>CM053029.1:303367439-303952439 GCA_028564925.1 Lithobates sylvaticus
ATCAGACAGCCAAATCTGCTCCTTTATATCACCCCTTTTCGGTCCTGCTCCAGGTACTGTGCACTCTTTAATACTTGATGTAACCATTCATCAAAAGGCATGAGTAACCATAAAACCTACTGATGAAGATCAGTTACAGGATGCAACGCATATAAGGGGGTGAAGCTGAGACTGCGACGTCATTTTTGAGTTCTGTGAGGTGATCTAGGAATACACGAGTATTGGCCTTGCTGCATTTTATCTTTTGTAGGTGTTTTTAATTTATTGGGCTAAGTAAAACATTTTTTTATGGAGAGCACTATGGGTTTTCTTTTCTATTTTATGGTTACCCGTGCCTTTTGATGAATGGTTATATCGAGTAGTGTGGTGGAACTAGGTCCTAGGTGTGACTGAACTTGTGCTTTACAGCTGTGTCTAGGCTGATTTCTGCCATCTCTTATTTTTTTGTACTGCTCTGTATAATAACATGTACAGTTTTAGGAAGCATGTAGCAAGTAGGGAGTTACCAGTCACATTTGCAAACATAGGGATTATTATGGAAGTGCAAGTTGTTGCAGAGGTGATGAGAGAATAAGTGAGAGGTAAAGAAGCATGCGTTGGTGTAGTTACAGTGGCTATAAAAGTGTGTGGCGGTAGGAAAGTGTGTGTCTGTTCAAGTGGTGGTAGGTGAGGAAACTTGTGTTAATGCATTGGCAGTGGGTGTATTGATGCAGCGGCGACAGGTGCAGAAGTGTGTGTGGGTGCAGTAATTATTTTTTTTTTTTTACTATTTATTATAGTATTTTATTATAATCTATTTATAGTGAAGTTGCATACTTTTTTTTACCATTAAAGAAGTGCAGCCAAAGCTTGTTTGGTTGTACTTCTGTGGAGAGCGGGCTGAAGTCTGCTCTCTGCCGACATCACAGAAGTCAGTCCAGGCTCCACGTTATCACGACCACGGAGTTGGGATCCACCTAGATCCCTGGACCGACAACCGGCTCAGCCTATCAGCAAACCTCTGAGAGCCTGAGCCCGCCACCCCCACCCCCTCCACAGCCCAGCACCCCAGTGAGCGAGGAGGGGGTAGAGCAGAGAGCTGTGACTGATGGTCTGCAGCTCTCTGCTCACTGAGCTTTGAGAACTAAGCGATCGGTGGTGTTCAATCGCTCGGTTCTCGCTGTAGAGGCGCCGGGGGACAGATGCAGCATCGGACCGGTAAGTATGATTCTTAAAAAAAAAAAAAAAAAAATAGACCTCTTTTAGGTGAAAGAAATACTAATTATACTTGCGCCAATGTGTTTAAAGATGTTATTAAACAAAATATATTTGTAAAGCTGCGATCCCCAAATGTGTAATAAAACACTGTACTAAATAGAGATTAAGTGAAGGGCTCTATACTCAAGTGAATGGGTACAATCATGGATGATAATACCTGTGATGTTCAATAGATAAAATAGTAACATACAAAATCAATGAACTTCCTAAGTAATGTGCAATAAACATTAATAGTGCTTTAAAAGTTCATTGTGCCCTTCTGGACAAAAATTCTTGATTCTTCACATCCAATGTGCTCTGATGGAATATAACTCACAAGACTGCCATGGCCTCTTTAACCATAAAGAAGGTCAATAATCGCTTGCTGAGTTTCCCTATGGCTCTTCACATACATAACACAATTGTCATGGATCCAATACTGTACTCCTCCACTCTGCCATGCCACCATAAATCAGAAAAAACTACATAGTGTAATACTATTTATTAAAAATTATTTAAAAACATATGCAGAAGCTGCTTACATGAATGGTGCTCTCTCCAGCACTGGAAATGTCCGCTTGCAAGAATGCAAGAATATTTGTTCAGAAGGGCACAATGAATTTTATTTGAAGCACTTTAAATGTTTAATACACGTTGGGGGTTATTTACGAAAGGCAAATCCACTTTGCACTACAAGTGCAAAGTTCACTTGAAATTGCACTGAAAGTGCACTTGGAAGTGCAGTCGCTGTAAATCTAAGGGGTAGATCTGAAATGAGGGGAAGCTCTGCTGATTTTATTAACCCATCATGTGCCAGCTAAAATGCTGTTTTTTATTTTCCTTGCATGTCCCCCTTGGATCTACAGCGACTTTACTTCCAAGTGCACTTTCAGTGCAATTTCAAGTGCACTTTGCACTTGTAATTTGCAATTGTAGTGCAACGTGGATTTGCCTTATGTAAATAACCCCCTTTGTCTTCTGTGCACTTTATTTAGGAAGTTTATTGATTTTATATGTTACTATTTTATTCATTGAACATCACAGGTTTTATCATCTATGATTGCACCATTCACTTGAATGTAGAGCCCCCTCACTTAATCTCTACTTTTTACAATCGTGTTTACAGAAATATGTTCTGTTAAGTACAGACGTTTTCTGCTTTTCAGTCTGCATACATTTTATAAATTTCTCCGTAGTCTGAGAAAGGTGAATTTTATATAAAAGTTAAAGTGGTAGTAAACTTTTTATTTATTTATTCTTTTTTTTTTTTTAAATCCAGCCAGATAAAGCCATAATAGAACATTATGTAAAACTTAACGAAGCACTCCAGCAGCGCGCTGTCACCGCAGAAGGTGCTTCCATCTTCACCTGGTTTTCTTTCCGGGTTCGCAATGACGCCACTCCCACGCAGGCACGTGGGAGCCACTGTTCACAGCACAGGACTCTGAAAGAACAGTATGGTATGCTGTGCCTTCAGAGGGCATGCGCTGGTGACGTCACCGGCTATAGGCTTACCTATAGGTAAAAATCATGCATGGGAGTTTGCTCCCACTTTAAAAGTATTACTGAAATTCAGCAACACCTTATTTTAAAGCAGTATCCTATTCATTAGAAGGAAGTTCTTTAACACCTTCCTGCCTGGCCTACAGCACAATGACAACCGGGTGGTGGCCCTCCCGTTCTGACTGGACGTATTATGAAGTCCTTCAGAACAAGCTGCTTGTGCATGCCCTTGGTAGTGCGTGTGTCGTTCTGACACATCGCACCTCTGATCATGGTAAAACACCTATATCATATATACAGAGGCTCAATCACAGCTGTGCCACCCATTAGTGCCCATAAAGGCCTATCAATGCCCATCAGTGCTGCATATTAGTGCCTCCTCATCAGTGCCATCTCATCAGTGAAGCAGAAAAAATACTTCTTTACAAAATGTTAAACCAGAAATGAAGAAAAAAACATTTTTTTCAAGATTTTCGGTCTATATGAATTGTTAAGTAAAAAATAAAAAACCCATTGGTGATTAAATACCACCAAAAGAAAGCGCTATCTGTCTCAAAAAAAATGTAAACATTTTGTTTGGGTACAGCGTTGCATGACCACGCAATTGTCATTCAAAGTGTGACAGCACTGAAAGCTATAAATTGGCCTGGGCAGGAAGGGTGTGAAAGTGCCCTGTATTGAAGTGGTTAAATAATGTGGGCTGCTCATAGTACCCTCTATGAAAATTGCTAGATGCATGGCTTTATCTGGCCTCAGTACTTTTGAGTAATAGACCCAGAAGAAACATGCAGCAGATGAACGTTGTAGAACAGTCGGAAGTGGATCAGTGACATGACAGGCATGCAGTTAGCATTTTCAGCAGGAGAGGGTGCCCTACATATTTAATTGATACTTTATATTTGCAGATATTATGCTTTTTTGCTATAAAAGTAAGTTAATTAAAATTTGGCAACGTCAGTTTAATTTAATTATTTTCCTGTATACATGCAAGCCTTTACAGTAGTAAATCTGAAAGTAAAAAGGGCGCATACTGTAAAAAAAATCTGCATTTATCCCTAACTTGCTAAATAGGCATACAGTATGTTGTAGAGTGAGATTTTATACACCAGAGGGGCAGAAAGAAAGTTGAGGAATTCATTCTTGGCCCTATGCCATACTTTCAGGCCAAAACAAATAAGAAGAGTATTAGAGCTAGTTCGTGCCCTTAAAATCTCAGCAGGGTTAGAGAGGTGTGACAGCGGCCAGAATATCGCAGCTCTTACATCATCTGACATGGCTCTCCAAGGTGCCAGACGCACAGTAACAGTAACCAAAATACATATAATGTCAACTGGTGTTTTCTACAAAGCAACAGTAAGTACAGTAGTTGTAATGAAAGCTCAGGCTTTAGAAGCATTAGTTCACTAGTGGGCTGTGTGATCTGGATTTGGATACAGTTAAGGTGGAACTCCAGCAAGAAAAGTTTTTGTTTTAAAATAGAAAGAGCAAGGTTAGAACCTCTGTTTAAAATTATGTGTGACATTCCAGCATCAGCTACATATTTACTATGATAGAATACATATTTGCAGTTTTAGTGTTGACCAGGGTTCGTCATCAGATATATTGCAAGTTGATCAATAGAATACAAAGATCAGGCGCACCTGCCTATCACATTAATTTTTAAACAACATTTATTATTAAAATGGAGCAATTAATATACTCCCAAACCAATGTAAATACATGCTCATCAATACAATCCCGAAACGGAAACACCAGGACTGCTGCACAAGCTCCTACAGAGCTTGTCTATAGAAGCTAATGCATTTCAAGGGGTGTCCCCTCTTCTTCCAGAAGGTTCTGAAGAAAAGGGACACCCCTTGAAATACAATAGCCTCTGTTGAACTGGCTGTCACTTAGGGAATGTACAAGAAAGGCTCCTTTTAGTGTAATACATTCATACCAAGTGTTTATTAAAATAATGCTACTTCCAAAATGACAAACAATAGAAGTTTTGTAACAAAGAAAAACCTGGTCCCATCGAGAGTCTGGTTATCTCTATGTGATAACCAGAGCTTGGAGTGCGAGAAAGGAGAGAAGGATAGCGCAAATTATGGTGGGCGGAATTGTTTCCTTATCTCTACCCTGAGCCATATGTGCCTGTCTGTTGGTAAAGGCATATGTTGAGTTTTCCATCCACTGAGAGAATTTTTTCACTGAGAGTACAAGTGTATCCGTGGAAGATTGGGAAGCATTGCTTTGGAAAAATATCTGGTGTGGCCAGTTTTTAATATATTTTGGATTCACATTCGGACACTAAAACGCTGCTGATGAGCACATTGTTTTAATGCACTTATAGTACATATGATTTTTTTTATGCTGTGCGATTTCATCTGTTTTGTTTATAACTTTGGTGGCGATGCTAAAGCATAAAGCGTAATATATATTTATTGTCTTTTGTTTTGTTTTCTGTTTTTTTTATATACTTTTTGCCTATGTGGCACAGTGGTGCTGATGAACACATTTTGGGGGGGGGGGTTACTTACTAAAACTGGTGCACACAGAATCTAGTGTAGCTGTGGATGGCATATTTACGTAATATTAAAACTTCAGTATGTAGCTTTGCGCATAAGCTGTGCATGCATACTGCAAATATTTTTTTTGGAATAGCCTAGCCCAGAATAAGGTCAGTATTCTAACTTAAAGTGGGGTTGCGACCAAAAAAAAAAAAATATGGCTTAAAAATCATAAAAAAAATTAAAAAAAAAATAATTGGAAAAAAATGTTTTACTCACCTCTAAATGCCTGTTGCTAGGGGGTCTCTTGTAGTCTGCCACCTTCATTGCCCGGGCTAAACGTCACTTCCTGTAGGCGCCGCACAGTCATCTGGGACCTGTCATGTGTCCCAGATGAGTGAGCGTCGAATCACGGCGCACGGCGCCGCTCGTGCATGCGCAGTGGGTGCCCGGCTGTGAAGCCACAGCCGGGTTCCCACATTAAGAATGCCGGCGCCGTGAGCGGAGCGGGGAACGAGGGGGGGTCTCGTTCCCCTGCATCGCTGGACCCTGGGACAGGTAAGTGTCCGATTATTAAAAGTCAGCAGCTGCAGTATTTGTAGCTGCTGACTTTTAATTTTTTTTTTTTTGGCACTCCTCTTTAAAGTTATGTCAGATATCACCCATATTGTTTGTGTTTTGGATGGAGAGGAGAATTGGTTCCTCTGTCCAGCTACTTTCTGGGGGAGATGTACTAAAACGGGTGCACACAGAATCTTACACAGCTGTACATAGTCACAGTGTGTTACGGGCAGCAGAATAGGTCCTTCTCTGGTGGCTGTTTATGTGATTGTGTCTCCCTCCCCTCAAGTGTATTGCTGTGGGAAATCCCAGATAGTAATTATTATAGCCTGCTCTGTGTCCCGTGATGTACTCCAAGAAATGGATTTTACAGATAAGTATATAGAATAGAATATATTTCTTTTCATTCTTGCACTCCAGTGGTGTTAGAGGACCATTTTATTTCAAAAACTATTTAGACTAGATAAAAAAGGCATAGCACAAATTAATATAGGGCTAAGTTCTTGTGTGTTAGTCAACCAAAAAGAAATGTCATATCAGTTCCAGCATTGATTGCTCTACTACTTTTTCTTGGCTTCGTTGTTTTAATCCAGTGTAATGAGTAAAACGATATCACTTCACTGCATTTACAAATGACAACTTCTGGTAGAAATTCAGTGTCTTTAGTTGAAGTTTGGTAGTTTCCAAAAAGCAGAACAGGAAGCATCCATATTTACTGCTGTTACATAACCTTGCTTAGGTAACGGGTAGCCATTTGCAGTCAGTGGTTAATGCAGGATTTTAGTGTTTGTTTGTGTGACTCAACAAGTTGCTTATTGGTGCTTCAGGCTCTCCCATCTCCCAAAAGCTCATCATCACACGTTTTTCATTTCCTTTTTTTGGTGTTGTTCCTTATTCTCCAACTTAGTCACTTCCCTATTTACACTTAGTCCACTGATCTAATGTGTTTTGTACTGAAGATAGCATTTGTGGTGTTTATATTTATGTTATCAGATAGATGCCTGGTGAAAGATAATTTCCTTAATCAAGTGATTTATATTCTCCCCTTGTATTAAATACGAAAATAGCCATGGTGGTTTAAAAACTGCACTATAAAATGTTTGCTTAGTAAGAGATATGTATTTGTTAGTGGAGAACAGCCCTTCTAAACCTTCCCAACACAGTGTAACCCTTGAAATAGCTTTCAGGTATCAGGGAACACCTGATAAAAATTATTCCATCTACAACTCATGATGCATTAGGCCCCTTTCACACTGGGGCTGGAGCGGCAGTAAAGCGGCGCTATATTTAGGGCTGCTTTACCGTTGTTTTAGCCGCGGTGTTCGGCCGCTAGCGGTGCGGTTTTAACCCCCGCTAGTGGCCGAAAAAGGGTTAAAATCCCCCGCAAAGCGCTGCCGTATCGACGCTTTGCGGCGGTATTGCCGCTGTATTACGGCGGTGTCCCATTGAAATCAATGGGTAGGAGCGGTATAGGAGCGGTGAATACACTGCTCCTATACCGCTCCAAAGATGCTGCTAGCAGGACTTTTTGGACCGTCCTGCTAGTGCACCGATCCAGTGTGAAAGCCCGCCGGCTTTCACACTAGAGTGAATGGGGCCGGATTTTTTCAGGCGCTGTACAGACGCTATTTTTAGCGCTGTACCTCCGGAAAAATGCCCCAGTGTGAAAGGGGCCCGAGTGCTTTCACACCGGAGCGGTGCGCTTGCAGCATGATAAAAAAACTCCTGAAAGCAGCATCTTTGGTGCAGTGCGGGGGCAGTGTATACACTGCTCCTAAACCGCCCCTGCCCATTGAAATGAATGGGCAGCACTGCCGAAGTGCCTGCAAAGCACTTCGGCAGCCCCGCAACACAGGCGCTTTTAACCCTTTCCTCGGCCACTAGCGTGGGTTAAAAGTGCCCCGCTAGTGGCCGAAAAGCGCCGCTATAACAGCAGTAAAGCACCGCTGAAACTAGCGGTGCTTTACCATTAACGCCAGCAGTGCCCCAGTGTGAAAGGGGTCTTGGAGAGCATGTGTTTCTGAGTGGTTGAAGAACTGTACAGTGCCAGTCAAAGGAGCCAGTTAGTCAGGCTCAAATATGGACACCTCTATTTAATGCGGTATCAAAACCAAAAATGTAATATATTGCAGCTTACAAAGTCTTGGATGTGGTAGCTGCATTACTTTCCTTTTTTAGGCTTCCTCTTCTTTATTTGCACAAGGTGATCCTGCCAGTAAGCCTGCCATTTTTCAAAAGTACACACACTCTTGCAAATATATCAGTTACAGTAGCACACCACTTGTATTACAATGTCCCACTCTGGATGAAGGGGCACCTTTAGACAGCAGCCTTGATAATCTGGGGGTAAGGGGAGTGTAAAATCCAGCCATACAGGGAACGAAGTTCAGCAGGGGCCAGCCAAACTTTGATTAATATTTGGGCAGGCTGGTTGTACAGAAGTCGATCTACTGATTGACTTCTGTACAGCCAGCCTGTCAGTATTTTTGCACACAATCAGCATCACAGACACTGTGTAGATAGGGGAATCTGGTCATGTTGTTTCGTTCAGCACACTGGTTGAATAAAAAAAAAAATAGAAACAATTACTAATCTGTGGACAGCTTTAGCTGTTCTAGCAGATTTAGATACACTAACAAATTGAAGCCAAACTCCAACTCACACTTTATAAGCAGTTAAATCAAACCGTTTTATTTTTCCTTTTGGGATAAATGTTTTACAAAAAAAGCCAATCACTGTAAGGATCCCTGTCAGTGGTAAATGGTTTGTCTCATCCCTGTAAGGGCTAGTTTACACTTGCTTTAAAACAAGGCTTCAGACAGGCTTTGTTAAAGCTCTCTGAATGCCAGTCACCAAGTCACATCGTAAGCTCAGGGAAGCCGTGACTTGCATGTTTCACGCTACAGCGCTTTTTCAAAGTCAAAGGCTGTACCGTGAAACATGTAAGTCACGGCTTCCCTGAGCTTACGATGCACCACTACTAATCACTGATGAGTTCCTGTCTTCTTCGGCTTCCCCTTATTTCCAAGGTAACGCTGACGTCATCCAGCGCGCTTGGCTTCCAGTCTGTCTGTTTGGCTCACCATGCTCCCACCCCCTCACGGAGATCTCTGCACATTGTGGCAAGCAGACTAGCCATTGCATGGTACAGCTACACAGTCATCCCAGCGAAGCTTCTGTCCACGTCCCACAGTGGGGCTTGCTGTGTCCATCGGGGGGTTCTTCTCGCTGTGCCCATGTGTGTGTTGGCTGAGCATTTTTAATCTGACAGTTTAAGGGTTGAGATACCATCCTCCCCTTTTATATACTGGGATTGCCATACCATCTACCTAGAGTGGTGACAGCCCCCTCCACGGACCATCTTGAAGCCGATTGTTTGATGTTAACCCCCCCCCTCATCCAGACTCAGTAGTGGTATCGTTGATTACTCAATACCAGTATCCTATTTAGCTATATGCTTTTATGACTGTTCTCACAACTATCTGCTAGTTTTTACACTATTATTGACTGTTGCTGCAGTTTCTTACTCATTTGACTTTTAGTGCAATAAATCAATTTTGTAATCTATCTAAAGACTAGTAAGTTTTTATGCTATCCCCATTGTGCGCTGCTTCTTGTTTTCTGTATGAGATATCCACACACACACGGGGCATCTGTCAAGCTTCAACAAAGCTTCAAAAGAGCATCACGGAAGCATCACCAAAACTTCACTGACGCATCACCAAAAGTTTTGTCAAAGCTCCACTGAAGCATCTAAAACGCCTCATAAAAGCATGATGACGGGATAGGCGCTTTAATGTGTGTTGAAGCCAAAGCAAGTGTAAATGAGCTCTAACTGATACATCTGCAAGAGAGCGTGTACATTTTCCTATAGTCACATCAGTATTAGTAGTCAAGAAGCTTACAATCCAAGGTCCCCAACTCACATTCATACACATACTATGTACAAATAGTTTTTTTTTTTTTTTTACCCTCATTATGGTAACCAGTACCAAATTTAGGCACGAAGTTCTAAACACTCTCCCTTTCTCATTTGAATGTTCCCTATAGTCGCATCCCATTTATATCAAAAGAGCTGAAATATGACACATTTATCTCAATCTAGATTCAGAAGCTGTGATTTTGAGATAATTCGACAGTTGAATTATACTTATGATGCCCAGGTTTGGAATTTTAGAATAGCTAAATAAATAAATGATTCTCTCTTGATTGATGTACTACTGGCATGACACCAACTAAACAAAGGAAATACAAATGCACATCAACAAGTTTTTCTGTGTTGTCGTAGTGTGTTGTAGGCTTGTTGTATATTACACACATTACACATAGCTCATTTTGAATATGACATCAAAGATGCAGCAGGGAGTGTGATGGGTGCAGTTGCCGGGCAGACACATTTAGTCACTCTAAGTGTCAGTTCACACTTCTGCGCTCTGTGAGATCGCATTTGATTCGCACCGCACTGCAATGCAAATCACATTCGATGTCCGTGCGATGCGATTTCAGCCATACAGATAGTATGTCTAGTATGTCAAACTCACACAGGACCCTTTTTTGGTCTGCACCAGAATGGGATTGCATGAGTGTTCACACCTATGCGATCCGATTCATATCCAATCGGGTTCCCGTTTTTTTGGTCAAAGCTTAATTGATCAAGCTGAAATTAGAAGCTGATTGGCTACCAGACACAGCTGCACTGCGTCCTTAACAACCGATGAGTCATCAGCTGACTTCCCGCTTAATGTACAAAAAAATGCCGGCTAAAAATAAAATTGTGAAAAAAAAAAACAAGGTGGGGCTCCCCCCCCCAGGTCCATACCAGGCACTTGGGTCTAGTATGGATTCGGAGGGGACCCCCCACACACCAACATTTAAAAAAAATGGCGTCGGGGTCCCTCCAAATCCATACCAGACCCTTATCCGAGCATGCAGGTCAAGAAAGGGAGGGGACGAGTGAGCGCCCCCCTTCTGAACCATACCAGGCCGCATGCCCTCAATATAGGGGGATGGGTGCTTTGGGGCAGGGGGGGCTCTGCGCCCCCCACCCCAAAGCACCTTGTCCCCATGTTGATGGGGACAAGGGCCTCTTCCCGACAACCCTTGCCCATTGGTTGTCGGGGTCTGCAGGCGGGGGGGGGCTTATCGGAATCTGGAACCCCCCTTTTTTAACAAGGGGGCCCCCAGATCCCAGCCCCCCCATGTGAATGAGTATGGGGTACTTTGTACCCTTACCCATTCACCCAAAAAAATGAGTGTAGTGTTAAAAAATACAGTAGACAGTTTTTGACCAGTCTTTTATGAAAAAATATCTTCTTCTTCTTCCTCTGGTCTTCCTCCATCTTCTCCCACATCTTCATCCTTTGGTCTTCGCCTTCTCCTCCTGCTTCTTCTTCTGCTCTTCTTCTGTCTTCTTTGTCCGGTGTTGTTCTTCCTCTGCCGCCGCTCCCGCCGACGACCCTGCTCCGATGCTGCATCCTGCTGATCTGTCAACGCCGATGTCCTGCATTTCTTAAATAACGATGAGGCGTGGCAATCGCATTTCTGTCATCTGGAGGCCACTCCCCCTTGTGATGTCACTGCCTGGGGCATGATGGCTCTGTGATGTCACAATGGGGTGTGGCCTCCGGATGACGTAATCCAGTTGCCATGCCCCCATTGTTTAAGAAATGCAGGACATCAGCGCCGACAGATCAGCAGGACGCAGCATTGGAGGAGGGTCAGCGGCGGTAGCAGCGGCAGAGGAAGAACGCCGGACAAATAAGACAGAAGAAGAGCAGAAGAAGTAGCACGGGGAGAAGGAGAAGACCGGAGTATGAAGATATGGGAGAAGATGAAGGAAGACCAGAGGAAGAAGAAGAAGATTTTTAATAAAAGACTTTGTCTACTGTATTTTTTAACACTACATTACTTTTTTTTGTGAATGGGTACTCCTACCCATACTCCTTCACATAGCGGGGGATCTGGGGGCCCTTTTGTTAAAGGGGGCTTCCATATTCTGATAAGCCCCCCGCCCGCAGACCCTGACAACCACTGGACAAGGGTTGTCAGGAAGAGGCCCTTGTCCCCATCAACATGGGGGCAAGGTGCTTTGGGGTGGGGAGGCGTAGAGCCCCCCTGCCCCAAAGCACCCATCCCCCCCATGTTGACGCCATGCAGCCTGGTATGGTTTGTGGGGGGGGGGGCGCTCGCTTGTCCCCTCTCTTTCCTGACCTGCATGCTCGGATAAGGGTCTGGTATGGATTTTGGGGGGTCCCCCACGCCATTGTTTTTTTAAATTTTGGCATGGGGGTCCCCCCGAATCCATAGTAGACCCAAGGGCCTGGTATGGACCTGGGGGGGACCCCACACTCTGTTTTCTTTTTTTTTTTTTTTTTACATTCAGCAGGAAGCCCGCTGATAACTGATGACTCATCGGTTGTTAAGGATGCGGCGGTCGGCTTCCCGGCCCCCTCCTTAGCAACAAGCTATATACAGTGTAAAAAAAACGCAAATTGCAGTAAAAATGCGTGTCCAAAAACACATCAAGCACCACAAAAAGCACTGCAGAAATGCTCAAAAGCAACAAGCATAGATGTGCATCGAGCCTAAGCCTGCACTTTTAACAGGCTCTTCTTCACTGAGCTTACAGCATTAATGTGTAGTGTGTATAAATGGCCCTGCATTTAAGTAAAATAATCTCAATGCATATGATATATAGAGTAAGTGGGGAAAAGGGGTGAGCTTTCCTGGACAGACTTCGAGCAGCAGTGTGTGCTACTGTGCATATTGAGAATCTAGCACTCTATTTAATTGCACTTAAATATGACACTTTAGAGGTTTTGTTATTGTGATATTTAAAGCTGGAATATTACATATTTTTTGGGGATACAGCATTCACACATTGGCAACTGTAATGGTGTGTATCCCTTTACCTGCAGGTGGCTGCTTTGAGCCGCAGTCTTTCAGTGCTATGAAGGTTAAAAGAACCGTCTGCTACTGAGAAGGGTTGCACCACTCGCCCCCTTCTACCTTCTCTTCCAGTTATTTTACTTGGTTTTGCTAAACTCTCATCTAATTGCATCTAATTCTGTAAATGGGCAGAGGAAATCCTGACATTCCACGGCTCTTCCTCCATTTACAGAACATGATGCATTGTGTGGGAGTTTTGTGAATGGCAGAGAGGTTTGGGCGGGCAGTGCAACTTTTTGCAGTAGCAGCTGCTGCTATTTACTTTCACAATGCCAGAAGATAGCTGCTCAGGCCAGTATCCACCAGCTGTGAAGTAGACACAGCAGGGATGATTTTTTACCAGAAGCAGCTGCCTGCAGGTAATTGGACATTCTCGGATTAGATGAGGTGGAGAGGAGGGGCAGTGATCTCACAATTTCTACCGTATCCAAACAGAAAATGCTTTGCATCTATTCAAAAAAAATGCAAGGGGTTCTCTGAATTGCATTCATGCCAGAAGATCGCAACCATCACTGCAGTAACTTGAGCTACTTCAATGATTTACAGCTTCCACAGAGGACATGGCCCAGTCTAAACACGCAAAATATATCATAGCTTGAGTTCAGCTTTAATTGAAGAATGGCTTTCTGTGACTGTTTCTCTGGCAGTCCTAAAGTGCAACCAGTTCAAAGCCTTTCTCCCTCTTTCTACAGCAGAGGTTGTATAAGCCTACATTCACATGACCATAAGAACTTTACCGAACTGTAAATAAAAAACACTTGTCAATGTGTGTGAAGGAAGCCTAAAGATGCAAGTTAAGGGTACTTGCACATGGTACTGATGTATGAACATCAGATATTCCCAGCAGAAAAAAAACACGAGGACGTAAAACTTGCACATTGTGAGATTCATCGAGTTATATTCTGTAATTATTGATTACTCTGGCAACCTTTTAGAGATGCTCTTGGGCTCCATTCACACTAGCGCGTTTTTTGATGCATTTTGCAGAAATGCAGGGAAATGTTTTAACATGGGTTCCTATGGAACGTGTTCACATCAATGCATTTTTGTGCCTCTGCGTTTTTGGAAAGGGTCGGGGACTTTTTTCATGCGTTTTGTAATAGAATGTAATAGAAGTCAATGGACCCGTATCCAAAACGCAAGTGCCGCGTTTTTACTGCGATTTTGCTGCGATTTGCGTTTTTTTTTTTTTTTAACACTGTATATAGCTGGTTGCTAAGCAACCACAGTGTAAGAAAAATTTAAAGAATAAAAACCCAAAAACGCTCAAAAGCAAAATGCATAGATGTGAATCGAGCCTTAGTGCTGGATTGATATGGTGTCCTGGGTTGGGTTGGCCACTATTACTGTGTTATTTTACTTCTCTCCCGTTTTCTTTTGTTATAATATGTCTTTTAAGCTTTATTTTACCATGACTTTTGTATGTATTTTTGTGCCTTAAACTTTCTAATAAAACAGACTGAAAGTAAAAAAAAAAACATGAGAACGGGCTGTATAGCACATGTGCATTTTCACGTATGCAAATGCTTTAAAATTCTTTTTTTCCCTATCAAGGGAGTATGGTGTTTGTGTGTATTTTTACTGATGTATGCATAGTACAAGTTTACGTGCCTGTGTGTGCAAGCCCAATAAAACCATAGGCTGCGTTTTATTTCAGAAAAAAAAAGCCACCTGAATGCCTAACAATGTGCCATTGTTAGGCTTCCATGTGTAAGAGGCCAAAATGTAATGCTAACATATTACCAAGTTGTCAACTCCCATTGATAAAACATAAAGTGTCTTTTTTTTTTAACCTAAGTAGAAAATATATAGTGCCAGTCTTCGTACGTCATTATGTACAAATCTGGCCATAACTGAATTACTGCCATAATGATTTCTTAATAATCTGTTTTGAGTAACAAGTCGAGGGTATTGTTTTTTACTTTTTATTTCAACCAAATTTTGTCAACAAAATGGTCAATGCACATAGTTGTAAAAGGCCTCTAGACTTAAAGCTGATCTTCAGCCTCCCCCATCTCATAGTCATTTTTTAACCACTGCTTACCGGGAGGTTGTCTTTTTCACAATTCAGATACGCACCCAGCAGATCCAGCTTTTTCTCACCGAGAGCCTCTTCTGTTTTGCCACCACTTAGTCCTACGTCACCATGTTTTGTTGTGACAAGCACAGATTTACCAACACTGAATAACTGTAAATCAGAAAAAAGTTATCTGACTTTTGCTCTGGGATCCTGGTAGTAGGTGAGAGAAAAGCACCCAAAAGAGGAAGTTCTGCTGTAAGCACCCCCCCCCCCAAATATGACACATTTGGCATGTCATTTTTGGGGGGGGGGGGGACAGGTACCTAGTTTTGACAGATACCTGCTCCCACTCCTGCTCAAGCCACCTAGGTGGCTCGAGCGGAAGT
This sequence comes from Lithobates sylvaticus, assembly GCA_028564925.1. NCBI lineage: Eukaryota > Metazoa > Chordata > Amphibia > Anura > Ranidae > Lithobates > Lithobates sylvaticus. The sequence goes on from CM053029.1 coordinate 303,382,586, forward strand.
TCTCCTGTTCCCCTCCCTCCTTGCAATCTTCTGGGACACGTCACAGGTCCCAGAAGATTGCCCGACCAATGGGGATGCGCTGCGCAACTTGCACACGCTATCACAGCCGGGTGCTAAAACTTGTTATACCGGCGTGGCAGAGAGGCAAGGGTTCGGGCAGCCGCATCGTTGGACCGTGCGTCAGGTGAGTGTGTGTTTATTAAAAGTCAGCAGTCGCACTTTTTTGTGGCTGCAGACTTTTAATAAACACAAAAATGAGTGGAACTCCACTTTACGGTTGTGTTGCAGTGTTGTTGTGACACACATAAGACCTCATAATATCAAATCAGAATCATTTGAATGCTATAGCATAAGTGAGTGTGGTTGCCAATTATGTTCACCCCTTTAGGAGTACTAGACTGGCGTACCAAATAATCTGTTCCTTAAGTTCCATACAACTGAAATATTTTTCATTTTTAGAGTAAGGACTTCTCATTGTCTGGCAGCAGAATGCATGAGAATTGCTTTTTTTTTTTCATCTGTGATAAGCTGAACTCAGTTTTTGCTTCACATTTTCCTGATTCAGCAGCTTGATTATTTTATTTTTTTGGGGGCAAGTTAGGGCATGTTCTGTTGGACGTCTGACTCCATGCCAAGATCTGTTTGAGCAATTCTGAGCTGGGCATTTTGGTGCATAATGCGTGAAAGTGTGGGCTTCACTTGTTTTCTTTGGTGGATAAGTTGTCCTTGCTTACATGTCTCTCTGCACTAAACTCACCAAAGTGCAAATAAGAACCCTGTCCAAATAAAAATATAGATACCAGTAGAATAGATGCTTTCACATGTTGTACCTGAAGTACTACCATGAACTGGGAGCTTTGACAGATATCCGTAAGTAACTGAAATTCTGAGTATTGCACTTTATGCCCTGGTTTTATGCACCCCCAGGCATTGAATTGTGTAATCTATACATAATTATTGGAATTTACAATATAATGGCTCTGCTGACTGAGTACATGCACATTCTGGGACCCATTTGATCAGGAGCCAGGTCTATCACTGACATGTTTTGCATTGTAAGTGGAAACTCTAGCAAACACAGGGAAACGGGACCTTTTTGTGCTAACCTTAATGGTGGACAGTGAATTCAGAAACCCATTGCTTTAAAGTAGGAGTAACAGCTTCACCACTGTACAACCCTTAATATGGTCTCAGTCATAGTTGCCCATGTTTTTACATTTTAGGCCGCATTCACACCTGAGCGTAGCGGAACGAGCGTTTTTACCAGCGGTTTTACCGCGCGAATACGGTCGTTTTTACACATTTGCATACGGCGTTGTCAGGCGTTTTTCAACTTCGGCGTTTTTCTTGATAGCCAATAGGAAAAATGATCATCACTGTCATCATTTGTTGCTATGTTTTTAGATTTTGTTCAACTGCTTCCTGGGAGCAGTTGCAGTGACAAAATGCCCGTAGAAACGCTCGTTGTCGCGCTAGTCGCTTGAATCGAGCGTTTCCATTAGTTTCTATGGGGATACAAACGCCCAAATCTGCCCGATTCGCGCGACAAAAAAGGGTCCGGAACTTGTTTGAGCTTCAGGCGTTCGGCTTCAGGCGACATGGAGTGGAGATGTGAACCATCTCCATAGAGAATAACGCTCAGGTGTGAATGCAGCCTTAAACTTACTTTTATATACTTCTACTAACACCTTAAAGACAATTGACCTGTGTACTTCTGATTTTATTTTTAGTTTGCCAAGGAAAGCAAAGGCCTTGTACGCATGTAAAGCTGAGCATGACTCTGAACTCTCATTCACAGCTGGAACAATGTTTGAAAATGGTGAGTCATTATTACATTTTATCATAGTAATAAATACCGTTCTTTATGCCCACCTATCTTGTTTCAAGGTAACATGTCTTTCTACCTACAAGAATTTAATTTCTTTCATAATTCCAAGGCTGTGCACTCATAAATGTATGTGAAAGCACACCTACAACTAGCTCTGTACAATATATTTCAATCTAAACTGTTTTACACTGACATACAGTCACTATATTGATGATGAATTAACTGCATTTCTAGCCTTACAATATATTGTGGTTTTTAGTTTACTCTTAATGGTAAGTTCACCATTTGTTACATGTTTCACCCATATTAAGGGTGTAACATGTTACAAATGCACCGGCTCCCAAACATGGTTATATGAACAAACTGTTTTTGAAAGAAGGTCCCATAGAACAGTTTTTTTTCTAGTATAGCTAACACATATGTATATGTTCATGATTTTTTTCCCCATAAAGAATTTCCGTGATTCAACCTGGCCTAATCTAGTATCTGTATGTATGAATGTGTGTTAGGGACCTTAGGTTTTAAGCTCCTTGAGGGTAGGGACTGATGTGAATGTACACTGTATATGTAGAGCACTGCGTAAAATGACAGCGGTATATAAGTACCTGAAATAAATAAATAGTAAAATAAAAGCTGTTCTACAGCTTCTATGAATGGAACAGGATATACGAATGGAGGATAGGCAGATGATTAATAGCCCCACCCTCTCCAAATCAGTGAGTGTGAATAACCAGTTGGGGTTGTGTGTCTGGTACTCGTATCTTTTTATATGTGGTTGGTCTACTAGCAGGCATGTAATGAAGATGTTCATGTGTGATCTGGACAGGCTTTATTTTTTTTATCACAATACTCTTTTTTTTTTTTTTTTTTTTTCTGACCAAACAACTTGGCATCCTTACGTGTACATTTATTAGAAGAACTAAAGGGAAACTATAACTAAAATCCACAAACCTCTCTAAGCCCAAATGCTCTGAACAGCAAAATGAATAGTCACTTGTACAGGCTTTCAAGTACAAACCAGTGTATCAGGTTTGCTTTCTTTTTTTTTTTAATTTTAGATTTTTATTGGTTTTAAACACTTACAAGGGCATTAAAATAAAAGTCATAGTTACATAGTTCGCTATGCTGAAAAAAGACACAAGTCCATCCAGTTCAACCATAAAAAAAGAAATAATATAAAAAATATCGTACAATCCAATATATCCAATTCTATACCGACAGTTTATCCAGAGGAAGGCAAAAAAAAAAAAGAACCAGCAGAGCATGCTCCAATCTGCTACAGCAGGGGAAAAAAATCCCTTCCTGGTCCCCCAAGAGGCAATCGTATTTTCCCTGGATCAACTCTACCTATAAATGTTAGTACCCAGTTATATTATGTACATTTAGGAAAGTATCCAGGCCTTTCTTAAAGCAATCTACTGAGTTAGCCAGAACCACCTCTGGAGGGAGTCTATTCTACATTTTCACAGCTCTTACTGTGAAGAAACCTTTCAGTATTTGGAGATGAAATCTCTTTTCCTCTAGTCGTAAAGAGTGCCCCCTTGTCCTCTGTGTTGACCGTAAAATTAATAACTCAACACCAAGTCATATCATATGCAGACCAAGACATAATCAAGAAATAGGGATGTCCCCTTTCTCATACATAAACTTGCTTTAGAAGACAACCGTCTGGTTTAGATACATGTATGGTGACCTTATAGAAAACAAACTACATCTAACAAAAGAATAAGCTAAAGAATAAACAAATGGATAACCTTGAACAGAAACAAAAACAAAAAGCTGTGTTACTACATCCGTAGTTACCATTAGCTGCAATTATTAGTCCTCATCTTTTATCTGCAATCTGTAGTTTGTTTGCTGTTTGATTACCTGCCTGTGTGTAGTAATACCTCAAAGGAGATTGGTCAATTTATAAGTTTTAATCCATATTTCCCAATTTTTATTAAAGGTTTCCCTATTTCCGTGGGTGTTAGCAAAAGAGTATACATATGAGCACTGCAAGGTTACTCTAGAAACAACTTCTGTAATAGTAGGAGCTATATCTTTTTTCCATTGACACATTATGGACATTCTTGCTGCAATTAGAATATGAAGAATTACTGTTTTAAAATAAGTGGGAACATTTCCTATAGAAATTCATAGTAATGCCAAACCTGGTGAGGGATGAGTTTATGATCCCTGTAATCTTTGAGATCAGATGGAAGATTGACTTCCAGAAGCTAGTTATTGACTTGCAGTACCATAGTATATGGAGCAGGTTCCCACATTTGCGCCAACAGTCTGGAGAGTGTTCTTAGGAAATTTTAGCTAGGCGGACTGGTGTCATGTACCATCTATAGAGTATCTTATAATAATTTTCCCAATGTAATACACAGTGCAAGGCTTTTAAACTGGAATTAATTACTTGAGACCAGTCTTGTGCAGAGTAAGATCTATTTAGTTCTAATTTCCATTTCAGTATCGCTGGTGAGTGTTTTATTGGGGGGTTGGGATCAGGTTTGCTTTCTAAGGCTGGCCATACATTATACAATTTCCTTGTACAACTTTCCTTTAGCTTTACCAAAACCATAAAATATGAGGTCAAACCTAAACACTTTCAATGTGTATGCAATCAGGCAGGCCCCTGTACTACATGGAAAATTGAATAAGAAAATTGGATGGTGTATGGCCAGCTTGAGGGGAACAATAGGCAAGCTATACTTACCTTCCTTATGCTCTCAAACTGCTCTGATCTGCTCCCAGACCAGCCTGAAATGATTTTGCATCTTTCTAATTTCTATTATGTCCCAAAACTGGAAAATCACAAAGTTTTAACTTGCCATAGTCCACGAGGATGTCAAATTAACCTGCATACATCCTTTAATATAGGTTTTATTATCTGTATATGTTTATAGAAATATATATAGATGTAAACCATTTAACATGGATACGGTTTTAGAAACATTTTGCTCCACCCTTATAAAGAAATATCTATAAATGTAAAAATGGCACCATACTGTGCTTGGAGGGACAGCCTGTCTATAGTAAATTAGACATGTAGTAAGTAGTGATGTAATTACTGGCAAGACTTCTATATAAAGATTCATTTGACCTCAGAAGCTGACAAAATGACTTGCCAAATAGATCTGTAGGCAGCCAGAGGGGTCTCTTATAGGATCACACTTTCCTCTTGCTCTTGGGTCCTTTTCGGCTGCCTCCCGTTAGCAGTTTTGCACAGACTGCTGTGGTTGTAATTATCAATGAATGATTTAGCCACATCCTTCTCCCTCTCTTGGCTGCGGTTATAAATGCGTGTCCAGAATGCTACAGAATAGTATATAGTGTTTGATTTATAATGTTTTCCTATGGATTAAGATTAATGCAGTTCAATTACCGTTAGTGCTTAGTCCTCAGACCCATGGAAAAGAAAGCATCAGGGTAAAATATAGCTAAAGGTCTTTCTAGGTTAATAAAATAAGCCCAAGCAGTTACCCAGATGCTGTGTTGCAACAGATAGATGATCAACAGTAGCAAAGCAGAGCGTGGGTCAATCCAAATTGTGTTAACCTCAGTTTTTTTTATTTGAATGAAAAAAAAACATTTTTAGAAAACCAAATCAATATTCTATAATGGCTGAATAGAATTATGTACCGAGTGTCTGTTATCCCCAGACATACAAATGAGCCAAAACCAGACTAACCAGAGCCCTTAATGTATTTCTGTAACAGTTCATATAAGTGTAGCATTTTGTAATTCATCTTCACGCTCCTACAAAAGATTACCAGAGTTTATTTTTTTATGTTAGAGTTATTTTTAATGTTTTATTCTTCTTTTTTTTTTTTTTTTGTATTCTTTTTTTTTTGCCAGAGTTTAGTTATGCCATATTATTTATGGTATACAAATAATGCCTTATTTTAAAAGTGATTTTAGAATGTTCTCCATTTTTCTTACTTTTAATCATCTACATGATTACAAAGTGACAGGATGAAAAGGTAAAAGCTGGACTTCAGGCATTAAAACATGCATTGAGATATACACCTCAAAAGACACAAAGGATGTACATCCACATTGCAAACATCAAATGCCTTTGCAAACCCATATTACCTTGTAAAAGTAGAGGTGGCATTATTACTATGGTTATATAACCTGTACAAAGAGCAAAGATGTGAGTGAGACCCAGTAGGTCCACAAACTGCAGGCTGCCTGCAAAAAACTACAGGGGGTGAATGGAAGACCTCACACTGTGTAGAAAGAGAACAGCCGTTACTGGTCTTCTTTACAGCAAACTCCAGCGAAGTGCACAAGTTGTTTAATGCTGGAATACTGCACAGATAAGATCTAGAAGAAATGCATAAAGGACACCAGGAATAAAGTAATCATACGCATGGTGTTTAGACAATGCTTGTATTACTCAGATTTTAGCTTTACAGCAATATTAAACCCCAAAGCAATTTAATACATTGCAGCTTACTAATTCTTAGAAGTGATGGCTGCATTTGTTTTCTTTTTTTTTTGAGCCTTTCTTTCTTTTATTTTCACATGGTGATCCTGACAGTACGCTTGTTGTTTTTCAACAGAACAAGCTATTTTGCAGATGTAGCAGTTACAGGGTTGAGACAAAACATTTAATACAGAGAGGTGCTTACAACAATCAGCTTTTATTTATGTAAAGGCATTATTCCAAAAGGAAAAAGCTGTTTGCTGTAACTACTTATAAAGTGTCAGTTGGAGTTCGGCTTTAATTTGTTGGTGTATTTCACGCTGCTAGTACATCTATCACTACCCTTCCCCTAGGCTGTCAAGGCAGTGGCCCAAAGGTGTCCCTGTTGCTCCTTCATCCAGAGTGTAGGCACCCTATTCCAGGCCGGATCACTAGGTGAAAACAGAGGAAAAAAGCCTCAAAAAAGAAATTGAATGCAGCCATCAAATCGAATGATTGATAAGCTGCAATATATTTACATTTCAGGTTCAGGGTTTAATACAGATTTAAGTGGAATCTCCTTAAAACATGCTATGTTGAACTCTTTAGAGAAAAGCCAGCAAGGACAGTTCCTAGAACTGAGGGTCTTACACAGGGGTGTAGATTTATAAAGCAAGTTACTAAAAAGAGTCAGAAGCAGATCTAGTGATAATCAATCTGTCTTATTTAGCAAAGTATATGTAGTATGATCTAACAGAGAAACCGTCTTGCGTTTCCTTTTTTGACCTAACTTGCCATGTTTCCTTAATCTCCTTCCGAGTGGGTCTTACTCATTGTAGAAAATATCTGCCAGATGTCAGTATGGTTTTTTAGTTATGACTTTTGTGTGGAGATAATGATAGTGACTGTCTATCCTAATCATCTTTTTTTTAATCTAATACAAGTACTAAGTAGTAATATTGCTTTAACCTGCTTGAGATTTCTCAGGAATAAGGAGAAGGTGTGTTCTGAATGCAATGGCCCTGTGTACAACATCATACGTTTGGCCCACTTCCCCAAGAAAATAACCCAGAGGAGAAGAATGAGGTTGTGTATGCAGTGGGCTGTGGCAAAATGCTAACAGTGGGGGGGGGCTTAAAATGTGAGCCTTTGTGTAGGGGGCCGAAGTATTTAATGTGAAGGTGTCCGGAGGATCTAACAGAGTCGGAATATGTAGAAGTATCTAACGGGGTCAGGAATATGTAACCCACAGAGTGCAGGGGTCAGAAGTGAATAATGTACAGAGTGGAGGGCTCTTGTTAGCCTTACATGTACAATGTGAAAAATTTGCTAAGATCAATTATTTTCCCAAGCCTACTGTTATCCGTGAAGATATTCATTTTTATTCATAGGTATGTTGTTGTAGAAGCTCCATGCAAGGAGACAGACAAGTCACAATGTCCTCTAAACTTTTACCCATCTGCTAGAAAGGCATAAGCAGTAGTGGGAGGAACTTGGCAGCCCAGCCTGTGAAGCAGTACCTTTTGTTTAAAATTAAACAGGAAGGACTTTTGACATGGTACCCCTTGGGCATTGTTATTCCCTTGTTGTAAATGTCTGTAAAACTTTTTATGAAAAACTCTTCAAAAAAATTACCTGATTTAAAAAAAAAAAAAAACTTAACTAAACAGGAAGAGAGGCTGTATGGATCCCTCCATTCTTCTACACCTCCTGTGTGTATTGTAAGCACACTTCAGGGGAGGGGAATGGGGACAACTACAGATGGTCTAGAGAAGGCGGATACAAAGGAGTAGACTTGTTGGCCTCCACAGAACACCCCAGCTACCCCCGCTGTCTCTGGCCTCTGTTCTCACAATTAGTGTAAGTTTTCAGGGAGTGCTGCCACTTCAGTCCGTCGCGTGAGATCAGCTTAACGTTAGCACTGCAATAGCCCTTTCAGAGGGCAGGTGCAGTGACAGCATATGTGCCATGGATCTCCTTGCAAAAGGAAGTGACAGGTATGGCTGCACCCTCAAATCGAATTTGCATTCCCCAGTGTGCACAGTGAGCCCCATCCACTTGGAGCCCATGTGTACTGAACACCCTACACACATTATGGCAACACCACTGTTATCCCTAAATATGCTGTTGCATTGGCTTTACATTGAATAGTTTCTGTTTTGCTAGCACTCAAAGTCACACTTGCTATAAGATTGACCCAAAATGCTGTAAATCTTACAGCATAAAAAGGGCTGGTTTCTTAAAGGGGGCCTGTATTGTAGAGCAAGCAGATGGCAAAAAAAACAGTCAGCAGTATTGCCTGTCATCCTCTTGCAGCTGATCCTTTCCCCATTACTGATGTACTTAATATGCCTTGTTCCATATTGCCTGGAGGTGGCAATCTTGGTGGAGGAGTGGAACTTTGCTTCCTAATCTTAGAGCTGTCCCCTAAGACTGGAGATCTGATGACTGGTTGGGTAATATTCAAAAGGAATGCAGGAAAGGTGGAGAAAGCACAGGTCTACAGAATGTAGGGGCAGGGACAATCAAGCATAATAAAACAGAGAGAAATAGAGTAGAGCTCTTAGTACTGTTCTGCTATTTTACATATGAAATGTATCAAAGTTTATTATTACAAAAGAAGAAGCATACCGAGTTACATTTTAAGTCTCTCCAAACGAATAGTATAATTATTAGTAAAAACTATCCCTTGCAGTGGGGCTGCACCTGTGCTGCAAGGGTTAACAGCTCATTTTAGGAGAAACACTTTTACTTTACCTAATCCTCCACGCCAATGGCAGGCGGCACTCCCCCACGTTCTGGTGATAGGTTGTCAGGACCGGACTGGGAATAAAATTCAGCCCTGGAAAAAATTTCATACCAGCCCCACAGCATTATTATACCAGCGCAACAGCATAACGTCATTATTTTCTGGTTCATGAAAGGGAAAACCACACATTTTAAAGCACATTTGAAGACTGTATTATATACAGAAAAGACAGATATGAAATCACATAGGGCTTTATACATATATATATATATATATATATACACATGGGGGTGCTGAAGAGCACTGGGGTGGGGGCTGGAGAGCACTGTGGGGGTGGGGAGCACGGGGGGGGGCTGGAGAGCACTGTGGGGGTGGGAGAGCACTGTGGTGGGATCTGGAGACTGATGGGGAGAGCTGGAGAGCACTGGGGGCAGACAGAACAGGGGTGGGGAGCACGGGGGGCTGGACAGCACTGTGAGGGGTGGGGAGCACAGGGGGCTGGACAGCACTGTGAGGGGTGGGGAGCACAGGGGGCTGGAGAGCAATGTGGGGGGTGGAGAGCACTGTGGTGGGAGCTAGAGACTGATGGGGAGAGCTGGAGAGCACTGGGGCAGAAAGAACAGGGGTGGGGAGCACGGGGGGCTGGACAGCACTGTGGGGGGGGGGCTGGAGTCGGAGAGCACCGGGGGCAGAAAGAACAAGGGTGGGGAGCACGGGGGCTGGGGAGCATGGGGGGGGGCTGAAGAGCACTGTGGGGGGTGGAGAGCACTGGGGTGGGGGCTGGAGAATGATGGGGAGAGCTGGAGAGCACCGGGGGTAGAAAGAACAGGGGTGGGGGGGCTGGACAGCACTGTGGGGAGCACTGGGGTGGGGGCTGGACAGCACTGTGGGGGTGGGGAGCACGGGGTGGGGGCTGGAGAGCACTGTGGGGTGTGGAGAGCACTGTGGGGTGGGGAGCATGGGGGGGCTGGAGAGCACTGTGGGGGGTGGAGAGCACTGTGGTGGGAGCTGGAGACTGATGGGGAGAGCTGGAGACAGATGGGGGCAGACAGAACAGGGGTGGGGAGCACAGGGGGCTGGACAGCACTGTGAGGGGTGGGGAGCACGGGGGGCTAGAGAGCACTGTGGGGGTGGGGAGCACAGGGGGCGGGAGAGCAATGTGGGGGGTGGAGAGCACTGTGGTGGGAGCTGGAGACTAATGGGGAGAGCTGGAGAGCACTGGGGGCAGAAAGAACAGGGGTGGGGAGCACGGGGGGCTGGACAGCACTGTGGGGGGAGGGGCTGGAGTCGGAGAGCACCGGGGGCAGAAAGAACAGGGGTGGGGAGCACGGGGGGGCTGGGGAGCATGGGGGGGGCTGAAGAGCACTGTGGGGGGTGGAGAGCACTGGGGTGGGGGCTGGAGAATGATGGGGAGAGCTGGAGAGCATCGGGGGTATAAAGAACAGGGGTGGGGGGGGGGGCTGGAGAGCACTGTGGGGGGTGGGGAGCACTGGGGGGGGGCTGGACAGCACTGTGGGGGGTGGGGAGCACGGGGGGGCTGGACAGCACTGTGGGGGGTGGGGGGCTTGAGACCACTGTGGGGGGTGGGGAGCATGGGGGGGGGGCTGGACAGCACTGTGGGGGGTGGGGGGCTGGAGAGCACTGGGGTGGGGGCTAGACAAGGACCTGGAGAGCAGGGGAGGCAGAAATAAAGAAATAACAGGGGTTAAGAGAACTGGGGGGGGGGCTGGAGACAGTGGAGAGTGTGGTGGGGGAGGAGAGCACTGGGGGGAGCACAAGGAGAACTGGGGGGGGCAGTAAAATAATTTGGATAGGGGGATCAGCAGGGGGCGGCATATAGAGGAAATGAGCTTTCTATTATTCCTCCATGCAGCCGCTGAATGCTTTATTCTCCTCCTCTCCCTCCTCCAAGCATTCAGCGGCTGCATGGAGGAATATAGAAAGCTAATCTCCTCTATATGCTGCCCCCGCTGATCCCCCTATCCAGGCACACAGTTAGGGCTGTACTGAGTAGTACTCACAGCCATCTCTCCTCCTGTGATCTCGGAGCTGGCCGGGTCAGTGTTCTGCGGCCGCGCACCGCGCTGTAACACGGTCCCGCCCCCCCAGACCGGCTGTGTGATAGGTGGAACACTGATTCTAGATACTATCACACGAGCCGTTCTAGGGGGCGGGACCATGTTACAGCGCGGTGCGCGGCCGCAGAACACTGACCCGGCCAGCTCCGAGATTACAGGCGCATGAGAGTGGGGACAGGGGAGCACTGTAGCCGCAAAACGGCCCCAGGGCAGGCAGCCTACCGGGAAATATCCCGGTATCCCGGTAGGCCAGTCCGGCCCTGTAGGTTGTCCTTCAGCATCCTGCTCTGGTCTTGATGACAACAGAACCCCAGATTTTTGGAGCACTGAGAGGAGTGGAGAATTAGACAAATGTCCTTTTATTGTCCCCCTTGGCATAAACAAGCAAATAACACTTGCGATGCTGGTACAGCCCCACTGCAAGGGATAATTTTATTTTTTTCCTGAAGCTGGGGTTTAACTAGTCTGTGGAGTACAGATTCAACATCAGACTTTGACTCGTTAGCATATAATAGGGAAGTCCATAGATTTACATTCAAATGGGATAAGTAGATGAAGAAGTGTTTGAACTCTTATAATAATAATGAGTTAAAGAAGTGTCAAACAAGTGGAGTGGTAGTGCTGGGGGCCCCCACGTCATAAGGTAGTACATTGTCCATAAAAAGTGCCCCTTGAAAGGGAACCTAGAGAAGTCGCAGGGTAAGTGGGGGGGGGGGGGGTTGCGCTCAAAGTGTTAGACAACAAATAATTACTAATGGAAACAAAGAGGCGGGTACAGCATGGGGAAGGTATTGGGCGGTGGGGGGGTATATTAGGCAGGAAAGCACTCTTATAGACAGTGTGGTGGGGAATGGGCGGAGCATGCAGACCTGATTGATAACCAAAAAGTAAGTGTCTTGTTATTAAAAGTCAGCAGCTAGTATTTATACTGAAGTTCCTCTTTAAGTATTTCATGACCTGTAAGGACTGTAATCAAGCATGCTACAGCAAGGTATACTTGAATCTGCTAGGATGTAGCAGAATGAATATGTAACCTCTTGTGCTTATTTGTTTCGCACAGTTCACGCATCTCAGGAGCCAGGCTGGTTAGAAGGGACGCTCAATGGAAAGACTGGACTTATCCCTGAAAACTATGTGGAATTCCTATAGCTTTACAACCTGCAATCAGCGTTAAGCTTTACATGGTATCCATGACAACTGCTGACGGTGTTGAAGATTGTCTGTCTTTACCTCTATGAATTACAGGGTGAAGGACCTCTCATTACCTGTTGCAGTGAATATGTGTGTTTATAGTAATGTACATGTTTGAAATGTTTTATGGTTGTGAGATGTATACAGAAATGAAAGAGATTTTTTTTTTATTATTTTTTAGTAAGGGACCATTTTATTTTGCTGTTGTTTTTACTGCTATAATTCACTGTATTTTGTAACCACTAAATTTGACTATACCTATACTGTACCAGACTGGACTAAAACGATTATCTTATGGGCTGCTTAGGCAATTATACTAGACTTCTGGATTATTTTATTTTTTTATGTATGCAAAATCAGACATACCTTGAGAGCAGACGTAATGCTTCCACACTTATAATAAATGTACATTTGTTTTTATTTTGCTAGCAAATTGATCATGACATTTTAAAAATTGCAACATTTTTTATTTTTATATTGGAACAGTGTATCAGTGGCTGGCCATCCAATTGAAGACCACTCATGGATGGTTCCATATGCTCTCACCCTCTTTTTTATAGTATTTTTGGTTTAGAGTGTAAATCGACATATAAAGAATCAAGTAAACCAGTATTTCCCTGTTCATGGGGAAAGACCAAAAAATAGGAACATTTGATGACTCCACTTGATTCCATAGTACTTATTTATCTCCATGCCCCAAATATTTTTTTTAATGTCTTCTGACCTGTCACATAATTAACTGGATCATCTTCCTCGTGTGTCTTCTGCCAGCAAAGTTGGATGGTGTAGAAAGCGGTGCTGATGGTGATTAGGTGATTAGGGCTATGTTGCCCTGCATTTGTAGTTATTTTTTTAGTTTCCAGAATGAGGTACGCTGGATTGAGCACATCTTGTGGCCAAAGAGGGGTAGGGGGCAGCTCCTGTTTAAAGGTGAGTATTGCAGCTTAGCTGTTATTTTTTATTTTTTTGCTTGTTTTTATTTTTTACAACACCTGGGGGGCATATACATGCAAAAAATAAGCCCAGATTTGTGCTTTTAAGTTTTAGAGCCCTAATCACAGAATTGTATAGCATATATAGGCACTTCTGTTGATGTAGTCATTTTTAGTTTCCCTGTAACTTATGGAGACCACATTTTAATAATGCATTCAATGATACAAACAAGAGCATATGAAAACATCACTGTAATCCTATCCTAGAGATGTATTTTCAAGTGCTCTTCATAGAGCAATGGCTTTAGTTTATAACTGTAACTATGCAGCTCTCCGTCTACACTTAGATGTTCACTATCTGAACATAAGGCTTACCGATGCTATTAATGTGTTCTGTGTTTTACTTAGGAAACTTTTTTTCCATCACAGTGCTAGTGTATAGAGCCTTCTGATCTAACTGCCCAGACAGACAGCAAGATCTTACAAATCATTCCCAATTTTAAAATTACTGTGACTACAAATATTTGTGTTTCTAATGAGCTTTGTAAATGCAGATCAGAAAAAAAAGTTAGTATGTACACGGCTTAAATTTTATGTTTAGTGACATAGCACCCTGCAGACTTAACACTGAGGGAATATATTTGACCCTGATCCAATCAGAACTTTCTGACTGCTGTATGGCAGCCTACGGGCATTGCGGTTAGTCCCTCAGACACTTGCCGCTGTGTTATGAGGATAGACACACATGATCCCCATACTTGGAAATACCACGTAGTTCACATTGCTTCAAGCATCTGAAGCAGCAAGTTACTGCACTTAGGCTGCTTTCACACTGGGGCGGTTTGCAGGCGCTATTGCGCTAAAAATAGCGCCTGCAAACCGACCCGAAACAGCTGTTGCTGTGTCTCCAGTGTGAAAGCCCTGAGGGCTTTCACACTGGAGCGGTGCGCTAGCAGGACGGTAAAAAAAAGTCCTGCTAGCTGCATCTTTGGAGCGGTGAAGGAGCGGTGTGTTCACCGCTCCTTCACCGCTCCTACCCATTGAAATCAATGGGAGACCGCGGGGATACCGCCGGCAAAGCGCCGCTGCAGCGGCGCTTTGCGGAGGTTTTTAACCCTTTTTCGGCTGCTAGCGGGGGTTAAAACCACCCCGCTAGCGGCCGCATACCGCGGGTAAAACGATGGTAAAGCAGCGCTAAATATAGCGCTGCTTACCGTCGCTGCCCCGCACCGCCCCAGTGTGAAGCCGGCCTTAGTAAATGCAAATCCTAAATGATTATGCCCAACAGGTCCATGTTTTACTCTTAGATTTACCTATGATCTTGTCGCTGACTACAGAACACTGCACTGACTATGATTGCTAGAAAATCTCTTGATTGAGAAAATCTTAACAGATGTCAATTAAATTTATCCATAATTAGATCTAGGTATAAAATGCGTTTCCGATGCATTATATTTTAAGTGTGAGGCATTTGTTTCTGCACTCAAATAAACTTATTGTATGTTTCACTGTATGTGCTGTGCAGTTTATGCTTTTCCCCATCTGTTCTTTGTCTTTTAAATTTTTAAGTACTTGAGTTTATAAATTGCTGTATATTTTATTTTTCAAATATAATGTTGTAAATAGAGATTTACGTGAAGTACTGTGAGGTAAAGTTCTATATTTGATATTTTGTGCACTAATTCCGCTCACTGGGGTAACAGTCATTTTTTTTTTTTAAATGTTTTTATAGCCATAGAGTTATTGTAGATCTCCAAGAAATATATAGAAGCCAGACTGGTTAAAAATGTCAAGCGGTGAGGCTGAAATGAGAAGACTGGACTGTGCATATACTGTACCTTGCAGTCAGCTGATCTTTTTTTGTATATTACATTTATTTCACTGGTATACCATAGAATACACATTGAATCAATTCATTCTCAATCAATGAATACAGAGTTTAAAGGGAACATATGTGACAAATATCGCAGCTACTATTGCCATTGCCTATGACAGGAGCCATTCTAGTTTCACTGGTTCCATGCTTATTCTGGCTCTGTTACTTGGTAAGAAGTGAATATGGAGGGTAGGAATGACATCCAAAGAACTTGCAGGTTTTAAAGTCATAGTTGTACAAAGTTGTAAGTGGTGGTGCCATAAAACAATAGGATCTTTTTAGGAGCACTAGTAGACTACATAAAATAGATGTGTAAAATGAATGACTCTCCCTACAGTTATGCAGGATAATTAAAATGTCTGAATCTGGCCAAGGGACTTGCCAAGTGATAATAAAAGAAGCTAATGAGATTTCTCCTGCATCACAACTATTATAGGTTTGATGTGAACTAACCCTATACTTTATATCAGTGGTCATCAACCCAGTCCTCAGGGCCCACTAACATGCCAGGTTTTATATATTACGTTGGGAAGATGCAGACTAGAATACTGCAATCACTGAGCAGCAAATGATGGGTTGATGACCACTGCTTTATATAATACCAGTTGAAATGTGCGCAAGGGGACTTTCCTACCTTTGCAATGACAGTAGTAAATGTGTTCCTTCTTTTGCTAATGGCTAGAGATGAAAGACTTTGCTGTCTTTCCTGAATTTTCAGTACTTCCTGAAGTTGTGTTCACAGTCTCAAATAAAAAAAAAAAAAAAAAAATATCATAGCTTTATCCACTGACCCTGAATATAACACTATTGTGCAAGGGCATTATCAAGCTGTGTCCATTATGCCTTCTGGTTTGCACATCCGGAGCTTTTTCATGTACAAGTGTTCTTCAAAACGTTTCCGCACTCTATTAAATATCAAAGAGTGTGAAAACTTTTTAAAGACCATCTCGTATATATGAATACAATATATAACTTTAAAGGCTTCTTAAGGACTGAGGCCCTCATTCTGTAATGAAAGGCACAAGGCATGGTGCTTAGGCCTAGTCAAGCTTTGTCCTAGAGTAGCTGTGCCCTTGTTTACCAGTCTATATGTTATATTCAATTAGGTTCCATTAAAACATAGGCTCCATTTCACAAAACGTAGCCTTCATTGCTTTGCATATAACGTAAAGATCCCACTAATCTATAGTGAATTGATTAGTTGTTTTTTGGCAAATTATTATTGGTTTCATGCCTAACTGGCTACCCTCATTCAAATAATAGATTTGAAAGCCTTCCCAACTTATGACCACATAAATTAGATAATACCTACCTGATCTGGCTAATTTTGCCCAGACAGTGAAACAGTCCTATGTCAGTGGGGGCAACTGCAAGCACTGCTGTCCAAGAAATTTGAGGAATAGAAATTGGACTGATATAAAACATTCTTGCATGCCTGTTATTTGTTGTCTGTAACAGCCGGTATCTTGATTTTATAGAAACAAGCCAGAAGTGCATACACCAATAGGCTCACCTTTTGTCTGTTCAGACCTTGTAGGATCAGAACAGTTGGCAAGTTAAGACTATAGAGGCTGCATTCTCATGGTCTAGGACTACATTGTAAGTGCCTTCATTTCAGGTTTGTCATACAGCAGGCAAGTCAAGTCGCACTCAAGAATAAGTACCTTTGCTTATAATGTTTTGCTTAAATTGTTTTGGTTTGTTTGTGGTAAAAAAAAAAAAAAGGATCTTCATTAAGTTTTGATTTTCTTTTTTTTTTCTTTTGTATGAAATATGGCTTACAATGTGTATTAAAATACTGTTTGCTCTTCCTTTTTAGTATTTTGTTTAGCTGGATTTGTTGGTTCAATTCAATTTGTTTAATTGACAATAATATACTAAAAAAGAATGAGTTAAACTAAAGCTGCAATTTCAAAATTTTAACAAATCATGGGTTTTTTTTGTAGCATTCTGATGGGGCATTATGAAAACTGATGTGTAGGGAGTGGCATCTGCCTAGGAATATTACATGCCATGATTGACCTTCAGCAATGAGCTGTGACTCATAGAGGTCTGCAGATGTAGATACTGCCAGGTGGTGTCAGAGTTGACCAGTTAGAGGTTTAAATGTGCTGATAGCTTCTGAATATTCTGTCTCCAATTCCTGGAGGTCCATTAGAGGCCTTCCAGGGAAAAAGTTACCCAGTTGCTGCTCTAAGAAAAAAAAGTCAGCAACACCTTACAGTACAAGAAGCTGAATACTTGTCTTTCCCACGTATGCTGTCTTCAATAGCTTCGGGCGCTGCTGATTTTTGCCTCTTCTGGGTGTGTCATGTAGTGGGTTCCCCAATGAGCAGAGTGGTTTCTTCCACCATTCAGTGTGTCCTGTAGTAACACAGCAGCCAGCAGGAGGAAACTACAGCACCCAACAAGGGAACATGCTATACCACATATTAGGCTTTTTGTATTGCAGGTGGCATCTGATTGTTTTTTCTTAGAGAAGCCACAGGGTCCTTTTAAGACCAAGGGAGGCGGGTAGTAAATCAGTTATCCATCAATTGGATGCCGGTGCCAAGGTAGATTTATTGGCCAAGTACCCTACTGATCACATTCTGTTTTTTGTTTTGTTTTTTGTACAATATTGAAATATAGATGTGTCTGACATCTGTTTTTCTCTTACCTGTGCACTTGTGATAGGCCTACAATGCTAAACTATATTACATACTTGTTTTAACTTTTTTCTGTAAGTGTCAAAATAACAACACTATCAATGTACTCAATGTGAAGCTTAATTTTAAACTTGTTATTTAATTGTACAAAATCGTAGACTGAAGGAACAGGAGTAATTCCAAACACTGTTCAACAGCAGCTCTTTGGCCTAATAACTGCCAATATTTTGCTAAATTTTTTCCCAGTTCAGACAGGGAACACAATGAATTTACACATGCAGTTATTCCTTCCTTATCTTTTTTATTAGGGCTGATGGAACTAGGTGTTAAATATTTCAGAAAAAACGCAACTCCAATACCTTTTACTATTTTACCACATAGCATTTGTCATGTGAAAGACCTTACTTTATTCTACTGAATATATTTCCAGTTAATAGACAATTTGCATTATCTACTGTGGCACACTGTAGAATATTTTATCTGGCACTAGTCATTTCTCCGATGTGTCTTGTTTGTTAGCTGAGCCTGACTGCCTGCCACAAGCCCCTTTATTGTTCACTAAAGTGCTTATTATAACAGGTGATCACAGGAACATCAGCTTGTAGTTGTGCTGTAGGCACATACCACATATACTGGTGCAATTAGTGAAGTGCTGTGGGATCACGATGTAGCTCTTTTTCTGCAGTTCACTATATCATTTTATAATCCAGTGCCAAAGTTTGTTTGTGGCACACTAATATCTGTCTGTAGTGTATTTTGTTTCTGATGCCTCTGTTTGCTCAGTTGTCAAAGATGCCTGAGTGGAAAAAACTGTGTTCAGATATATTCTAAGTGACTCTCAAGCTTATGGTTTTTAAGTAAATTTCCTTATAGAAGCAATCACTTTGAAGGTCCTGGGTTCACAAACATTCTGTGATTTTTTCAATGCATCTCAAAATAAAAATATTTACAAACTGCAATGTGTGTCTTATTCTCTGAAATGTTGTACACGCTGCCTTCTTTCTTGTTTGCCTTTTGTATTATTTATATCACAGATAACATGTTATTGCATCATTCAGTATAAAATTCACTAGTGAAAACATAATACCCTTTGGAAATTGTTGTAAAAAAACTTTGTGGCCTTGGTACAACTGCGAGGTAGTAGAGATATCCACCTGTTTTCATATATTCCTTCCTTGCAGGGATGTTAAGGGATAACACACAGCAGCAGACAAAACTGGTAAACAAGGGGTAAAAAAAAAAAAAAAAAAAAAAAAAAAAAAAAAAAAAAAAAAAAAAGCAGGAGCTCCAGATCAAATGTTAAGAAACCAAGAAGAGTTAAAAAGTCAAACGTAGTAGTCAATGAGCTTTGTGGGTTCTAAAATGCCTCCTTGGTAAGGATTTAAACTTGCTGGTAAGAATCTGGATTGTCCTAGGCATGAGTGGGTTGAGAATTCTAAACATTAAAATCTAAGTATTAAGGCCCATTCAGATCAGATGTAGTTGGATGTATTCCATCTGCATAGATCAGGGGTCTCCAAACTATGGACCTCCAATTGTTCAGGCACTACAAATCCTGTCATGTCTGTGAGTGTCAGAGTTTTACAATGCCTTATTGGACGTGTAGTTCCTCAACAATTGAAGGGCCGTAGTTTTGGAGATCCCTGGCATAGATACTCCAAAATCCAGGTTATCCTATGGGCATTGTTCACACCATTGCAATGCAGTGAAAAAAAAGTACAGCCACACCGCGAACGCATCCAAATGTTCACAAATGCAACACACTGCAATGCACATAAATTCCCAAAGAAAGAATAAGGAAGTAACCACACAGGACAATTGTGAATGGAAAAATGTGTGTTAACTGCATGTAAACATACATAAAAACATGCACCAAATGTATACAAATGCGCATGAAAAAAATGTGCAGTAGACATGCAGGTTCTGTCTTAAATGAGCCCTTAAAGTGTATGTAACGGCTTCAAAATGTATTCTTTTTTTTCATTGCGTGCAAGACCCATAAGAGTCTTTGTTACAGTGACAAGTTTTTTTGAGTGTTCTCAGCACTGAACTTAGGTTAGAGAATACACTACTACTATAACAATTCAAAGAGATTTCTAATATTACAGAAGTCCACTGGGGACTGTTTTTCTTAAAACGCAGTTCCACCCAAAAGTGGAACTTCCGCTTTAAGCACTCCTCGCCCCCTTACATGCCACATTTGGCATGTAATTTTTTTAGGGGGGGATTGGGTGCCTTCTTTTTAGTGGGACTTCCTGTCCCACTTTCTCCTTACTCTTCACGGCCGCCTAGGCGACAACTCCTCTCGCCCTTGGCGGCCCCTCCCTGCCAGCAATCTTCTGGGACACGTCACAGGTCCAATAGCAGAGAGCAGCGCGACTCGCGCATGCACAGTGCGCGCCTGGCTGTGAAGCCATAAGCTGTCGCGGCCGGGTGCCCACAATTGCTATGGTGGCGGAGAGAGGGGTTGAGGCTCTGAGCACCCGCATCGCTGGACCGCGGGACAGGTAAGTGTCTGTTTATTAAAAGTCAGCAGCTACACTTTTTGTAGCTGCTGACTTTTAATAAACAAAAAAAGGGGTGGAACTCCGCTTTAAAGTCTTAAAATAGTATGGATGATAAAAATGAAAAAAGGAACAGCTCTATAGTGACTACAGTCTTGATTCATATACTACTATAACCCAAAATTATACCTGTTCCAATAAAAAGCTTTAACAGTTGTGCACAATATACTGACTGATATGCGATGGTTAGTGCTGGTATAAAAATAATAAATAAATAAACAAACAAATAAATGGATAAAAATAGTCATAATAAAGAATGGAGATACATGAAGTCCAAGTCGGGCTGTAGCCTGAGGAAGGAGGCGGGGCCTCTGAAACACATTGCGGTAGTTGCTCAGCCTTGTGTGTCCACACACTGCGGGTCCCAGCCCTGGTCTGTGGCCGCTCAGCCTGTCAAGTCCTCCACACTATCCCGCCGTTACAACTCAGTTTGCTGACATCAACACTCCCAGCTGTCTTCCCCAGCAGGTCTGGACGCCACATCGCTGTCCTCAAATCCTTCCTGTCTACCATCCTGGAGCTCCGCAAATCACACTACAGCACCTTCACATGCTGCTTGCAAGTTATTAAGATGTAAGTGGATATGTAATAAAATACTGTTGTTTTTTATCTACATTGACCTGGCTCCCTTTTCTGTCAGCTTTAACAGTTGTGATCTTTTTATTTGACTCGAGAAGAGAAAATATTTTTTAGGTTCATAGTAGCCATTTTAATTGCTTAAAAATTAGCTAATATTTGTCATGGCTGTAAAAAAAAAAAGAACTGGGAATTAACATTCAAATTGACTAAAGAATCCAATTTAATTTCTAATACAATATTTACATGACATTTTCTGCATAGCTGCAGCTGATAGACAATATGTTGTCATATACAGTAAATCTAAAAAGAGAAGAACATGGAAGGAAGGGTGGTGGAACCAGCCTGTGGTTGACTAGCAAGGTTTACATTGATGGCAAAGCTGATGCTGTCACTTCTTGAGAGGAAAACATTGGACTGGACCCGTGTTGGGCTGGCTTTGAGTGACTTGCTTTTGTACCATTTTTGGGTAATTCTAATTATCTTCTAAAGCAGGGGTGTAGGATAACTGTAATTTTAAAATACACCTGTGATCGTAACATATCCAAGACAACCAAGCACCTTTGCAAATATTTGTTAGACTGTTGCCTTTTCGTTACTGTACTTTGAGAGCTGCCATCCCAAGCTGTGTATGGTTAATTTTACATTCAAGTTGGAGTTTAGATGTGTAGGTGAGAAGTGGTAGTGAAGGGGCTTAAAAAAAAAAAAAAACCTTACACCCTCTATCATGATCTGTGTTTAACCACTTGCTTACCGGGCCAATTCTGACACTTCTCTCATATATGTAAAAATTGGTGTTTTTTTTTTTTGCTAGAATTACTTAGAACCACCTCCCAAAACATTATATATATATATATATTGTAACATGGGGGTGTTTAACTCAAGTGAAAAGATGCATTTTTTTAATGCAGTGAGTCCTCATCAGACAGGCGTATAGAGTTAAGGGCCTGGTAGCCCACGTTTATTGAAGAAAGGAAAAACACAAAAGTCCATCCAGAAGTCCCACGCAGGGGTTTAACTTCATTAAGCATTCATCAATGAAAAACATACCAAGCCACCTGGCTCTCTCTTGTCAGCAGTTCCTCTGCTTACTCTCAACAGAGTTGATTCCTTCCAGTCCCCTGGACTCACTGGCTTCCTTAGTCTTCCCGACTCTCAAGGCTGTCCCTCCTTTCCCAGTCTCTGGGCAAAGAATACCCCTCCACAGGTCTGTCTTCATACAGCAGCAGCAAGCTGCTCACACTCCACCATCCTCCACTCATTAGCCCCTCATTATATGGTCTGTGTGCAGCTGGGCACACACCTTTTTTGCCATCCTCAAGACCCGGACACAGTTGGAGATCCCATCCAGGACTAGCAAAACCTGGAGAAAACTGACAGAGCAGTTTTCTCCATTTAAATTCTATAGTCTGTAGATATGCAAACTCTGTATCTCCTTTACCTCTAATTTCAAAGGGACAGAGCTTCGCTCTGCCACATATCCCCCCCCCTTTGTTTCGATCCGGAGGGAGGAACACCAGCACCCGTCATGGTTGGGACACCTCTGTGCTGGCTGTCAGCCACGTAGGCCCAACCTTTTTTTCCGGGTGCGCTTCCAGGCACGTCCCACCCTGGATCTTAACAGGGTCCTATATTTTCCCATCCTCAGCCTTCTTCTTGGGTCCCTGGGCTTAATCATTTTTTTGGGGGAAACTCTGCTTTCCCTGATCCTACCTTTAAACTCACTGACATCAGCTTTAACCTTCAATATACACCAGTACAACCTCCTCACTTTGGCATGACCATGCAAGCTGCCACCCACATGGGCCAAATCTTGTCCCATCAGGTGAATTTCTCCACGTCCCCTTGCTGCATCTACTTGGGCTTTACAAAGACACTCCCATGCTTTTTTACGAGTGCCCTTCCAAAAGCGAAGTTTTCCCACTTCTCTTGGGCCTACACTAGTCCTTTTACCAATCTTGGTACCTTTTTGCACATGAGGTTGATTTCTGAATTTTACGGATCCAGTACCATTAAGGTTATAAAGTGCTCCCTCAATTTCCACTAGACCACCCCTTTGCTCTTTACTTAATTTAGAAGGAACCACATTTTTAAACCCTGGTTTAATGATAAGTGGGGGCTCTTTTATTAGGGTGACACTTGTCCCTCTCTGTACTCCAAGTACGGGCACCCTCTTACTGTCCAAACTTAGCGCCACTTGTTTCCTCATGTACACTGCATGCTTATTTTTGTCAGTTTCATCACCAACATCCTCATATGACTGCAGCCTCATCCTAGTCTCCCTCTGAAGGACATACTGACTGTCTTGCGACTTTAAACTTTTAAAGTCATGCGACACCTTGCTGAGCTTTGGGCCATTTTCCTGCAACCATTGTTTATCACGATCCTTCTCAGACCTTAGAAATTTCTCAGACCTCAGGAAACCTTCCCCAGAAATACCCTCCTGAACCTGTAGGGGGCCTAATTCTGCTGTATCTTTTACTTCTCCTGTGTCAATCATACCATTCCCTATCTCATTACAATTTTCAGGGTTTGCTACAACCAGATCAACTTGACCAAGATCTTCAGGTCTACCATTATTTTTGTTGTCACCCATGGTAACCAAACCCTTACAAATTGACAATGAGCTGCATGTTTCATCACGGTCAGAAATATCAATGCATTTGTCATATTTCATTTCACTCATGTTCGGCAGGGCAGTGTCTGAAGAGGAACTGCATCCAGCGGAGTGGTTGTCCACGGCAGCTTCACTATCCACCAACTCCACTGGCCTGAGATCCTCTGCCAACAACTGTCCTGACTCCTGACCATCTTCCCATAAAGCATTTGGACCTGTGACTACAATCACTTCATTTATTGCTGTGCCATCTGGCACTTCCACCAACACATTTGGCACGGCATTATCCATTATCACATCATTGGGCCCTTTGTGGATCACAGACATGACCTCTTCTGTGCGTTCGCCCTTACTTGGCGTTTCCATCTCATGAGCACCATCATCTGCAGTAGCAAGTGCATCCTTGCATACAAGTTGCTCTGCAGGTCCTTCATCTGGCACTGCAGAAGTCATGTCTGCTTCACTTTTACCAACAGAGGCCTTTTCCAACAAAGCCAACAGGCTTTTTGTCCACCTGTCCCAGTCTGTTATCTCTGTGCTCCCAGAGGTACCACGCAGTACCGCTCCTACTGCACAAGGAGACTCAGAGGGACAGAGTGGTTCAGCAACAGACACATTGCACATATCACTTTGGTTCAAATAAGATTTTGGCACTACATTTTTAACCATAGCAGACAGCAATACCACACCTTCACCACCTTGCTCTGGTGGCGCTTCATAAAACGCATTAGAGCTTTGATACCGGTCGTTACTAGACTGCATTAACCCATTTCCACCATGAGTGTTTTCAAACATTTCAGTTTTAACATTTAACATCCTGTCATCACTATGTTCAGGTACCCTCCTATCCCTCAGAGCAGCACCAAAGTTGTCCCAGGCAACCTCCGGCTCCAAAACGCAGAGCTCCCTGGGGGTTTCTAGGGGCACCTCTATGGCCTTCTTCACAGTTGCTAGGGGAGATAGCACATCTTTAACCGCATTCACAGCAAGGTTATCTCTAGTGAGCTGCACTAGCCCATTAGCAACTGGACCATTCACTTTAGCCAACACAATATTAGCAGTTTTACACATCATATTGTCACATTCAAGTTTACCACTTGCCTCCCCACTGGACAGGGCACTGCAGTGAGGCAAGTCCTTTTCCAAACAGACAGTGGATCTCCCATTTGGGGCCACTCCAGTGTGCACAGTCACATATTCAGTCTCTTCTATGCATTTACCAGCACCAGTCTTTTTCAACATCAACCCAGCGGTTCCAGCCATTATTTCATTAAAGACAGTCTTACCCACCGCAGTAGTAGGGGTCACCATCTTCATTTGAGTACGTTGTCTCACAAACCAGTCCTCTGCTGCACTTTTACTGGCCCACTCTCCCTGGTGGCCACCGGATGAAATTACAGCAGGCATCTCCAACTGTTTAGCACCCCCTGCCGACACAACAGGAAAATCCTCGTTGCCAGGGGTGACTGCAAACATATTTGCACAGGAATCTGGGCCTGGAGATAAAGACCTTTGCTCCTGGTAATTTTGAAATGCATACGCATCTTTAGGTGGATGCTTAGCTACATATGCCCTGTAGCTCCTCCTTTCCTTTGGCAATCTTTCTCCCGTTGCCATGGGAAACCGCACTCTCCCAGCAGAGCTTTGCTGATTCTCCCAAACTCTTTGATGCATTGTGGCTTTCAACTTGCCACCACTCTCTGCAGGCAATACTTTTCTCATATGGTCTGCAGACTTGACATCACCGCCGTTGCTATGGGCAACCACATACCTCTCCAACTTCCGGTCAGGCTGTCGGTCCATGATGCGATGGAACTCTCCTCTAAAAAGGATTTCCTCTTTAAACTTGCGGTAGTCATCCTGGTCTCCGTCCATCAAATGGTAAACCGACCGGAACTCTATCCGTAATAAGGTTTGCAGCAGTTTTGGCCACCAGTCCCTAGGCCATTTTCTCTTTACAGCAACTTTTTCAAATCTTACAAGGAAGTCCCCAACCTCCTCTGTAGGCAGCATGGGTTGCATATAGTCAGAGGCCAAGATCTGAGCCCCTTGCACTGCGCCACACTCTTTGCGATTCTGCTTGAACCATTCATTTACTGTCTCACACATCACTGGCCCCTTTTGACTGGCTCTCCAAGGTGGAGACATCTTCTCAGGCCACGCTGAGCTCACTTCACCTTTAACTTGATTTAACATGAACTTCTTGTGTTTTGACTGCCTCATCCTTGCAGTCACATGCACAGCAGCTTGTTACACAGTTCACAGCATAGAAAAAAAAAAAAATTCTCACAAGTGCCGTACCTGCACACAATGCAACACAGTCAATTGAACTCCTGCGCAATGCAGTTTGACTTGCTGCCACACACAGCTAGCAGCAGTTCCTGAAATGACTCACCACTGGCGCATCATTTCATATATATATATTCTATTATATATTTATATATCTCATATATATATTTTTTTAATCTCTCTTGTCAGCAGTATATTGATTCCTTCCAGTCCCCTGGACTCACTG
Organism: Lithobates sylvaticus; assembly: GCA_028564925.1. Lineage (NCBI taxonomy): Eukaryota > Metazoa > Chordata > Amphibia > Anura > Ranidae > Lithobates > Lithobates sylvaticus. The sequence continues at coordinate 303,408,559 of CM053029.1, forward strand.
GCTTCCTTAGTCTTCCCGACTCTCAAAAAAATATATATATATTTAAAAAAAATTTTAGCCAATGCCCTTGAGAATAAAATAGCAGTTGTTGCAATTTTTTGTCACACGGTTTTTGTGCAGCGATTTTTCAAATGCAATTTTTTGGGGAAAAGATGCACTTTAATGAGACAAAAAATAAAACCCAATATATAACCCAATTTTTTTAATAATATGAAAGATAAATGTTACGCCGAGTAATTTGATACTGAACAAGTTATGCTTTAAAATTGTGCATGACTACGGTACTTGAAAATCTCCATAGGCGACGCTTCAAACATTTCTACAAGTTACACAAGTTTAGAGTTGGAGAGAAGGTCTAATGCTAGAATTATTGCTCTTGCTCAGATGTTCACGGCGATACCTTACAAGTATGGTTTAAACAAAATTTACATAGGTGGGCGTGACCTAGGTATGCGTTCACTACTGCACGGGGGAATGGGGGAGCTTCAATTCTTTTTTTTTTCCATTGTTATTTATCTTATTTCATTTTTTTTTTCACACTATCCTTTTAAAGAAAACATTTTTTTTATCACTTTTATTGCTGTCGCAAGGTGAACATCCCTTAGACAGTAATGCAGCAGGATAGGTCCTCTTTATGGAAAGATCTGTGCCCTATAAGACCCCAAATCTCTCCTCTACCTTTAAAAACAAAAGATCAAAAGAAAGCCTGGTTTACATGCCGGAGGAACCAGAAGTGAAGTCATGACATCGCTGTGGTTCTCCAAGGCCATAGAGATGAGCGGAGGCCATCTTGCCTTTACTCATCTTCATAGGGGTCTCAGGCTTTACCGATCGATCAGGAAAGCCCGTAAACGACCAGGATGTGGCGGGGGGGGGTGCTCTCCTGACTAAACCTTTTCTGCAAGAACATTGCTGTCTGGACCAAGCGCATGGTCCGAGATCCTTGCCCCGTCTTCATGGTTGCTTCAGTTTGCAGCCAGACCTCTTACCAGTGGCCTTACACTACTGTGTGACTGGCTTGGGATATACACTTTGCCAGATCTTCAGGATGAGGTTTCTCCCTATTGACATGCACAGGATCCTTTGGCTTAAATGCTGGTCAGCAGAAACGACAATGCAAGAAATACCTTGAATGGCTACTTTTTGAAGGTAAATGCTTGTTTGGACCTTCCTTGGATAATTATATGGAGAATATCACAGAGGGTAAAAATATTGTCCTACCTCAGAAAAAATAAGACTCTGCCTTCTACCTGTCTTTTGTCTCTCTGACCTCCCAGTTCCAAATCAAAACAAGAAACATTTTTGGTAAACAGACATAGCCTTCCAAGGCAAACCAAGACAGGTTTCAATATCAGTTTGTCCTCCTTCTCTTTGGTCTAGCCATGGCCCCCAGGATTTTCTCAAGCTTCAAGGAATTAATGTTGTGAAATATCTTGATGACTTCCTACTGAAGGATCAGACAACCCATCGCATTTCTGCAGAACTGTTGTTTGATCCTCAACCTGTGAAAGTCATCTCTGGAACTATCTCGCAGACTGGAGCACTTGGGCCTGACAGACACAGCCTAATGAGACCTTTACTTCGTGCCTGCATGTGGTTCTTGAGTCTAATGGTTGCCTTCTGATTTCACTTGAGATCATTGCAACAAAACATTCTGGCAGTATCGGCCAAATAGACCAAGTCCTTGCATCTAACCCATAAAGTCAGACTCTCCCTGGCATTGAGGATATTGGACTAGGTAGGACACCTGGATGCCCACTGGGTACAGGGAACTTGGTTGTTTAAGAAAGCCTGTCTTCGCATCAACATCCTAGAGATTTGGTTGTCCCTTCAACATTGGTCCCCTCAATTCCAAGGACTCCCAACAAGAATCCAGTTAGAAATAGACTATGTCAGACAGGTCGTATATGCCCAAAACCTGGTACCACATCCCAAAAAGGATGTAAACGAAAAAAGTGTGCTATGGATGGGACTTTAAAGGCACCACAAGACAAAAATCATGAATAAAATAAATGTTTGTTATACAAATATGTTAAAAACAGACAAATGATGTTACACAATACACAGTTTTGTTCATAAACATAATAGTTACAAAATCATGGGAGTACCCAACAATCAAAGATCAACAAGATCATGAATAGAAGGATGAACCCCTATTTATGATATTGTTGACCATTGATTGTTGGGTACTCCTATGATTTTGGGACCCTATCACCTGAAATACCTGGCTGATCAGCTGCAGCTCTCCTGTCCTCCTCTGTGCTCTCTCCTCCCTCCCTGTCTTTCTGCTCTGTGTTAAGTGCCCTTCCCCTCCTGCTGCTGAAATAACATTTAAAATATTGTATAATCCTCTTTTTCTCCTTATGCTAGATGCTCCTGTCTGATTCATGGAAAAAAAAAACCTTATTTACCTGCTTTCAGAACGTCGGTCACGTGACCCACCAGCTCTCTTTTCCTGACTGACATCATCGAGGGAATCTCGACCCTGCCCATTGCAGCTGTCAGGCGGAGAGAGCAGAGAGGTGGTGGGTCACGTGATCGCTGATCGACGTTCTCAAAACAAGTAAAGAAGGCACAGAGACAGGAGCATCTAGCATAAGGAGACAAAGAGGATTATAGAAAGTTAGCAGAGTGGGTTAACAACCACTTTAAGAAGTAGATATGGGGGAATGGGCTCTCCATTCAAATTTTACCACAGCTGGAATATGGATTCAACAACAACCTAGACAGGTTTTTCACCAGGTTTCGGGGACTCTTGCACCTTCAATGTACAGTAGATGCTGTGGGATCTGTTCAATCTAACCTTTCTGCCCCTCCAGATTTGCTAATTTCTACCTTCTTGCAAGCTAGGAAGTCAGCTTCCCAGTCTACCATTGCAGCAGGAAGGCCTATTTTGCATGATGTGAGACAAGGAAATTTTATTTGAGGAAGTTCTCCATGTACACCTTCTGTCATTCATCCAGTCTGGTCTAGATTAGAATCAGGGTTTGAGTGTTCTCAAAGGTAATCTCTTGGCATTGGCATTCTATTCAAAAGACTGTTGGCCTCTCATTCCTTTCAGCACTTCAGAAGTCACCTTTTGAACCTTTTAGGGGCATTCCCTTATTCAATCTTACTCGCAAGGTGGCCTTTCTCTGCAGGCCATCTCTAAATAAGAAGCCTTATCCTGTAAAAAGCCTTTTTCTAGCATTACACAAAGACAAGGTCTTTCTGAGGCATAGAGCCTTTCTGCTCCCTAGGGTGATCATTTTCCCACGCTTTAACCATGACGTTATCGTTTCTCCCCATGTCCTACTCCATAACATCCAAAGGAAACTTCACTGTGTTGATGCCTTGGTTACGTGGTGGTAGATTTCTTCCAGAGGACTCTCAGGGGACACCCTGCTTCTCACTCCACCATTGCTAGGTGGATTAGACAAGTTATCATTCAAGCCCCGAGAATGTGAAGCATAGGGTTTCTTCCATCCCTGTTGAGCACCCTCTACCAACATTTTATATATGCATGTGCACATGCACATATATATATATAATATATAAAGGTTTTTGTTTTTTCACTTTGTGGGAAGTGCCAACAGCTGTTTTGAATCTTCAGTTTTAGTTTTTAGTTTTGGCAGCGCACAAGGTTCCACCCACTTTCATGTCTTTATGGACCTTGCTTTGTGCACTGGTGCGCAGTCATGTTGTAACAGGAAGGGGCCATCCCCAAAATGTTCCCACAAAGTTGGAAGCATGAAATTGTCCAAAATTTCTTGCTATGCTGGCGCCTTAAGAGTTCCCTTCACTGGAACTAAGGGGCCAAGCCCAACCCCTGAAATACAACCCCACACCATAATCCTCCCCCACCAAATGATTTGGACCAGTGCAAAAAGCAAGGTCCATAAAGACATGGATGAGCAAATTTGGGGTGGAGGAACTTGACTAGCCTGACCTCAACCCAATAAAACACCTTTGGGATGAATTAGAGTGGAGACTATGGGTCATACCTTCTCATCCAACATTAGTGTCTGACCTCACAAATGTGTTTCTGGAAGAATGGTCAAACATTCCCACAGATACACTCGTAAACCTTGTGGACAGACTTCCCAGAAGAGTTGAAGCTGTTATAGCTGCAAAGGGTGGGCCACTCAATATTGAATATTTAAAGTTCATGTGCGTGTAAAGTCAGGCATCCCAATACTTTTGGCAATATAGCATATCTCTTCTGATATACTGTATACTCCTGTATGGAAATGAGCAGAGTGATTCTGCTCACTGAATTGTTTTTGGCAAAATTTTCTTGGAAACATTTTTTACTTATTTTTTTTTCTTTATCTGGAAATGGGGTATTTAGTACAGTTTATTTTTCATTGGCTGTTTTTTTTTTTTTTTTTTTTTTTAATGGAGGATCAATAAGCCTCAAGAACTATTAAATACAAAGATACATTTAGACATCCTCTGCAATGGAAATTTCAGCTTTGATGTAATACTCTACAAGGGTTAAATATATTGAATAAGGGGGGCATGGCCTGACTATGGAGGAGTGAGGATGTGCATCTCCTCAGCTCTGTGTCCACGATGCAGTATCATCAGCACACATGGCAGATTTCACCCCCAAATGGCAAAGAACATGTCCCAGGGGGACGGGCACTCCTCCAGCAGTCAAGGACGGACAGGACCCAGCAGGAACAGCTGGAAGCCTTTTACAGTGGGACCCGCGGACCGGGACATGAGGCCTTCAAGATGGCGCAGCCAGTCTCTAAGGCCGCAAAGGATGTACAGCGAGCCGCGGCCCAGCAGCAGCAATTTGTGGCATCCCAGATTCCCCCTTTTGAGGTTGGTGAGTGACTCTGCCCCCCCCAGTCTCCCCGGGATCCTCGGCCTCCCATGACGGGCTCTGACATAGCAGACTTCTTAGGGGATGAGGATCTTAAACGCTACATCTGGTCTCTCACCACCCGGGAGGACCTTGAGAAATTTACCACCAGGGTAGAGAAGGCCTTTAAAGCAGAGTTCCAAAAGTGGAACTTCCGTTCGTTGTACTCCACATTTGTCACCTTTCAGAGGGGAGGGGGGCAGGATACCTGTCTAATACAGGTATCCTATTCCCACTTCTGGGAGCCTCAGCCACGGGTATTGACATCACTGCCGGGCTCCCTCCTCCTTCCCCGGCCACCGGGCCAGCAGGAGAGAGGAGTGAAGCCTCGCGCATGCGCAGTAAGTCTTCGAGCTCTACCAACTCCTAAGCTCTGCCACTTCCCACTCAAAGCCCACATATATCAGGACCTGGGAACGGGACTTGCGGCTTGTTTTCACCCCAGCCCAACTGGCCCACCTCTACCAACTTACCAGTTCCAGCTCTATCGAGTCCAAAACACAGGAAACTAACTATAAGATTCTGTGGCGTTGGTACCGTGTACCAGCAAATCTAGCACAGTTTTACCCATCCACTTCGGACCGGTGCTGAAGGGGCTGTGGGCACAGGGGTACACTCTTACATATCTGGTGGGATTGCCTGGTGATCAGACCCTTTTGGGAGGACATCAGGTCCCAGATTAAAGACATCATAGGCCTGTACATCCCTCTCTCCCGGTCCACTTCCTTTTGCACATTCCTCCCAGGCCAGTTAGCCAATATAACAAAAGTGTATTGCCTCATTTATCGAATGCAGCTAAGCATCTGCTCCCAATATACTGGAAACAATCACAAATCCCTGACAGGGAGAAATGAAGACGTAAGGTGAGTGAAATAAGGGAAGAGAGACTGGATCGCTACCTGCAGGGGTTCCCGGAACCGCTTCTCCAGCACCTGGTCCACTTGGGTAGCATATGTTTCTGATCCAGGACAAATGTCCTTTAGCTTAGACTTGGCTTTATTGGAATTGGCAGAGCCATCCTTTAGACAACGCCCTCAGCCATTGCAATTAAGAACAGAGACCTAATTTATTTGCCTGTGATGGTAATCATTTCTTTCCTTCAGCTACTTACCTCATTTTGCCATGGTATTGGTGGCAGAGAGTGATAGATGGCTCTAAATGTCTTAAATGTGAGATTCAAGGTATGTTCCTGTTATTCTTTCTTCCTTTTCTTGCTCCCTATACTTTTCGTTACTTTTCCCCTGACCAATGGTTTACCATTTGTTTGTTCATCAGGAAGTAGGTATTAAGCAGAGCTAAAAGTTTGTCACTATGGGGCAGACCAGCCCATCTAGGGTTGGCATAGCTTTACCCCCATGGAGTAAACGCTCTACCTTAGGGTGGCCCTGATATGGGTGGCGTTTGGGGGGCGGTCAGTTGGAGGCCTATAGTTGCTCCTCTCCCCTTGATCTTCGCCCAGGTGGCCCAGCCACCTAATCTTCTCAGCGTACCACAATGACTTGTTGTTTGAGAGGCTGGCTAGTCCACATTCGTATTACAATTTTTCTTTCTCGGAACACGTAAATGTAGAAGACGGGGCGGTTGCAGTTCCCCTCAATGTTTGTAGGGGAGAGGGCTCCGTCGCTACCCTGTTAAGTGATTGCTAAACCTTTAATATTTCCTGCCATATTACCTATTCTACCTATGTCGTTTTGTGTTTTAAATGTTTTATGTTCTTTGACATATAAAACTTGTGCAACATTTGCTTCTTCTTCCAATGGCACTGCTCATCGAGATGTGATGCCTTGTCTTTGGAGAAAAAAGAGAGAAAGAGCAGCGCCACTCTGAGTGTAGTGGGTCTAATTACAGTGGGAACTGTATGTGAAATTAAAAAGAAAGTATGTACTCACACTTTGTTTAAAAATATCAGGCAGGTATCTTTATTTTGTCAGAAGTCCTAGGCCGTCCTCCGGTGTCATGGCTATGGTGGGGAAATGCACCCCGGTCCCTTGCGTCTCGTGGTTTTGAGGTGAGTGCGTCCCAGGATAGGCACGTCAGCAGGATTGATGACGTTGGATGCGTGGTTGGAAGCGCTCGCGTTCGGAGCATGCGTGCTCCTTCATCAGGAGGTGTAAACAGCCGCAGCTTGTAGACACATATTTATAGTGGGTGAAGGGGGAAGGGGGAGTGTGGGGGGAAAAAATGGGGGCGGTATCTATCTTTATACTTTAAAAAAACTTTAAAATTGGCCAACGCTGATCATGTATTAGAAGTGTTGTGAGAAGTTTAAAAGTATCATTCATGTTTGGTAACATAATTTGTGCTGAGATGTTGTGACTGTTAAAAACGTGTATAGCAAGAGCGGGGGGAGGGAAAGGTGATGATGTGAAAGCAATCATGAGGAGGGGGAGGGAATGTGAGTGTGGGCGGGACTGGGATAGAGAGGGCTGATGGGGATTGTAGTTTGGTGGGTCAATATATTATAGAATGACAGTGGTGTGTATGACGTGAGGAATAAAAAGGAAGGATGGAAAAAGGGGTGAGAGATGATGGGTGGAAAATGGAGGATATATTAGTTATATATAGGGGAGAGTTTATAGTATGCATGAAAGTGTGCTGCAGAATGGAGATATAGATGTGATCAGAATGAGAAAGAATAGGAAGTGATTAAAATGCTGTATTAAAAAATATATATAAAATCTGTATAAGTAAAATTTATATGAAAGTTATGTATAACAATATATATAAAAAAAAAAAAGGTGTTTTTAGATAATAAGGAAAAATTCCATGAAAATTTACATATATATACACATGTAAAAAGACGCATATATATATATATATATATATATATATATACACACACACACACATACATAAAAACAGGTGCAATGGCGCCTAGTTTCAGGAAATATAGGTAGATATATTTTCCATCCTTCCTTTTTATTTTTATTCCTCACCTCATCCACACCACTGTCATGGGAATGTAGCCAGAACTGATTAACTGTAATAAATAATAACAGACAACATGGTAGAGTAAACTAGGCCGCGGTCTTTATTATTGGTATAAATAAATATGAAAGTATTCATAGATAGATAAATGAAATCAGGTTGATGAACTTATAACCAACTTTTAAATAACCACTCCTTTAGAGCAAAGGATGGTAATAAAACCACATAATATTATAGGCCGCGACAAGGGAGGGGGGGAGGGGAGATAGCTCCTCAGGTGGATTGCTGAGGAAACTGGCAGCCACTATGCCTGATTGCCCAATCTAGAAGCTTCCAGGGGGTCAGGTGACTCTACCTTCTGGAAGATTCCCAAAGGTCAGCTGACCTGAGACCCCAGATATGCTAAAACCTTAATTGGTTACTTAACCTTCACCTGGTGGGGGGAACTTGAAACTCCCATTCTGGCACAGTCCCATGCGCTGGGTGGCCTTAAAACAGTCCCCCTCTGCTCTCATGGGAATGTAGCCAGAACTGATTAACTGTAATAAATAATAACAGACAACATGGTGGAGTAAACTAGGCCGCGGTCTTTATTATTGGTATAAATAAACATGAAAGTATTCATAGATAGATAAATGAAATCACCAACAAACTGTTAATCAACCAACTTCCAATAACAACCCAGCCACTATGACTCAGGTTGATGAACTTATAACCAACTTTTAAATAACCACTCCCACAAGCCAGGGTTGTGTTTTTATCTATATACAAAACACAAGCCTGGCCTCATGACCCCCGTAGCGCGGCCAACTCCACCATAGCCTGCAAATTATTATTAAATATGTCCAACCCGATATCAGAGATGTGAACACCGTCATCTCTGAACAGGCCGACTAAACCACCTTCCAAGTCTATATGCCTAAACGAAAAAAAAAAAAAAAAAACCAATCGTAGGCAAAAATTTGACCAATGCCCGATTGATACATTTCCTGACCTTGTCCAAAGGGGAGTTTAACCAAACTAATCTTGGGATAACTTCTGAAAAAAATAAAAATAAACGTATATTGGGGAATGATAGCTGAAACAGAGACACATCGTTCTTGATTTGAAAGAGTGAGTCCAAAGTCTTAACAGTAGCGATATCGTTACCCCCAAGATGCAAAATCAAAATGTCAGGGACCGGTAAGGATTGAAATAGCAAACTTAAGTTATCAAATAGGTCCGACCATCTCATACCTCTCCTACCGTGCCAACTTATATTTACCAATGAGGGATCAAAATTCAAGCTTTCGGTATAAATCCTTCGCAAAGCTCTCCTTTCAGCCCAGAATATGTATGAATGCCCTATGATCCAAACGGACAGAGACTGACCTGTGGATTAAAATAGACAATTAGGACGAATGTATAACTTATAAGCATCGGACTGCCACCTACCAATCCGTTTAATAACACCGATTTGTAAACCCAACCGGGCGGCCTCAGTGGCTGCCCCAATACGAAATGAATGGGAAGACAGCGACAGTTTGCCCAAGTTCAGCAAGGCCAAACATTTTGAGAAAACAGCATTGAATTGGTACTTGGTCAGTGGGAGGCCATTGCAATGAATGAACAGAATATTGCTGTGCTCATACCTAATTTTAAGAAACTTCCAGAGTAGAATGATCGGGCAAATAGGTGACCCAGGAAATGGGAGAAGTTGAACCCAAACACCCTATACTCCCATACTGGTCAGTTTTAGATCTTGGAATAAATAACTTGACGTTATCTACATCCAATAAAACGTGCGATAATAGAAGCCCTGGCGCTGAATTCTTATTAGGGGGTAACACCTCCGAAATCCTCAACGCCCCGAAAAAAAAAATAATGAAAAAAAAAAAAAAACGGCCCGAAAAAGAACTGCTTCATAGGGCGAAAAACAAACTGTGTCAACCGCTGAACACAACCGGGAAAGAATGTCAGGCGTAATCACCATTCTGGAGTCCCGCCGCAACGTCGCCTTCTTATAGCCCTTCAGGGCCTGCCTAACTGAAAACAGGGAAGAACAGGCAGGGTAATTCTGTAGTTGGAAAAAAAAGGAAACACCCGCCAAAGTTTTGTTAATGTGAGACCAGGATACTAACTCAGCCATTAAACTGTCCAAAATGACAACACTAAACTCTCAGAGAATGGGGGCTGCGGGTTGCCCGATAATCTTAGATGAGACAGCCACAGCAGCCATGCTGATGAATAAGCCGAAAAGGTAGATGGGGCGATGGATCTCTCAATATTCCCCCCAAACACATTTCAGATCAAGTTCCACAGGTGTGAAGGGCACTGGATTCCTAAATCGTCTGCAGCTGGAAACAGAGACTTGAATCTCACCATCTGCAAAACTGAAAGAGAATCCGCAACGTCATTAAACTGACCAGGCAGGTAGCGGGCTTTCATCCAGATGTTGAGACTCAAGCACTTGAAAACCAAGTACCGAATCAGAACAATGACCGGAGGGGATGTTGAGGACAAGTAGTTAATGGCAAAAAAGGACCCCCTTGTTGTCTGTACTAAACAGGATCCTTTTATTCACCAACTGCTCTCCCCAAATCTCTAATGCTACTATAAATGGAAATAACTCCAAAACTACTATATTCTTTAAATAACCTTTGGTACGCCAATCTGAGTGCCACCCAGAGGCGCACCAGTGAGTGTTCCATAATGCTGAGAAAACCCACTGAACCTGCTGTATCTGTGAATAACAGAAATCTTTGTCTTCTATAAATTCTGATTGAAAAATAGCTCTACCATTGAAATCTTCTAAAAACTGAGCCCATACCAAAAGGTCCTCTTGAATCTCAACCGTGATTCTAATATGGGATGTTGGGGACTTGAGCCCGAAATAGCCAAATATAAGCGTCTAGAGAATATTCTGCCAACCGGCAAAACTCTAGAGGCAAAGGCCAATAGACCCAGCAGTTTTTGCATCTCTTTCAACATGGCCTTCTTGTTTCGCAGGATGAAATTAATCATATAACGCAAAGTGACTATCTTATCTGCTGGGAGTTCAAAAACCCCAGCGCCAGTGTCAATGATAATACCCAAGAAAACTATGCATGAGGTGGGAGGTATAGTCTTTTCCCCAGCTAATGGAATGTTAAAGTCCTTGCAAACCTTCAAAAAGGAAGTCAGCACATTATTACAGTCCTGAAATGAGTGACCAAGAAAAAGGAAGTCATCCAAGTAATGTAGTAAGTAACATGAACCTGAGACGACTTTTACCACCCACTCAATAAATGTAGCAAAAGCCTCAAAATAAGTACAGGAGAGCGAGCCTCCCATGGGGAGGCAGCGATCAAAGAAAAAACAATCGTCAAAACAAAAACCTAGGGAATTAAAAGATAGAGGAATGATGGGCAATAAACGAAAGGCAGACTGTACATCTGCTTTAGCCAGAAAAGTTCCAGGGCCTAATTTATGTATTAAAGACAATGCATCCTCAAATGTGGAATAGTGCACTGAGGCTGATTCAGCACTTATCTGATCATTCAAGGAATCCCCTTTAGGAAATGACAAGTGGCGAATCAGCCTGTAAGAACCCATTTCTTTTTTGGGCACAACCCCCAGTGGGGAGATCCTGAAGTTTAGAAAAGGCGGACATGAAAAAGGTCCAGCAACCCTACCTGCCTGAAGTTCCTTGAAAATTTTCTCCCTCACCACCTCTGGCAGATCCAAGGTGGATTTCAAATTCCTTTTAAACTCACAACCTTGGCCCTGAAAAGGGGGGGGGGTAAAAAAACCCCATTGAACACCTCAAACAGTAGAAGGGCCATCTGTCTGTCTGTGTACCATTGCAGCCAGGGGGCCATTCTTGGCAGCCTCACTGGCGTTGGAGCCTCTCTACCTTGTGATTGGCTGGTAACTGCCATTTTTTTGAAGCATTTTGCCACGGGATGTGCCCCTGCACAAAATGCACATTCGTGTCTATACCTACAGGAACCAGGCCACTTGCATTGTGTATCATTGAAAGAAAAATTAAGCCAAAGACCGATATCCTTACAACCCCATTTCAGACTGGGATGAGCTGAGAGTTTTTTTTTTTTTTGAAGGACTCATCGTAAACAAACCAGGATATCCCACCAAAATTTTTATAAGCCTCCAAGACAATGTCCAGATGCTGAAATAAACCCACACTCTTCCCTGGATCATTTTCACAGATAATGCTAGCATATATATATAGAATGCCTGTAGCCAATTATTAAAATTCCTAGGCACTGGCCTGCGTCTACCAACTACTGTTCTCTCTTCCTTTTTGTCACTTTTAAATAAAAATTCTTTTGAGGACGGAAGGAGAGAAAGCAGATCTACAAAATCCCCCCGGATAATCTTATCTCTAAAACTGGAAGGCAAATGGTAGCCTAGCGGGGACAGAGTACAAGGAAGTGCCTCTTTTCCAAAATTTCAGGGACATTAGTTTGGGTTTGTGCAAAATCATTTGTTTGAACAGTATTATTGCTGACAGCTGGCAATGGAGCAGTCAGAATCTGCCCAGAAACTGCATTACTAGAGTCAGCACTAACACTGCTAATTGCTGCAGCTGGGGTAGACCAAAAACTGCAACAGCAGAACTAGTAACATTGTCAGTAACCACAGGTGGGACAGTTTTAAAACTATTTATAAGAGATGACAAAGAAGAAGTTAAAGATGTCAGCAGTTGTAATTGAGACAATGCAACATTACCTGGAGAAGCAATCGCAGCTGGCTGAGAGCACACTGCAGGGATGTGCTGTGAGTCTAGCTGAGCCTGAATGCTGGGTCCAGAAGAGCTTGCATGCAAACTCTCCCTGGTGCTTTGCTGTCCTTGACTGCTGCAGTCCCTGGCAGGGATGCCCAGACTTGGGGGGGTGCCGGCCGGTGTGACAGATGTTGGTGCCCCCAGGTTAAGCTGACTGGCCTGTCTGTAGTGTGAGGCGGGACCACTGTGGGTGTCCCTTTTGCTCCTGCTGTGCCCTGAACCTCCATTCCGGACTGTAGCCCTTCCTTCCTTCTTGCTGCTGGCAGGTACCCGGCTCCTATGCTGCGCTGTGTCATTTCTGTGAGAAGGAGAAACCTTCTCCTGAGAGACCTCCTTCTTTTGGCTGGGGAACCTCCTACCACTGTGCCTGTAACAGTACCATCAATGGCCGCCTCCTCCTCCCGCCCACCGCTGATGTAATCCGCTCTCGTGTTGCCCATACTCCTTACCTCACACCAAGGAGGAGATAGCTGTGTGTCTGTGTCCTGAGAGGCTGCAAAGGAGGCGGAGGAAAACGTGGAGGCGGCGGCTGAAGCGTAGGTGGAGATGGGGGCGGCTGACATGGCTGATGCTGGCTCCGACGTGGATGCTGAGAGGCAATGGATCCAGAGAGAGAGGTAAAGAGAGGCAGTGCTGCATCCACTCCTCCCCATCCTCAGCACCTGCTCTTTCCAATAGACGCTGCACAAGGCTCTTCATCATAAAGCAGAGAGATAGCTCCTCAGGTGGATTGCTGAGGAAACTGGCAGCCACTATGCCTGATGCACTGCCTTATATAGCCTTTTGCCCAATCTAGAAGCTTCCAGGGGGTCAGGTGACTCTACCTTCTGGAAGATTCCCAAAGGTCAGCTGACCTGAGACCCCAGATATGCTAAAACCTTAATTGGTTACTTAACCTTCACCTGGTGGGGGGAACTTGAAACTCCCATTCTGGCACAGTCCCATGCGCTGGGTGGCCTTAAAACAGTCCCCCTCTGCTCTCATTCTATAATATATTGACCCACCAAACTACAATGCCCATCAGCCCTCTCTCTCCCAGTCCCGCCCACACTCACATTCCCTCCCCCTCCTCATGATTGCTTTCACATCATCACCTTTCCCTCCCCCCGCTCTTGCTATACACGTTTTTAACAGTCACAACATCTCAGCACAAATTATGTTACCAAACATGAATGATCCTTTTAAACTTCTCACAACACTTCTAATACATGATCAGCGTTGGCCAATTTTAAAGTTTTTTTTAAAGTATAAAGATAGATACCGCCCCCATTTTTTTTTCCCACACTCCCCCTTCCCCCACTATAAATATGTGTCTACAAGCTGCGGCTGTTTACACCGCCTGATGAAGGAGCACGCATGCTCCGAACGCGAGCGCTTCCAACCACGCATCCAACGTCATCAATCCTGCTGACGTGCCTATCCTGGGACGCACTCGCCTCGAAACCACGAGACGCAAGGGACCGGGGTGCGTTTCCCCACCATAGCCATGACACCGGAGGACGGCCGAGGACTTCAGACAAAATAAAGATACCGCTACGTGCCTGATATTTTTAAACAAAGTGTGAGTACATACTTTCTTTTTAATTTCACATACAGTTCCCACTGTAATTAGACCCACTACACTCAGAGTGGCGCTGCTCTTTCTCTCTTTTTTCTCCTCTACACCAAAGTCTCTTCTGCTCTATGGAGCCGGGTGCCGCATCTTACAAGCACACACTGTTACTCCTGGACTGAGAAAAAAACTGTCCAAAAAAAAAAAAAACACATCACACATCTCTCGCCCACCCTCAGTGTCACTCCATCTGTGACCCCCCATACTCGCTTATCATTAGCTGTCGTCGGCGCTCCATCCTCCCCCTCTCCGATGCCTTGTCTTTAACCACTTCAGCTCCGGAAGATTTGGCTGCTGAATGACCAGGCCATTTTTTTGCGATTCGGCACTGCATCGATTTAACTGACAATTGCGTGGTCGTGCGACGCTGCACCCAAACAAAATGAATGTCCTTTTTTTCTCACAAATAGAGCTTTCTTTTGGTGATATTTGATCGTCTCTGCGGTTTTTATTTTTTGTGCTATAAACAAGGAATAAATAATATTTTGTACTTTTTGCTTTAATAAATATCCCCATTTTTTATTTTTTTTTAAAAAGCACATTTTTTTCAGTTGAGGCCGATATGTATTCTTCTACATATTTTTGGTAGAAAAAAATGCAATAAATGTATATTGGTTTGTGCAAAAGTTATAGCGTCTACAAAATAGGGGATAGATTTATAGCATTTTTATTATTATTTTTTTATTTTTTTACTAGTAACGGCAACGATCTGCGATTTTTATTGGGACTGTGACATTATGGCAGACACATTGGACACTTTTGACACATTTATACAGCGATCAGTGCTATAAAAATTAACTGATTACTGTAAAAATGTCACTGGCAGGGAAGGGGTTAACACTAGGAGGCGATCAAGGGTTAACTGTGTTTCCCAGTACGTGTTTCTAACTGAAGGGGGAGGGTACTGACTAGAGGAAGTGATGGATCGTGGTTCCTAGCTAATAGGAACACACAATCTGTCACTCCTCTCAGAACAGAATAGGGAAGTGTGTGTTTATACACACCCGTCCCTGTTCTGTCTCTCGTGCTTGCGATCGCTTGTGGCCAGCGGTCATTGCGACCGTCGGCCGCGAGCATCGCACCCCCTGCTGTGCAGCGGGTGCACACTCGCCTGCTATCCCGATCCCGTGAGCCGACGTATAGCTGCGACGGTTTGTGGGATCGTGCCGACCTGCCGCAGTAAAATGATGGCTGGTTGGCAAGCAGTTAATAAATAAAGATTATACAAAAAATATATATTTGACGGGATGAAAACAGTGCAGCTTTTGTCATTGTGACATGAAGAGTTCACCAGCTGATGAACGAACGAGACTCCCCCTATACAGAATCAGTGTCCAAGGACATAGTGGAACAAACAGCTTTTTCCTGAGAGTAGAAACAGGTAGGACTCTGCTCCAAAGTTTATTAAAATGTTTGCAATGTACATTTATTACCCAGAGGGAGTTTTGCAAATCTCCTTAAAGCAGTAGTAAACAGCTGTTTTTTTTTTTTTTAAGCCTGCGAAACAAAGTTAAAATGTGTTTTTATGCATCGCTTACGAACACATTATATGAAACTTACCTTAAAATTAAGCCTTCCAGTGGTGCCCTATCACCGCTAACTGGCCTTTCATCTTAACCCGGTCTTCCTTCTAGGTTGGCCAGCTCTGGCCCAGGATGAAGTCGTAAAGACGAAACGCATCGTGACATGGCAGCACGGCAACCAGAAGTGACTTTCCGTCAAGAAGTAAACATTGGTCAGGTGAGACATGGAGCTTTATGTACAGGGTCCGCCATGGCCATATTATGCTGGCTTCTTAGCACTTTACCAAATGCAATGTATTGATTTATTACATGTGAGTGCAATACCTGTGGGTTTTATCAAACGTCATTGCACTATTGGAGTTTCCCTTTTTTTCCCATGTACACGGGAGATATATACTCACCTTTTAAGATTGAAGAACGCTGTTGGAAAATTCACAACCCTGAGGTGTACAAATCCTTTTGCCGAGCATGAGAGTGTTAGGCAAATATTGCTGGTGAGTGCACATCCTATGGGGACGTTTTGTGTGTGATGTGGAGATGACTCAATTAACAATACTGGACTCTTCACAGATTAATAAACAGTATCTATGTATTCAGCCATGTATATGTTCACTTTGGACTTCATTTGATTATATGCACTTTATCATATTTTTTTTTATCTAGCATTCATTTAGCGCTACTATTTACATTTTTAGCTTATTTGTTGGTAGATTTGTTGTTTCTAATCCTGTAATGTTGTACATTTTTATACATATATACAGTATCTCACAAAAGTGAGTACACCCCTCACATTTTTGTAAATGTTTTATTATATCTTTTCATGTGACGACACTGAAGAAATGACAATTTGCTACAATGTAAAGTAGTGAGTGTACAGCTTGTATAACAGTGTAAATTTGCTTTCCGCTTAAAATAACGCAACACACAGCCATTAATGTCTAAACCACTGGCAACAAAAGTGAGTACACCCCTAAGTAAAAATGTCCAAATTGGGACCAAACTGTCAATATTTTGTGTGGTCACCATTATTTTCCAGCACTGCCTTTACCCTCTTGGGCATGGAGTTCACCAGAGCTTCACGGCTTGCCACTCGAGTTCTCTTCCACTCCTCCATGACGACATCACGGAGCTGGTGGATGTTAGAGACCTTGCGCTCCTCCACCTTCCATTTGAGGATGTCCCACAGATGCGCAATAGGGTTTAGGTCTGGAGACATGCTTGGCCAGTCCATCACCTTTACCCTCAGCTTCTTTAGCAAGGCAGTGGTTGTCTTGGAGGTTTGTTTGGGGTTGTTATCATGTTGGAATATTGCCCTACGGCCCAGTCTCCAAAGGGAGGGGATCATGCTCTGCTTCAGTATGTCACAGTCAGTGATGTAAGTAACTGAGTTAAAATAAACTGAGTTACCTAACGCAGTTACTTTAGAGGGTAACGAGTAATCTAACTGATTACTTTTCCCCTCATGGTAACTCAGTTCCCATTACTTTGGCTTAGTTACCCCAATTACATCTACCGCCACTAGATGGCAGTAGTGTAATTCCGGTGTCCTGCCGAAAAAGTTCCCCCGCCGGATAAGGACCCCCTGTACTGCGCAGGCGCAGGGCTTGCGCAGTACGAAGGACTACGGAGCTTCCGAAAATTGCCGAACCTAAACAGCTCTGAGTGAACTCTACACCGCTCAGGTGCAGTTAACATGTAATTGTACGAGGCGATGCCGCGCGCTCCTGATGCTCGTGCTACTCTGCAAGGGGCGTCTATCGTGTAAGTAAGGGGCGGGTCTAGTATTACTGTAACCAAGGGGCGCATTTATTATTATTGTTATATATCGAGCTCTGCCCATTAATTTAACATTCGCCCTCTTCTGTAGCCATCCGCCCCTTACACGATATAATAATAATAGACCCGCCACTTGCTTACACGCTATAACAGATCTGCCCCTTGGTTAGAGCAATAATAGAGCAGCCCCTTGGTTACACGATATATAACAATAATAATAAATGCGCCCCTTGGTTACAGTAATACTAGACCCGCCCCTTAGTTACACGTATAGAATATTTAAAAAAAAAGTCAGTTACTTTGCTGCGTAACTAATTACTTTTCCAATGTAGTAACTGAGTTACTAACGCAATTACTTTTTGGGAGAAGTAATTTGTAACTTAACTAATTACTTTTTTAAAGTAAGATGACCAACACTGGTCACAGTACATGTTGGCATTCATGGTTCCCTCAATGAACTGTAGCTCCCCAGTGCCGTCAGCACTCATGCATCCCCAGGCCATGACACACCCACCACCATGCTTGACTGTAGGCAAGACACACTTGTCGTTGTATTCCTCACCTGGTTGCTGCCATACAAGCTTGACACCATCTAAACCAAGTAAGTTTATCTTTGTCTCATTAGACCACAGGACATGGTTCTTAGTCTGCTTGCCTTCAGCAAACTGTTTGCAGGCTTTCTTGGGCATCATCTTTAGAAGAGGCTTCCTTCTGTGATGACAGCCATCCAGACAAATTTGATGCAGTGTGCGGCGTATGGTCTGAGCACTGACAGGCTGACCCCCCACCCCTTCAACCGCCAGCCATCCTGCTGCAGCTTAGTTTCAGGGTCTTGGCAATCTTCGTATAGCCTAGGCCATCTTTATGTAGAGCAACAATTTTTTTTTCAGATCCTCAGAGAGTTCTTTGCCATGAGGTGCCATGTAGAACTTCCAGTGACCAGTATGAGAGAATGAGAGTAATAACACCAAATTTAACACACCTGCTCCCCATTCACACCTGAGACTTTGTAACACTAACGGGTCACATGACACCGGGGAGGGAAAATGGCTAATTGGGCCCAATTTGGACATTTTCACTTAGGGGTGTACTCACTTTTGTTGGCAGCAGTTTAGACATTAATGGTTGTGTGTTGAGTTATTTTAAAGGGAAAGCAAATTTACACTGTTATATAAGCTGTACACTTACTACTTTACATTGTAGTAAAGTGTCATTTCTTCAGTTTTGCCACATGAAAAGATATAATAAAATATTTACAAAGATGGGAGGGGTGTACTCACTTTTGTGAGATACTGTATGTGTGTATGTGTGTATATATGTATATAATATATACACACACACAAACACTCTTGTATATTGTTTGCTCAATGTAAATATATTTCTGTTTCAATCTTGTTCAGTTTTTTAAATGAAAATAAAAACATGTTATGATGTAACCAAAGAAATTGCATAATGACACTGTCATCAAAATCAGTTGACAAGAAAATAGTAACCATAGCAGATTTAAAGGATATAGAGCTTAGACAAAGACTGCCCTGAACAGTCCATTGTTGGGTATCAGGAACATCACCAATGTTGTTAACTGTAAAGAGTCCCATATAGTATTACAGATTCAGCTATATGCTAGAAAAAGTGTAAATCCGGCGGGCCTTACTTCAGGCCAAATTTGTAAACTTAGAGAAGGGGTCAAGCAGGACTACACCAGCCCACCCTTCCACCTGAGAAGACTATGACCATAATAATAGAACTATGGCTAACATAGGAACCACTATGGCACCTAGCCCTAGACTTATTCATTTTACTCTGGGAGCAACAAATAGGTCAAATATATCAATATAGTATCCTTTAAGATAACTTGTCACGAGAGGGATAGAAAAAGCAAGTAAAAGAAAAAAAAAAAGAACCAGAGAAAAGAGCAAAGAAGTGAGACCTTATCAATCCAAGAATCCACCCCACTAGCGGTATAAAGTCAGCCCCAAGTATCCGGTACGGGGTGGTCTTAGGCTTGTGCCGGAGCGCACTCGGCACATGTTTCAGCGCAGCTGGTGTGTACATCTATGTAGCACGGACGGTGTGTAGGGGGGTTAATGTACTGTCACTGTTGCATTAGTGACCAGTGGCAGTTAATTAACCCCTTTGTGCTGCATTAGTGGCACAGGTGGGTTAATTAACACTGACACTGGTTCCACTAATGCAGCACAAAGGTGTCAATTAACTGCCACTGGTCACTAATGCATCAGTGACAGTACATTAACCCCCTTCCTGCTTCAAAAAAAAAACCCATTGAAATCCATGCGTCCGGCACCCTGCATGTAGATTAGGGGTCGGGCACATGGATTAGGTGGGCGGCACCCCATATGGATTGCCTCTAGATATTAACCCTTTCCCAGCCAGTGTCACCAGACTTTGAAGCTGCCCGGCATAGTGCCACTTCAGCGCAGCTTGCAAACGACTTCTTTAATAGAAGTCAATGCAAGCTTCTCTGAAATCACCCCCAGGTAGTGCAGGAACCTTTTCCTAAGTCGCTCCGATTAGAACGGTCTCATTGCACTGAATGGAGTGAGACATGTTAGGTGACAAGTTGCCCCAGTGTGAACCGCGCCTAAGTCCCTGACTGCCGCCAATACTTATTAAAAAAAAAATCCATTATATATCCCATCGTTTTTAGGCGCTGTAGCTTTCACACAAACCAATTAATATACATTTATTGCGATTTTTTTTTTTACCAAAGACATGCAGCAGAATACATTTTTGCCTAAATATATAAAGATTTTTAATTTTTTTAATTAGATGTTTTATGGCAGAAAGTAAAAAATATTTTTTTTTCTTTTTAATTTTCTGGCTTTTTTCATCATACATCATAAAAACTAAAGAACCCAGTGGTATGCAAATACAACCATGTATAAAAGCTATATCTGTGTGAAAAAAAAACAATATCAATTTCTTTTGGGTACAGTGTTGCATGACCGTGCAATTACCAATTAAAATAGTGCATTTGTATATAGCAAAAATTGGGCTGGCCATGAAGGGGGGTAAAATCTTTTAGAACTCAAGTGGTTAAGAGTTAACCACTCCAGCCAGTTCATATGGGGATCGCAGACGCTGCCATCAATGCTGGAGGTTATTACATAAGCTAGCACCATTGCTGGGGATTATTGTTGCAGAAACTGACGCAAATGCTGTGGGTTATTATTGCATATTAAATTATCAAATTAAACCTACTTCTTTCTTTACATATGGGGGGTAGGGGCAGTTTCCACCCCTTCGCCCTGGGTACCGGATGACCTTGCCCTGGCACTACCGGTACCTGTTGGTAAGAAAGCCAAGGGGACTATACTTTTTCAAACAGGGGTTGTTTGACCCGAAGAACAATGTAAATATATTTAATAAACTTGCGGTGATCACTTGGAACTCACATTAAAGTACTAATGACAATATACAGGTGTGTTTGTAATATTAGAATAGAAGCTTAACTGGCATTTAGCCTTCCCTTTCTACTAAAACCACTATATGCAGTTATAATTAGACTATGGTGAAGAAAAACAAGTTATTAGTAGCGTGCAATGTGCAGTCGGTATTTTGTCATTCCTCTAAGCTAAAAATAAAGCCATTTCTGGTGAGATTCAAGGCAGAACTGTTTGCTGACTGTTGCATGCTGTGGGAGAACACCTGCCGTCCAAGGGAAGAGCCTGGCCAGCAGATGTGGATGTAAGGTGTCAGTGCTGGCAGTTTTCAGTTTGAGCGTCAGTACAGTAAGCCTGCTCGGTGACACAGTGCACAGACGTGTCCTTGTGGGTGTGAGCGACCCGCAGGGCAGGACACCATCGCGTGTCTGGCGGGTCCCTGTCATCACTGTCTACACAAACACTGAGCTGCCTTTGTCAGTAGGATAATCCTTGTCCCAGGTTAGCTGAGGAGATGCTGCCAGTAGAATGGATTTTGTTGCAGTCAGTTGGTTCAGTGAATAATGAAGTAGTAAAAGCAGTTTTAGAACACAGCAACATTTTTTACTGAGGTGAGGGCATTTCAGGGGACGCACAAAAGTCATATGACCAGGTTTGTTGATTGGCTTTTACTTGCTATGCTTTCAAAACATTTTCAGTGTATGGATAACTAAAGGGCTAGAAGCCATATAACGCAGTTCATATTGAAAATACAATAACAAATAGTGTGTGTGTGTGTATATATATATATATATATATATAAAGAACATGTTTTAAAAATGTTACCACATTACTTTCTACCATACAGAAAAAGAATGAAGGTTACCACTGATGGCTTCCATGACGAGAATACTAGTTCTAGTTCTTCATAATCCACTGACCTGCAGAGTTATGCTTTTACTAGGCGTTTTCAGCTGCATAGTAGTTTCCAGTCAGTATTTCAAATTGTACAGACGCTAGAGACAGACAGAAGTACAAGGGCTGTTACTGCTAACCTCCTGCCTGTTTTCTGTCAGTTTTCTTTTAACACTGTTCGTTCATAGATGGATCCCAGTGCTCCTTTACATATATAGTTTTGAGAAAAAGTTTGTAAATCCTTTCTTTGGTACATGCATAAGTACCCACAAAAACAGTGATCTGTTTTATATGTGCTTCATAATTCCCGATAATCATTCCTTTGAAGCTATTCTGCATCATTACCTCCATTTTTATGTCCCTTATTTGGAACTCAACAACTACTAGAATAAGACTGGAGCAGCTACAACACCCCAAAGATACTGGGGGGATGGCATTACCCAATCCATAGTTGTACGATTTAGCCTCCCAACTGCAGCACATAGCAAGAGACATACGCCCAGAAACTGCCCTAGAGTTGAACCTTATTGACTCAACTACTAAGCTCCTTAGATTCACAGTTGGGAGGGAGGTCGCTGATGGCCTGGAAGCATGGCGCTTTGTTAAATTGAATTAATTGTACCCTACCTATAATCTGATGCAGAAAATCTGGAATAACGTCAGGGCACTGCAGCAGGTCAAAGGGTTCACTAGGTTTATCCCCATATGGAATATTAATCACTATAGTGAGCTTGAGAAATTGCAATATGGCCTTAAATGGCAACAATATGGGGTTACTTGCCTACGGCAAATCTTTAGTAATGGTGTATTACGTACTTTTTCTGCTCTCCAAATGCAGTTTTTGCTCCCCAGGCAATTTTATTATTTGCAATGCCAACATGTGATCAAGGCCCAACAAGGTGCCCATTTATGGGTACAGAGCCCCACTCCAATTTTCAATTACATGTACGAGGTAACTTCCTATAAGGGGTTTATATCTAGCAGTTATACAATGTTACTTAATATGTTCCTTCCAGATTGTACATTTAAAGTGATCTCCCAATGGGAATTGGGTGTGACTTTTGAAGAGGTACAATGGAAAGAGGCTTTATTCGCAGTTACTCAGTGTTCTCTTAATGTTGCGTAACGTCTATCTCAGCTATACCTGCTCCTGCGAGTCCAGTATACACCAGCTAGACTAGCTAAAATGAGTGTGGATGATGACCCCACTTGCACTTGTTGCATGAGGAATCATGGCAATCTGATACATTTTCTATTGTGATGCCCAAAACTGTATGTATACTGGAAGGGGGTTTTAGGACTAATTACCAGGTCTTTCAGGTCCATATCCGAGAGGACCCTAAACAATGCTTGTTGGGTGTAATAGATGATGTTCCCGTTGAAGACACCCATAAGCAAGCAATAGCATGAGCTCTTTTTCAGGCTCAAAAATTAATTTTGAGACACTGCAAATCTACAGAGCTCCCCACCAGTGGCGGCCCGTCCATACGGGCTGCAGGGGCGCTGCCCCCCTAATCCATGCGCCCGACCCCTAATCTACTTTCAGGGTGCCGGACGCATGGATTTCAATGGTGTTTTTTTTTTTTAAGCACATGACTAGAGCCTGAGGCTCGAATTGGCTTCAAAAATGTGACCATAGCAAATTAATATTCGCTATTGTCTTCCTGATTCACCTCCCGGACAATCAGGAAGCGGGTCCTGAGACCTGATTGGCCAGGGAGTCTTTGCCGCACCCCAAAATATTGAGCACCAGCCGCCACTGCCCCCCACATAAGGAATGGATTGCTCAAATGGGTAACACCTAGAAAAATATATTTACCAAAATAGGGGTAGTTCTAGGAAATTTGACAAACTTTGGGCACCCTGGTTGGATGTGCCAGGATTATCCCTGGAAGAGGCATGGTCATTTCTTACAATAGTAATTTAAAAAGCATGGTCATCAGAACTTGGCAGCTTTAGGCCTTATGCACATTCTATTTTAAATGTCTATTCCTAAAGTTCATGGGATGTGTACACACAATCGGAAATTCCGCCAACAAAAGTCCGATGTGAGCTTTTGATCAGAAATTCCGACCGTGTGTATGCTCCATTGGACTTTTGCTGGCGGAATTCCCGCTATCTTCTTGCAGCTCTTTTACTAGCGTTGGCCTGGTCTGCGCGTTCTTCGCCGCCGTCTTCTTCTTTTTCTTCTTCCGATGTTGACACGACTCTCTCTCAGGCCGCAATGCCAGGGACACTTGCAGGGGCAATGCGCGGCGACTGTCACATTCCCGGGGGATGCAGTCTGTTCATTTGAAAAGTCCAGCGGACTAGCACACGGGCGGATTGTCCGCCGGAATGCCGATTCCGGCGGACAATTTTGAGTCAAGACTTCTTTCTAATTCCGCCGGATAGTCCGATCGTGTGTACACGGCATAACAGGCCGTAAGTCGCCTGTCTTTTTCCTTACCAGGAATAGAGGGGAGTAATACCCCCTTCCTCTTTGGGAAATTGGAACTTCCAATATTGCCCCCTTTATTACTAGCTCCACCACATACTTGAGCAGTAATCTCCTCTTGATTGGAGATGATGGCAGTCTGGTTGGCTGAAAATGTTTTTTTGGTGTTTCTTCTATAAACTTCCATCTGTGACCATACTTTACAGTGTCCACGCGTCCTTTATGTGCTCTGTCCAGACCTGCTTGAATTTTTAGAGTCTGGCTCCCACTCTCCCAGGTAGGACGGGCGCACCCTCAAAAAGACTTCTGGTTTTCCCCTGACGAGGTGGTCTTAGACTTCTGAAGTCTCAAAAAGGATGATTGTGGATTCTTCCAATTCCTTTTGAATTCTCGACCTGGTCTGTATGTCTTCGCCTCCCTGTATCTCTCCGGGAGATTGCGTTTGAAGGTAGGACCTTTCTGTGGTTTTGGACGCCGGTCAGAAAGAATCAGGCCTTACTTTCCACCTGTTACTTTGGGTTTTGCCGAATCCAACTTTGATCCAAAGAGGTTAACTCCATCATACACCAACTTGCACCAGTTAGACTTTGATGCAGCATCCGCCACCCATGGCTTGAGCCATAGAGCTCTTCTGGCCGTAACTGATGCCAGTATAGCCCTGGCAGAGGAACGAATTACATCCACTGCAGCTTCTGCCACAAAATCACCTGCCAGTTTCAATTCTTGAAGAGAATTGATTATCTTCTCCTGGTCAGCCCCCTCCTGAACAGATTTCTCTATATTGGCAGACCAACCAGAAATCGCTTTTCCTACTGCGGCTGATGCTATCGCAGGTTTACATGCGCCACCTGCTGTGCAATATGCTTCTTTCATGTCTTGATCAATTTTTCGATCCAACACGTCCCGGAAAGTTACTGCATCCTCTATGGGTAAAGTAACATGTCTTGCAAGTGGCATTAAGGAAGCATCGACCACCGGTGGTTGGGATAGCGAAATTCACCTATTGTTCTTTCAAAGGATACAGTTTAGTAAATCTATTATTCAGATTAGCTCTCTTTTCCATTCTCCCCCACTCATCCTTGATGAGATCTTCCAGTTTTTCGATAAAGGGAAAGTTTCGATTAGGGAAGTACTTCCGAACCTTGCGAGGGGTCTCTTTCGCCTCCTCCCATCCTATGGCTTCCTTCACTGTCTTTATGAAGGGCTCCACTAGAGTAAAGTCAAATCCAGTAGCGGTCTCCGCATCAACATTGTCGGAATCTGAATCCGAATCTATGGGCGGATTCTGAGCTATGGAAGATGTGCTTGGGCCGGCCTTGTCTTGTTCAGGAAGTGATGTCTCCAAGTACAGACTCTCTGATGAGGTCAGTCACCTCTCTTACATCAGATTCCTTTTCTCTGGTTGTTTCATTGAAGCATGCCTGGCAGGCCAATTTGTCTGGCAAAGCTGGAACTCCGCACACCCAGCAAGCGTTTGCTGCAGGGCGGGTGTGATAGCTTCTTTCATGACGGGGTGTAGATGACCTTCTATATGAGCAACTCCGGTGTGAGCGACTATAATGAGAGTGGCTGCGACCAGAGTGACGATGGCGAGATGAAGATCTTGAGCGACTTCTTCTAGGTCTCCCATGACTCAAAGTATGACTAGAGCATCCGTGATGCTTGGAATAGGTAGATTTAGACCTGGAAGGGCTACCAGAAATCGCATGATTAGCGAATATGCACTCTTTTTTTTCTCTCCCTTATACCTACCATAAATGCTGGCACCTCTTACCTCATATGATGAGGATGGTCTGCTTGGGCAGTGGCTTCCATGAAAACAGTGCACCAGAAGACATTATCTAGAAAGCATTCAGTATAGGATTGCACAAGTAGTCACAGTGATAAAAAGATCACTTATTAACACAAGCAAAAAAATGGGGACCTACCTGCGACTGAGGGCAGCAAAAACGCCAAGGAAAATCCTCTTGTAATATGCCTGTATAACCATCAGCAAAAACTGACAGATTACAAGGCTTTTTAAATTCCCCTCCTCCGTTGCGCCGGAAATTACATCACCGCACATGTGCAGTAGTGCTGTGTAGTCCCGGGCGCCATCTTGGAGAAGGGCAAAAGTTCCAGTAGTATGACCTTACTTCCCCCAGCACCTGTGCAGAGAGCTGATGAGGACACTGCAGCCATCTTGGAGACTCGGCTTGCCTGTGGAACTATAGAGCCCAGCAGAACTTTAAAACACACAATAATTAAAGGAAATTACACACTTACAGGAGTGGAGGTAGGAAGCCACTGCGATTTTTTAAGCTTCATTAAAGCTTGTATGTGCCAGAAATCCTTGCCCATGAGACCACCAGAGTGGGGCTCTCTCCATAAAGACTCCTTTAGAGGCTGAACAGGAGAGACTTCCAGCCAGGAGACGCTAACTTGGTGGGGCGAATACGGTAAGGGTGCAGAGTCTTGTCTTTCCAATCTTGTCGGATGAGGAAAAAAAAAAGAGAATGATGTGGGGTGCCTCTCCTTCAAATTTATAGCTAACCAATCCTGTCAGGTTGTTGGGGCGGAGTCACAACCCAGTGTGTGCTGCCATTATGCATCAGGAAACTGTGTTTGTGTTTTTAAAACCTGTTTTAAGTGCACAAAGCAAGAACAGAACTAAAAAAAAAAAAAATTGGCCATCTGCATTGTCCTTCATTGTGCATTTGCCTACTTCAGGTTCAATATCATACCACTTTTTACTAAAAACTTCAGACAGAGTTTATGAAGGGTTTCACTCTGATATGTCATGATATAATAGAGACAGCCAAATGATAATGTACAATCCCAACTGCAAAAATGTTGGGGTGCTGTGTAAAGTCTACATAATAACGGAATGCAATGATTTGCAAATCTCATAAACCCATATTTTATTCACAATAGAAAATAGAAAACTTATCAAATGTTTAAACTGAGAAAATGTAAGGTTTTAGGAAAAACAAAAACAAGGAAATTTTGAAATTAATCACAGCAACACGTCTCAAAAAGTTTGAACAAGGCATGTTTACCATGATGTAGCAACACTTCTTCTTTTTACAGCACTCAGTAAATGTTTGGGAACTGAGGAGACCAGCTTCTGGAGTTGTGGAGGAGGAATGTTTATTATTGTGAAAAAAATTTGGGTTTATGAGATTTGCAAATCATTGCATTGTGCTTTTCTGATCTTTACACAGCGTCCCGACTTTTTAGAATTGGGTTAGTATATGAAAACCCAATTACTACAGAGATTCTCCACTTTCACAGCGGGGACAGCTATGGAATAGGTATGCAGTATTTACATTTGTTCCAGCTGGACCATTGCAACTGTTTAATAAAATCCATATCTGAAGTTTAGCAATAAGAGGGGCTAATAAAAACATGAATGAATCTGCAGTTTTTTTTTTATCCTAGTTCTAGTTTAATTGCATGTATGTGAAATAGTAAAGATGCTTTCACAGTTTCCCCTTATCGGCATATAAAATCCATTAAAGAGTGACCAGATAAGACCAGATCTAATGTATGTGGCAGGATGACTGGTAGGTTATAAAACTGTTGAACATTTGTAGTAACAAAAAATATTATCATCACAGCAGCACAAAATACTTGTGACAGCCTGAACAGTGAGACAGATAATACTGCCGATTGTGTCAGCATTATAGCGAGTCTAACTGCAGGGCAAATGTTCACACTGGTAAACTTGTTACTCCAATTCACATCAAAATGACCTGCGTTACCTGTACTTGTCTACTGTAAGCCCTTGGGCTGTCAATCCATGTACAAAATGATGATGGTACTTTAGTATAGAATCTAACAGCCATGGATTTTGCTTAAACCATTTAAGCCCCGGACCAATTTGCAGCCAAAGGACCAGGCCCCTTTTTGTGATTCGGCACTGCGTCGCTTTAACTGACAATTGCGCGCTCAGTTTAGGCCGATACGTATTCTTCTACATATTTTTGTTAAAATTGGTTTGCGCAAAAGTTATAGCATTTACAAAATTGGAGATAGTTTTGTAGCATTTTTATTAATATATTTTTTTTTTACTAGTAATGGCAGCGATCAGTGATTTTTATTGTGACTGCGACATTATGGCGGACACATCGGACATTTTTTACACATTTTTGGGACCATTGTCATTTATACAGCAATCAGTGCTATTTAAATGCACTGATTCCTGTGTAAATTACACTGGCAGTGAAGGAGTTAACCACTAGGGGGCAGGGAGGGGTTAAGTGTGTGTGTATGTGTTTTTTTTACTGTAGGGGGTGTGGCTTTGCGTCTGATGTCACTGATCGGCTTTCCCGATGACAGCGAACAGCCGATCAGTGACAGCGTCACTAGGAAGCACGGGGAGAGGTTTGTTTACACAACTTGACAAAGTGCTGAAAACTTTGTCAAAAATGCCCCCTTGCTGTGAGTGACAGGTGATTTACATATCTCATGCACTAGCCTGAGACAGGCACATCCTGTGTAATTATAAAAAGTGAGAAATTCACCCCTCCCCCCACGAAGAACGGGGAGAGGTATGTGTAAACAAACCTCTCCCCGTGCTTCCTAGTGATGCTGTCACTGATCGGCTGTTCCCTTTTTTGGGGGTTTACATCCACTTTAAAGTGTTTCTAAAGTAAAAACTTTATTTATTATTAAAATAACAAACATGTTATACTTACCTGCTCTGTGCAGTGGTATTGCTCTGAGTGGCCCCGATCTTCCTCTTTTCGGGTCCCCGGCGGCGATCTTGGCTCCTTCTGTTCTTTAGAGGGACCAGCTGCTGGCTATGGGGGGAGCGTGGTCCCCGCAGTTCTGAGCTGTGTGTCTACAGAGCGGCACTCTATAGACTTACACTGCGGGACTTAGGCCCGCCCTCCACTTCCTCTTCACTACATCTAATTGACAGCAGAAAGAGCCAATGACTCCTGCTGCTTCTTGATTGCAGTGTAAAGAGGAAAATCGGGGAGAAGAGAAGAAGCCGTGCACGGTGCTGATCTCTTCTCCCATCTCTTACTCTTCATACAGGGAAGGGGGGCACAGGAAACCGCATTAAGGTAAAAAAAAAAAATTTAAGTTTTTAGTAAGACTTAAAATTAGTAATATATTTTTTTATATTGAGGCTGGGTTCACACTATCTGCGGAGCGGCTCACAGCAGGGGATCCTGTGCGTCCATGTTCACCATTTCAGGTCCAAATTTTTGCCTGAATTTAGAACTGAAACAGATGCAAAGATGCACAGGACCCTTCTGAAAGCGGAAGTAAACCCTCCTATCATTTTCAGCCGAGGAAGCTGCCATCTTGGTCTCTGTCTAATCTTCAACTGCCATGATGCTGCACATGTGATCAGTTATGACTCCAGCCATTGGATGGTTCGATAGATTGGTTGAGAGCACAACCAATGGGACAGCTAGCATTCTACGGCATGCCGGGAATGTAACTTTTTTTTGAAGCCGTTAAATCAATGGGTTTACTTCTGCTTGAAGTTGTACTCCATGGCTGCCTCAGAGATGTGTGAGCCGGCTCCATTGAGAGCCGGTCACACTCTCCTGTCATGCAAATTGGATGCGTGGAACGCATAAGTGTGAACCCAGCGTTAATGTGCCTTTTTTCAAAATATGCAACCCTTGACAACAGCCTAGGTGAATGGTGGACTGCTAAAAGCATTGAAAGTGCCTATCTGGCATAAGCTTAAAAAACATGTTTTATCATGATTAGCCAGAATCCATTTTATACATATGTATATACTACCTTAGATTATGTAGCTGTCCACATTCAGCCAGGTTTATTTCCATCAGCAACCCCACTAGAGATAGTTTTCCTTCTTTCCTGTCTCTTTGACAACTGTCAAAAGTTGCTGTTGAGCAATGCTGTTGATTGGAATTGTTCAGGGAGGGTATCAGATGCATTACTTGTAACAGCCATAGTAAGACTCGCTTGTGCTGCCAGATCAGGGTATTGACGTCACTAGCACCAGGCACTCGGGGCACATGCCATGCATCTCCTGCAGGTCGACCAGGTCCCTGATGCCATGATCCCCCATCACTGCAGCAGCTGACACCTCTTCCCTGGGCTGCCTGTCATAGCAATAGACTGTAGGAAAATGCCCCAGGCACCTCATTAGCTCTGACTAGTCATATAACACAACACAAGGGGGGGAGCCTTGGAAGAAGATGATCTCCCAGCATTTTTCTATGCTTTATCTGAGGTTTGTAAGTTCAGGGAGGGAGGTGGAAATTGTTCTGGGGGACACAGTGACTCTGGTGAGGGGGAATAAATAATGGTTTGTGCTGGAGATGAGATGATTTGTTCTGGGGGGTGGGATTTGGAGGGGAAAAAGGATTTGTATCTAGCCCTCATTTTGGAGGGGGTATTTTAGAGAGCAGGATGTGTACTGGAAGAGGGATTGGGAGTTGGGAAGCATAAGGATTTGTGCTAGGAGGGGGGTGTGACAAAACGCTCCCACACTCCTCTTGAGTGCTTTCGTCATATACCACTTCCTCCCAGTCTGAATATGGATCTCAGATATTCCAACCGCTCCCAAGCACTAAACGAGAATAGACTTGCTTAGTGCTAAACTGACAAGTATTTATATACAGTAGAAGAGAAGACCCCCCCCCCCTCCTGCTCATTTTACTCTAACAATACACCTGTAACAAATTAACATGAGCTAATTAACTAATCCAATGTGACTCTGTGCCCATCAGGATTTCACTACCAGGTCAGACTTGTTGTCACTGAGCTTCACACATGTTAGATGCTAATATCATCAACTCCAGCCACCTGTCTGTTGTCTTGTATAATGCAAATGAGTCCAGTCTATCTTGACACAGATTCTAAAGAGCATTTCACCTATTGTTGTATGTGCTAATTAACCCTGCAATTGAATCTGACTAGCACAAATTATAGTAGGGTTCTCATTCACCCTGTGCCCCTTAAAATCCAGGGCCCATAATCGGTTGGCAAGAGGCTCGCATTTAGTCCTCTCAAAAAGCCTGTGTCCCGACTAGGTCTGTCACATTTGTTCCCTTTCGGCAGGGGACTAACGCAGGAGGAGACCCCAGACGGGTTGACTCCGAAGTTAGCCAGGGGTTCCAGTCCTCTAATGCTGGTATCCACACAGTACCCCAAACAAATGGTTCCAAACAGAGTATTCCTCACCCAGCCAACCTCTCTGCCTCTCTCAAAGAACATATCTGCCGCTGGGGAGAGGCCTGGACTGACCCTTCTCCCTGGAGTCTTTTCAGCCGCTGGAGAGAAGACAGGGTAAGAGTATTTCACCTATTGTTGTATGTGCTAATTAACCCTGCAATTGAATCTGACTAGCACAGATTATAGTGGGGTTCTCATTCACCCTGTGGCCCTTAAAATCCAGGGCCCATAATCGGTTGGCAAGAGGCTCGCATTTAGTCTTCTTTTAAAAAGCCTGTGTCCCGGCTAGGTCTGTCACAGGGGGAATGGAGGGGGGATTTGGAGGGAATACGATTTGTGCTGAGGGATAACATTTGGGAGGGGAGACTGTGATGGGTGGGGGGATTAGGGAGGGCAAAGGTTTGTGCTTTGAGGGGGCACAACTGCAAAGGAGGAAATTTGTACTGGGAGAAGGTGCGAGTTTTTCAGTTTTTGTTGGGGGGAGACTTTTGCCTTCCAGAACAAAATTGTGCTTGAGGGTGGAGCGTGCAGATTAGTGCTGGAGTCCTTACCCCTGTACTCTGCACATTACACAATCCTGACCCATGCATGTGTAATGTACTCCGAATCCACAGCACCTTGCCGTCCAATCATTTTCCCTGTCTACTCAAGGTAAAACCACAATCCCCTTTCCTCCTGCAGAACCTGTCATTACAGTACACTGTCACATAGGGGGCTAAGAAACATATTAAAAATGTATTTCCCCACCACAATGTATATACACATCAGAACATAAATGCATGTGAAAGGTGCGCATATGTATAAAAACAAGAATTGTGCTGCTGCATATGTTGCATATCGCAGCATGCATCGGAGGGGCAATTTTGATACACGTTACATATAGAAACACTGGAGTGAGGGCAATTATCCGAGGGTCATTATTCATGGTTAACTTGAAACTCTATACAGTGGCATGTGTTAGAGCTCAGATGGTCCGGGACGCCACCGGCCGTTTCCACGGCAGGTCCTGGAGTATGCTATTGCGGCTACTCTCCGGTCCAACAAGAGCGGTGTTCCATTCTACCAGCCCTGTGTGCAGTATACAGCGTTTTTAGATGTAAGTGTTTTCAGAATAAATTGCAGTTTATGTTTGACATATACTGATCTGGCGCTTTATTGTTTACAACTCTAAACTGATAACTTGGAAAGGCTTTTAATGCTAGGCCTATGAACAATTTTGAATACTAAAGGTCTCATTTAATGGACTTGCCCAATTTTAAGACTTGACATGTTTTGGTATCTATTTACTTGTTGCAAGCCCATCTTTTATATTTACGAAAAAGTGGGAAATCTATTGTGTTTGTGTGCACTAAAATGAACTTTAAAAACTTGTGTGCTAACATCATGTTACATAAAAAATTACAACTACCACCATTTTATTCTACTGAGTTTTTGCTTTAAAAAAATATATATATGTACTGGGATATTTGGGGGGGGGGGGGATTGACTAATCTTCAAGCCTAAAATGTGCATTTTAACCTGCTAAAACTTTTTAAAAAAATAGCTCAGGTAGAAAATTGTATATTTACATTTGTTCAGCCAAATCATGAAGAATATAGCTTAAAAATATTCCAAAATTACAGCTTATCATTTTAGATGTTCTTTCCTGGAAGCACCAGCAAGTAAAAATCCTACTTTGTTCTCTTTGTTTATGAGGAAGCTGGGGAGCTGTGTTTGCCATAATTAGTTATGTCTGTACTGTGTTAGCAAATCTCATCTGATCATTTGTAAACTAGATTTGAACAATGTTCAAAACCATATCCAGTAATTAAATCAAGAATATATCGTTATCCTCATAACTATAAATACCTTGTTCCACTATAATGGATCCCTGTCATAAGAACCCTATTAACCTGTCTACTTTCAACCCAATTTAAACCTGCAGTGAAAAAATACATCTTTACATATCCTATTATTTGTTTATTTAATCCATATTGGGTGAAGATGTATAATTCCTAAATCCACCACATCTCTGTTTAAAACTTCTCTTGTTATGACACCCTCTCCATTGGAGGTTCTGTTTGTCAATTATAACAAACTTAATCCCACTCAGATAATTATTGTAATGAATGCTAAAGTATGTCCCAAAAAACACCTTTTAATATTATCTATCTATCTATCTATCCCTCATTTGTGTATGCAATATCCGTGTGGTTCTCGCGAACAAACTGTAGACCACATGGACACTGTAAAGCATAATGGGAATGGCATAAATTAATTAAAAGTGTAAACTACTTGTACAAAAAAGAAAATGCAATTATGCAATTCCTCCTTAACCACTTGAAGACCAGCATATTACATCCAATTCCTGTTCAGATAATTTTTTTTCTGAACTTGAACTTTGACTGACAGCTACTTGGTAATGCCACACTGTACCAATTTTACTTTTATTATATATATATATATATATATATATATATATATATATATATATATATATATATATATATATATATATATATATTTTATATATATAGGAACATTTATATATTTATTTTTTAAACAGATAGAGCTTTATTTAGTAGTATTTAATCACCACTGGACTTTTTATTTTTTACTATATTCAGTATAAAAATTCAGAAAAAGCTTTCCCTTAATATTTATTTGCAAAGTTTTATAAAAAAAAAATATTTCATATAATAAAGCCAAAATGCATTCTGCACACTCTTCAAATAAGTGTATACATTCTGCTACAATCTTCACATTCTTCAAATAAGTGTATAGTGTTTAATAGTGTGTGAAAGTGATAGAGTCTACAAACAATGATTATATATATATATATATATATATATAGATAGATAGATGGATCTATATATGTATATGTATCAATTTTGTTATTTTTTTATTTCTCAGCCTCAGTGTTTTGACTGGTGTAAGTGGTTAAAGTGATATTAATGTGATATTATTTCTCTTTAAAAATAACAAACATGTTAAAAAAAAAAAAGAGAAAAAATCATCCTTTGGGAACACCTGTTTTTTTTTTTTTATTTTAACTGTCTTAGGCCCCTTTCACACATGCGGACTGTTCGTTTCACCAGTTCAGTCACGTCTTTTTAAAGAAAAAAATGAAAAAATCAGCTGCTCATCAGTTTCTCATCATTTTTTTTTTACATACACTACCAATGCAAAAACAGGTGGAAAAAAATGGCCATTTGTCAGTTTACATCCGTTTTTTGTCCAATACGTTTTTTTTAGCAGAAGAAAAATAGAGCTTTCATCCGTTTTCAAAAAACGGATGTTGACAGATGCTGGATGCAATCTGATGTAAATGGATGATCATCCATTTTACATCCGTTTTTCCCTAGAGATGCATTGATAATCTTTTTCTATCCGTAAACATTTTGCATGGGTGTTCAACATTTTGCATGGGTGTTCCGTTTGTTCCTTTTTTTTTACTTCCATCCATTGATTGTGCATTATACACAGAGTTCTGGGATCAGAAGTACATAGCGCACACAATTCAGGGGTCAGGAGTGAGTAATGCAAGGGTCAAGGATGTGTAACACACAAAGCACAGGGGTCAATGGTACATAACGCAAAGAGTGCAGGAGTCAGGAGTGTGCAGCCACTGAACTCAGGAAAACACACCATTGTTGAAAGAAAGAACAATGAATAAAGTGTCCTAGCACGTGTTTTTAAGTTAGTGTATAATGGATTTTTACGCTATTTTGTAATGCATCTAAACAATGGAAATAAAAAAAAAAATTCTAACATGTTTTGTACATGCTTTTTCCTTTCCTTGTAATATAAAAACATGTACAGAAGATAAACAACACAATGCTCTGCTAAAAAAAAAAAAAACAGCAAGCATTTTTTTTAGGCCTAGAGGTGTGAACGGGACTTAAGCAATGTTATTTTTAATATTAAAATACAATTGTATTTCTTTGCTGCCTAGGCAAAAGGCAAACCATAAATCTTTCCCTATGAATTTAGAATTCAGATCTCTTTTTTTCCTCTTGGTTGGCTTTGCATGTTCTCAGCAGACTCATAAGATGATATTAAAATATAATTTGAAATAATGCCTTGTATTAAGCAAAGTGAAAGTTTTGCTTCACAGCAATCCCTTTTTTATATTATTAGTATTATGAAACCCTGAATACTGGATGTTTTTTTTCTTTGTATGCAAATTATACTGATTTCCTTGAGGTACAACAGAAATTATGAGATGTATGTTAAAATATTTTGCTATTATAACTGACAGGCAAATAATCTTCATCTTCAGTTCTGTTGGGAGCATCGTAGAATGAATTAGTTGTATCAGTCATAGCTTTCTTTACTAAAAACAACTTTTTATTGTTTTTTTTTCCATTTTATGTACCAGGCACATGTGATGCTGAAATTCCCTTGGCTGCTTTTTATACATTTGTATTCCATTAAAGGCCCATTCCTACACCACAGTGCAATGCCTTGGTAAACATGGTGGCATTGGCAGTACCCTAAGGGGCATAACTGAGCACCTCTGAACATTTACTCTGCGCTTAGTCACACACAGTCCTGCCTCCTGGCCCGGCACCAATAATAGACAGAACACCAGTCCAATCCTGGGAGATGTGACGTCTATCCTATGAGCTGTCCAGGAGGCGGGACTGTATGTGACTGAGCGCCAAGTACACAAGGGATCCCGGCTATGTGTAATCCGACGGAACTCTGTGTAAAAAACTTATAACCAATGTAAAGTGTTAGTACACATTGTAGTCTAGCAGTGCACAATCATAGTGAAGCAAATAGAAAGCGCAAAAGACTTTGATGAGTTCTTGGCATCTGTGGGTGATAACCTGGTCATCGTTGATTTCACCACATCATGGTGTGGGACATGCAGAAGGATGGCTCCCATATATGAGGAACTTTCCAAAACTCATTCTTTTTTTTGGACAGAATAATGAGTGGGCCTTGAGTAACATAACAGTTAAAGATAGGTGCCTGGAGTATATATCCAGTTGCATAATCTAATCTCTATCTGCGACATGTACCGAAGCCCAATGTCGCTCCATTCTTACCGATTTGTCAAAAATAGTGACATTATCAAATAAAATAGGGCATAGGCACCAATAGCCTCTCCTTAATGACCCTAAACAGAACATAAAATATTGAGAAATCCAGAGAATAAAGAATAGAAAGGGAGAGTGGGAGGAGAGACAATGGGGGAGGGGTGAAAGGGGGTGAGGTGTCTGCCTCGATCCAGTCCCTCTTATACAATATATTTGACATATACACATCATTTAGTTTGAAACATAATTTCCGCATAAGCAGATGTATATTTAAAGGCAAACCAGCAGGACCATATTTTCTTTGCCAACTCAGACCTGTTCCTAAGGGAGTGAGTGAGATCTTCCATATAGTATATATGATCAACTTCCATTAGCCATTGGCGTAATTAAGGTATGGTCGGTTGTTTCCAGTATCGAGGAATGAGTGCTTTTGCTGCATTAAGCAGGTGTGGTGTTATGGATTTCTTATATGTTCCCACTGGTGAGCCTGTACAGTGGAGTAATATAACCCATGGATGGTTGGGTATCTCAAAACCTTGTATCTCTTTGGCCCAGTGTAAAATAGTTAGCCAATATGGGCGGATAAGCGGACAATACCACCATATGTGAGCATGTGTTCCAAAACCCATTCTGATGTATTCTTTAAGTAATGTGGATGAAGTAGCGGATTTATCAGAATCAAGTGGCATCCAAGCCATGCCTACTTTTAAGTTTTACAAAAACAAGAAAAGGGTTGTGTTTTCTGGTACAGATGATGCCAAGCTTAAGGAAACAATTGTCAGTCTGAAATGAAAGAAGCATGTGAAGCTACTGAAATCTGACCAAATGTGAAAGACTCTCCTTTTTTAAAGATAGTTTTATTGTTTTTTTTTAATATGTAAATACAAATTACAATAAAAAGCAAATGTACAATAAAAAAAAAAAAAACTATGTAAAGTGTCTAGTGAATTCTATACACCTACACCATAAGCATAGACTACCCCAAGAAATTAAGATAAAATTCAAGAAACAAATATATATATATATATATATATATACTGTATCTCGTGCTAAAATAGATATTCTTAATAATACGTTCATTGAAAAATACTTGTGAAACAAAGTGCTACCAAAATGGTTGAAACTTGTGCACTAAATACACCATCTAATTTACAGCATATTAACAACTTGACCACTGGGCACTTAAACTCCCTTCCTAACCAGACCAATTTTCAGCTTTCGGTGCTCTCACACTTTGAATGACAATTACTCAGTCATGCAACACTGTACCCAAATGAATTTTTTGTCCTTTTTTTCCACACAAATAGAGCTTTCTTTTGGTGGCATTTAATCACTGCTGGGTTTTTTATTTTTTGCGCTATAAATCAAAAAAGACAGAAAATGTGGTTAAAAAAAAAAATGTTGTTTCTATTAAAATTTATTGGCAGAGTATTGGCAGAGGATTGGTGAGTATTGCAGTGTTGCAGAGTATTGCATAGTATTGGCAGAGTATTGCACATTATTGGCAGAGTATTGCACAGTGTTCGCAGAGTATTGCACAGTGTTGGCAGAGCATTGCACAGTGTTGGCAGTGTATTGCAGTGTTGGCAGAGTATTGCACAGTGTTGGCAGAGTATTGCAGTGTTGGCAGAATATTGCACAGTATTGGCAGAGTATTGCAGTGTTGGCAGAGTATTGCACATTGTTGCACTGTCATTGAGCAGCACTGTGGGCACTACACATCCAGCCCACATGCCCTGCTGACATCTCTCCCCCTCTCCGCTTCTCCCTTCTCCCTTCTCACTGTACCGACCGTTTGTTTACATGTGATCGCTCCGTCATTTGACGGAGCGATCACGTGGTAAACGGCCGCTATCAGCCTGGCGGTCACAGATGTTCCCGAGTGCGGGAACAAGATTCTGGGAGGACGCCCTACGTTTTTTTCTTATGGACAATTTGGTACTAATGCTGAATCTGAAAGACTGTGCCTATCAACAAAACTTGAAACATTTTTTCCAGAGTCTCTCCTGATGAATGCAAACGTGCTATTAATACATGCGCGATGGGTTGGAGGTTGGAGGTTGGGTGAAGGAATATGAACACATCCAATCCGTCAGAACATGAAAAGTAAAATATGTCTTTTTTGTTGGAGGGAGGAGTTGAAAGAAGAAAAGTTTTTTTTATACATGACATGTATTGACGTGACGGAAGTAATATGGTGCAGGTACCCAGGAAGCAGATTTGCCCTTATACATAATAAGGTATCTGTTGGCCAGACTAAAGGGTGCCAGGTGACACATCAATGGGGTGAAAACTTCCTGGTAGGGGTGGTATCTCAATCCTAGCAGTCCTATAGAGAAGCTTTCGGTTACTGGACATGTGGGACACCAGAACTGGACATGGGGGAGATACGCCTGGTTGATGTCTCACCTGAGGAGGTTGAAACCCTGCACAGGTAATGCCAGTGACCACACAGCAACATGCTCCATTAAATAAAGGAAAGAAATGCTGGCTACCAGGGTACAGTATGCTTTCACCACATGGCACTTCAATGTCTCGCAATGGTTGGTAGAACCCTATTACCCTATATGTGCTGAATATACACTGAATCAAGTGCGGTCAGTATATCAGTGGCTTGCTCCCAGAGATGGGCGGATGCAGAATGAGGTCCATGCAGGACGCTTATTTCTGAGGAGTAACCGAAAGAGGAGGGATGTATTCAGCACTATATTAGGGGGAATAGGAGCTGGGATGGGTGTTGTTAATGGAGTGGACATCGATCTCCTGAGGAACAAACTCTCAGCCATAGCTTCAGACAGTAAGTGGGGCTTTGTTGCTCAGAGAGAGATTAATGACATTCTTGATAATATTCAACAACGTCACATAAATACCCAGGTAAAAGTAGCTCAAAATTTTATACACCATTTTAAGAGGTTGGTGGATAGTGTGTTGATACAGAGCAAAAATATGTCATGGGCTCTGGCAAGCACACAGGGACAGGCCGAACTATCAACCAACATCAAGCTGATTGTACAGTCCCTGTATGGGGGGGAGTGGCCTTATGAGTTATAATGAGGAAGCAAATGATTTTTTATAGAAAAATGAATTTTGGATGCTGACGCACTCCTCAAAATAAATACAGTCCCTTAATTGGACTTTTTTACACTATGAGGAGGCTCTCTCTTCTTTCTTTGTTTTTACGCCCCCACATATTCTGAGGACTTTGGCTATAAGTCCACCGGTAAACGCTTTTCCTGAGGTCCTGCCTTGTTGTTGTCCTGGAGTTCAGGGAGCAGTGACTGACACACCATCTCGGTCCCGTCCAGTGTACAGTGAGGTTCCAGGTATAAACATGTTTGAGCTCGTTTGACCCCCTCACCATCGGTCAGTGGGTCCACCATATGGGGTAAGCGTATTGAATCTTTCTTTACATCACAAAGTTCATGAATGAGTCCGAATGAGAGAGGACACAGTCTTTGAATTCCCTAAAGGATATCTTCAGTGATTTTCAAACATAGTATTTGGCACATGAACTTTTTTTATTTATGAACACTCTCATGCCCATAATCATTGAATGTTTTTTTTGGCACATCACTTAATGTTTTGACAGCTTTTGTGTATGTGGTATTTGCATGCGTTATACTCATTCTTTCAATTACAGGTAGTGCCGTACATTGATCTATTGGCAGTATTTAATCTTGAGTCCAACCGTTTCAAACATACTTCTGAGGTATCGGAGATGTGCAGAGATAACACATAGTGTCATTATATTTCCCTATAATACTCGCACCTTGAAAGAATTAGGTTAATAATCTACCTGTTTCCTTTATGAGGATTTGGTTTTAACCCATTTATATAGGTAGATCTTGCCTGTTAAGATCATCTTGCCATCAGGATTACTACTGTCTTATAGTTGTATATCACAGGTTTAGTTTTTCACACTAAATAGTCTCATATATATCTCTGAGCCATTAGAAATGTGTTGAGATAAACACATAGTATCACCAGATTTTCACATCACTTGCTTTTTAGAATTGGCTAGTAACTTACCAGTTCCATACAAGATGATTTAATCTCACCTTGGTTGTATAGGTGGACCTCATCTGCTGAGACTGGCCTGTTATTAGTATTATCACTGTTTCACAGTTGTATAGTATAGATTTGATTCTTTTGCTATTAATTTGCACTTTTGTGGCACATGTAAACTTGCACTCACCTATTGTCTTGCTAGACGGGAGACCTGATAGGTCTCGCCAGTGGACTGATATCTACAGTATTTTTTACATTAATTCTGAACATGTATTTTCTGTAATCAAGATTCCTTCATTCTTGCTTGCGATCATTGTTCAGACACATTTGTTTAGCGCCACACTTTTTCTTTTATTTTCATTACACAATCCGTCATATTGTTGTGTTGGCAGCTCATTATATTGGAGGCGCAGCTATCTACCCACCCATTTTCTGAAGAGTTATGGTGGTGTGTCACTTAGTGGCAAAGCGACACGTGTTGGGAAGCACAACACGGTAAGACCATTATGGACTGTTCCATGGGAGCTGTTTCTGAAGCACATGTTGAAAACCACAACACGTTACACAGCTAAGGACTGTTCCATAGGTACTGCTTTGGAAACACATGTTGGGGAGTGACACGCGTTAAGACAGTTATGAACTGTTCAATAGGAGCCATGTCTGAAGAAGGGTGGTATGCGCCTTTTAGGCGCAAAGCGGGATGTTGGAATTAAACATGAATTAATGTTACATTTCTAAAGTTTCTACACATCTGTTTGTACAACCAAGATCAGCCATATTGAGACTTGCAGTCCCACACTTTTAAAAGATACAGAGGAATGTGGCACCAAACAGAATCTGCATAGCAAAATTAGTTATCTTCAGCTCACCTGGTGTGCACGAAGCTTCAAATAGATTAATGATGAAGACGGCCCAGGGCGCATAGACTGCAATACTGTCCCCAGAAGCCAAGTATGGCAGGACAGTCAGCAATATAAGAAGGACTGTCATGTGAACACTGATTGGTCCAAAGCAAATGGGACTGGCAGTGGGATGTGGTTTGGATGGTGTGTAAATGTAAAAAAAAGGATTGTTACAGAGAGCTCTGTCTCTCTCTGTTCGCTGCAAACCTTGCCATGAGACCGTCCCTTCCCCTTTGGATCATGGCGATGGCCCTCTCGTGGTCATCTGAGACTAGCCGATGCTACAAAGCCTCACGGAGGGCCTTGTGATAAGTATCTTTGATATTCTTGTATTATATATTCTGATTGTAAGCTTTGTGATATTGTAATGTCTTTTAATACTTTTATGTTTGTTTCCTAATTTCTAGGGAAATAAATAAGACATGGTTTTTACTAGCAGCAGTGTGTGTATTTTCATAACTAACTTTATATCAGTGTGCCTAACAGGATTTAATAGACTAGCTAACTATGGGAATAGACATGCTAATAGTAGTTTGTAGGTTGCAGCATGTTCTTCCCCACATGCCAGGGTGCTAGGTGTTATCCTGGACTCTGAACTTTCCTTTCGGCCCCACATCCAATCCCTTTCCAAAGCTTGCCACCTCAACTTCTGCAACATCCCAAAACTACGTCCCTTCCTAACCAATGAAACCATAAAGCTCCTGATTCACTCCCTGGTTATCT
Organism: Lithobates sylvaticus; assembly: GCA_028564925.1. NCBI lineage: Eukaryota > Metazoa > Chordata > Amphibia > Anura > Ranidae > Lithobates > Lithobates sylvaticus. The sequence goes on from CM053029.1 coordinate 303,450,559, forward strand.
CTCGCCTTGACTACTGCAACTCCCTCCTTATTGGCTTACCTTTAAATAGGCTATCCCCTATTCAGTCCATCTTGAATACTGCTGCAAGACTCATCCACCTTACAAACCGCTCAGCGTCTGCTACCCCTCTCTGCCAATCCTCCATTGGCTGCCACTCACCTAACCCAATTCAAAAAACTAACAAGTTACAAAGCCATCCACAACTCTGCCCCAGCTACATCACTAGCCTCATGCTCTCTAGCTCCTCCATCACTTCCTCCCATATTCACCTCCTGGACTTCTCCCGAGCCTCTCCCATCCTCTGGAATACCCTACCCCAATCTGTCAGACTATCTCCAAATCTATCTACCTTTAAGCGATCCCCGAAAACGTTCCTCTTCAGAGAAGCCTACCCTGCCTCCTCACAGTTATTTTATTTTCTTCATCAGCTCATCCCCCACAGTTATTACCCTTTGTATCACTTGACCCTCCATCCTAGATTGTAAGCTCTAACGAGCAGGGCCCTCTGATTCCTTCTGTATTGAATTGTATTTTAATTGTACTGTCTGCCTACTGTTGTAAAGCGATGCACAAACTGTTGGCGCTATATAAATCCTGTATAATAATAATATTATAAACCTGAATACATCTTTATTTGGTAAAGTTGCCATTGTTTAAATGTATAAACTGGTATTTTATTTGGTTATTTGTTGCTCCTCTGAGCAGGGGTGTTGCTAGGTCTGCCAAAGATCTGGGGCTAGAGCCCATAGCAGCGGTCACCAACATTTTTATATATTATATATAATGAAGTGGTTCAACTCGCCATAATGCAGAATCAGTGGGAGTCCTGGGCGTGTCACTTGCCACATCTCCTGCCACCAGATGCAACGTGTCACTTGCCACCGTCCCCTGTCACCAGATGCAGCATGTCACTTGCTACCAGTGATGTAAGTAACTGAGTTAAAATAAACGGAGTTACTTAACGCAGTTACTTAAGAGGGTAACGAGTAATCTAACTAATTACTTTTCCCTTCGTGGTAACGCAGTTCCCATTACTTTGGGCTGAGTTACCTCAATTACATCTACTGCCACTAGATGGCAGTAGTGTAATTCCAGTGTCCTGCCAAAAAAAGTTCCCCCCGCCGGATAAGGACCCCCTGTACTGCGCAGTACGAAGGACTACGGAGCTTACGAAAATTGCCGAACCTAAACAACTCTGAGTGAACTCTACACCGCGCAGGCACAGTTAACATGTAATTGTACGAGGCGATGCCGCATGCTCCCGATGCTCGTGCTACTCTGCAAGGGGCGTCTATCGTGTAACTAAGGGGCGGGTCTAGTATTACTGTAACGGTATTGCACAACTTCCTCAAAAGACATAACAGGAACTATGTGGTGACCGTTGGCCCAGATGTGGAGGGCCCTCCAAATGCTGACCTCACAGCCCTTCAAGTGGCACGTCCAGGCTTGCCCCCTCTAAATGCCCGCGCGGTCCGCGAGCAATATATGGACTACTTTGTGGGTAGGGGGGCCATTGCTCTGCCTGACGATGTGTGAGAGGCATTTTTAAATAAATATTATTTTTCAACCAACCTATGATTTCTTGTCATTTCCGTATTCTTTTTAGCTTATTTTACCTTGAAATTTTTTCCCTTTGCCTTCGACAGTGGGAATGCACTTTCTGGGCAAAAGGAGGTAACAGTCTCTTCTTCCCCAAAAAGATTATTCTCATGTTGTGTGTTTGATACCTAATCTTTGGTCTAGAGAAGGTTTGTAGTGCATAACTGACACGCAAAATACTCCTTTTCATCACCAGGTCAGACATGTGTGTATTCTCAAAAATGCTGTGCTCCGTGTTTTCGTACAAAGCACTGTGGGTGTCATTTACATAAGTCAAATCCACTATGCTCTACAAGTGCAGTGAAAAAGTGCCCTGGAAAAGAAACTTGCAGTGCAAACTGGACTTGCCTTTAGTAAATAACACCCATTGCCCCCCAAATCCTTTACATTTGACCTACATAATGCATTTTGTTTTTTAAATAAGGAAGCCACACATTTAGAAAAGTAAAAAAGTTTACTTGCAAAACATTCACAAGTGCGTTTACAAACTTCTTGCCCAAACTGACAACATCTTGGTTATTTACAACATTGTTTACAAACATTCCGCATTTTGGAAAACCAGGCATGGAGCAAAACAGAACCTAGGAACTAGGAAAGTTCAACTTTCTAAAGTGAAGACAAGATCAGACATGACTATATGTTCAAAGTGTGTTTGATCTTGCCTTCATCACATGGGGGGTCACCCCTGGAAAATGGAAATTTAGAACATGCACACAATTTGGTTATGAAAATGGTCATTATATGGTAAAACATATGCCTCGAATCTTCAAAAGTGCAATTTTCCATCATGGGGATGAATGGACGTTTTTTGGGGGTGCAACCCCTAAACCACAACCACTTTAGTAGTTCGTAAAGTGGTTGCCCCCCCAAAAAAAAGATTGTCATTCATCCACCATGATGGGAGCTAGCACATGTGGACACAAAGTGTGCATGTTCCAAATTTAACACAGTTCTTAACTTGCAAATGTGTTCAGAAGCAGCCACAAATGTGTGTTAATTACTTGGTGCGTTTTCAGATTTTTCCTAAAACATCAATGATGTTCTTCAATTTTTGTTGAACATCATTGATGTTTTGCTTTATGTAATCTAGATCTCTATTGCAGACCATTATCTCCCCGATGAGCACGTGGGCACTCTCTGTGGTAAAGTGCGATTTTTCTTCCACAACATCCACGTCACCTAAAAACCAAAAACAAAAAAAAATAGGGTCTTGGAAATGAGGCAGGCATACATTGATTAGCTTACCAGTAGCTGTGTTCTCCCACACTCACCTGTTGTGGTGACAAGTTCTCCAATTTCTATGATCTCTCCTTCCTCCTCCTCCTCTGCTTCTGCTCTTTCCCCTTTTTTGGGAGGTGTTGGTTTTGGGGTTTCCTCAGACGTCCCAAGTTTTCGCTCCCCTATGAGAATGTACAAAAGGAAGATTTAGCAACACAATCTATTGAGGGCAGAAATAGGAAATTACAAACATTGCTTGAAAGTAAGGGACAATATTTTTGGGTGTCCAGTTACAAATGACACCAACATGAATGTAGTCACTTTGTAAAGGTCCTAAACTTATAGCTTTTTGGTCGACGTTTGGGTGATGGAGACCCCCTCTAGTATCCACTGGAGCACATGTGTGGAAAAGCCTAATAAAAAGGGGGTTTAGGTGTCCCAGCACTAGTGCTCTAGAGTCCAGATGGGTAAACAGCTACTGGGTGACGTCTCCTTTACATTGAATAAATTGGCTGGACAGTCTTGATGACATTTCTAGAGAGAACAAACTTCCTTTCCCCCAAAAAACAACAAACATCGTATTATAAGTGGCCAAACGATCGAGGTTGAGTACGATCGAATGGACACACACACACACACACACACACACACACGAACATGACAGTGGCAGAAAGATCGAGGTTGAGTACGATCGAATGCACAGACGAACCTGAAAGTGGCCATTTTGGAATGTACAACTTTGTAAAAATCCAAACACATGGAGCAGTATGCAAGCAAGAAATCAAACACAAAACACAACTACTTACTTTTTTGAAGAACTCGCTTGATCTTTCTGTACTGATCGGCCTCCCTCAGTTTCAGGTCTGACCAGCGTTTCCTCAGTTGCTCCTTGGATTGTTGTACCCCAAAATGATTGTACAGCCTCCTCACAACTTTAGACATGATCTTGGCCTTGCGGACATTGGGGTTGAGGTAAGGCCCATACTTCCCATCATAGTCGCTCCTCTTTAATATGTCCACCATCTCCAACATTTCTCCAAATGACATATTGGAGGCCTTGAATTTCAGGCTCCGGGATCGGGACGTTTCTGCCTCCGGACTTTCCTCGTCGTCCTCCTCGTTGGTGGGATATTTGGGGCGCACCTGCTGTGTCCCCGCCATGTGCTCTCCCCACTGCGCCGTAAAGTGAAGGGGTGGGGAATAGACGAGAAAGATCGTCAGGGGCGGGCGGAGTTTGACGCATGCGCACTGTATATAAAACGTCACACGCCTGTGTCGTAGCCACGATCTGGGAGACGAGGGGAGAGAAAGCTCACGCACGAGACGATCGCTATAACGAAGGTACAATTTGACGTTGGTACCTAACTAGCCTTGACTGATTAGACCTTGAGGCTTCTTTATGGAGAAGATTAGGAGACTTTGGACTGACATTATTTATAGTGTTTTGTGTGGTGTTGTGTCTTGCAGAGATTATGGACGGCTTCAACGATGTGAGTTTTCTCCCCCTCTTCATTGATAAATACAGGGAAATGCCCCTATTATGGCAGGCAAAACACCGCGACTATAGCAACAGACCAAAGAGGTATGCAGCCATGCAGAAACTTTTGGCATTTGTAAAGCCAACGTTCCCCACGGCAACTGTTCGTAAGTTAAGAGTAAAAATTGCTAACCTGAGGACTACCTATTTCCGGGAGCGCAATAAGGTCCGGAAGTCCCAAGCATCTGGAGCTGGAGCAGATCAGGTCTATGCCCCCACGCTCTGGTACTATGAGAGTCTCCACTTTCTCAAAGACCAGGCTAATGTCAGGAAGTCACTCTCGACTCTTCCTTGCACGCGTCCTTCCGCGTCCGCCACCCCTGATGAGGCTTCCGAGGACCAACCTGGCCCTTCCAGTATGGAAGATGTGCAGGAGCCCAGCTTGAGCCAGGTATAGTAGTTTTGTTACCATTTTTGGGAATAATGAATGATGTTCAGTTAATTCAGGATCCCCAATTGCTTAGTTCCTAACATCATTGACATATCAACTGACAGTAGTGTTGGAGACATTTTTGGGAAGAATCTAAACTGCTGGGCTGAGATTTGTATGGTTTTCTATTTGTAAACATTTTGCAACAGTCACTAGATGAGAATTGTGTGTGTTTTATGAACAAATAACTGAAACTATGTCCCTTTTTCATACACAGGAAGACCTCAGCCAGGAGGTGGCTGTGGAATGTGGCAGTCAGGAGGAGGCAGGGGTTAGTGGCAGCCAAGAGGTGGGTAGTGGCAGCCAACAGGGGGGTAGGCGTAGGAGCCTGACTGTCTCCCAAGTCTCTCCCCTCCGCCTTCCCTACAGAAGGGCGAAAAGGATGGGGGAGGTGGGAGAGTCAGCGCTCCAGCTGATCTGAGATGCTTCAGCCTCCCTATATGCCACACCCACCTACGAGGAGGCCTTTGCCTCCTTGGTTGCCAATAAAATGACGGGTATGGAGGCGGGGCAACGCAGCATGTGTGAGGATGTCATCCTCAAAATCCTAAATGAGGGGATGGCTGGGGAGATGACTCCCCTCACACATGTTTGCGAAAGTCACCTTGCTCCGCCTCCTCCTCCTCCTCCTTCTGCCACCCCACCAGCACCACAGCGTGGAAGGAAGCATACAAGGAAGACAAGAGAGTGACGACCTGGATTCAGTCTGGTCTGAGAGAAGATGGAGCCTCTCGTAGTACCAGAGCCTGGGGACCTAGATGGCATCTGCTGCAGTTCCGGATGTTTTGGACTTCAGGACCAGATTGCACTCCCTTATTATTTAGATAGGTACTCCTCAGGCCCCCAATTTTCTAAGCTTGAAAAATGATGGTTGCCGTGGGGGGCCAAGGCTTTGCAAATTCCCCAAGTTTCACCATGGCTGCGTTCCTCTTTGGTTTGTTGCTGAGACCTAAATAAAAGTTTTTTTGATTTGAAATAATCATTGCCTATTGTGTTTTACTTTTCTACAATGGCAGTTTTTCTTTGAGTAGGCAGGTACATTTCACAAATAATAAAGTATAATTAACAAGGGGCACCAACAACCAACAAACTCCTAGTAAATTTAAACAACAAATACCAATGTTAATAATGTGGTTTTGCTAAGTTGAGACACAACCCCCCTCCAAAAAAAAAAAAAAAATCTCCTTCAAATATGTATTCCCAAAAAAAAAAAAAAAAAAAATATCCGAAAAATATAACAAAGATTCTTTTACGATCTGAGTAAAAATAAACATGTAGTGTATAAATCCTGAAAAGTAATAAAGAACTAAGTTTGTGAGAAGTGCGGATGAATAGGAGCAGCTAAAACATGTCATTCTTCTTGCATTGTAAAGAAAAAGAGAATGCGCTGCATTAAAGACATTTTAACATTGCAGCGTGACGAATGTGCTGTGTCGATTAGGAAAGGTAGTTTTACCTGACCGAGCGCTTCCGTCACAGAATTTCTTCTGCGCATGCGTAGCACTTTGTCCGTCGGACAACGCTACACACGATCGGATTTGGTGTGATCGGACCGTGTTGTCAAAAAATCTATCCAGCAGGAGATAGGACTTTGTCCGTCGGACAATCCGACGTACACTGTCCGATGGTGCATACACACGGTCGGATTTTTCAACAACATTGTCCGATCGGACAGAATCCATGCGATAATCCGACCGTGTGTATGGGGCTTTAGATGTAGTGGCTGCATTTATTTCTTATTTTTCCTATTTCTTTTCATATGTTAATCTGGCCAGTAAGTCTGTTATTTTTCAACCTAGTTTAACCACTTGGCATCCGCGCTATAGCCAAATGACGGCCACAGCGCGGACCTGAATTTCCAGGAGGCAGTTATATGATGTCCTGCCCTTTACACGCTCCCTGCACGCCCCCTGCAGGGCACGCACAGCGCGCGCTGTAATCACTGAGTCACTGGCCCTTACCACGTGATCAGCTGTCAGCCAAAGACAGCTGATAACGTGTTGTAAACAAAAGCTCGGTAATCATTTTTTTTCCTCCTCACACTGATAGCCGATCACTGGCTTATGTGCAAGGGACATCGGTCCCAAAGAGGAAGGAGGCACATCTGCCTCATCTGTGCCCATAATTACCACCTGACAGTGCCACCTGCCAGTGCCCACAGTGCCCACCAGTGCCCCCTATCAATGCCCATAAGTGCCACCTATCAATGCCCACCAGTGGTGCCAATCAGTGCCATCTAGCAGTGCTGCCTATCAGTGTAACCTACCAGGCCCGACCAGTGCCCATTATTGCCACCCATCAGTTCTCATCTCTGCCAACCATCAATGCCCATCACTGCCAGCTATCAGTGCCCACCAGTGCCACCTATCAATGCCCTTCAGTGCTACCCATCAGTGCCACCTCTGTGTCACCTCTCAGTGCACACCAGTGCCGCCTATCAGTGCCCACCAGTGCTGCCTTATCAGTGCCCATCAGTGCAGCCTCATCAGCGTACATCAATGAAGGAGAAAAATTACCTGTTTGCTAAATTATATAAAAAAATAAATATATTTTTTTAATTCGGTCTTTTAAAAAAAATAAAAAACCGCAGAGGTGATCTAATACCACCAAAAGTAAGCTCTATTTGTGCGAAAAAAAAAAATTATAAAAATTTAATTTGGGCACAGTGTTGTATGACCGTGCAATTGTCATTCAAAGTGCATCAGCGCTGAAAGCTGAAAATTGGTCTGGGCAGGAGGGTGGTTTAAGTGCCCAGTAAGCAAGTGGTGAACAAACCAAGCTATCCAGCAAAAGTGGCTTTTAGAGTGTTTGGACTATTTAACAGGGTGCTTGCAATGGCCAGCTTTCATTAACTGCTTGCCGACCAGCCGCCGTTGTTATACAGCAACAGGTTGGCACTGCTGCGCAAATCGCTGTACGGCAGCTGCTTTAAAAACTATAGTGGGCCAGAGCCGATGCGTGTGGCCGGTGGCCGCGATGTCCGCCAGCGACCCGCGATCGTTACTCAGTTAATCAGTGGCTATTTTTAGCTCTGATTGCTGTATAAATGTCAGTGGTCCCAAAAAAGTGTCCGATCTGGCCGTCGTAATGTCTCAGTCCCGCTAAAAATCGCTGATCCCCGCTATTACTAGTAAAAAAAAAATAATAATAAAAATGCCATAAATATATCCCCTATTTTGTAAACACTATCATTTTTGTGCAAACCAATTAATATACGCTTATTGCGTTTTTTTACCAAAAATATGTAGCGCAATTGTCCGTTAAAGAGACGCTGTGCCGTATCGCAAAAAATGGCTTGGTCAGGAAGTGGGTACATCTTTGCGGGGCTGAAGTGGTTAATTAATGTAAAACCCTTATCCCAAAAAAAGTTTCTGTAACTGTTAGCTGTAATGTGATTTGTTAGTCATGTCCAGAGGGGAGACGTCCTAAGACAGGAAGTGTGTTACTGGCCTGATCGCTAGGTATACCTGCCAACACTTTTCCCGATCTGAATGCGTCCCGCTCAAAATCCCGGTTTTTAAAATTTTGTCCTGGGAATAATTGAGACTGTTTTGACACTGGCCAACTCTTCTGACTATGAAAAAATGGCCCCAAGATGATCTCCTCCGGCTTAGTAGGTCTCTTTCCCCATGTGTTAAATGGAGAGGGGGGCCCTCCAATCCATGCAGCTAATCGGCTTCTCTCTTCAGTGTACACAATTCGCTTGTACACTGAAGCCGGTTAGCTGCACAGATCGGAGGCCCCTCCCCTCTCCACTGAACACACAAGGAAAGAGACCTGCCAAGCTCAGCCTCCACGACAGAGAGCTGGTCTTCTGTAATGTCGAAGATCAAATAATGCAGTAGGAACACTCTGGGGGCACCTACGATGTAAGGAGCGACTCTGGGGGGGGGCACCTGAGATGTAAGGAGGGACTCTACTGGGGACACCTGATGTAAGGAGGGACTCTGGGGGCACCTGTGATGTAAGGAGGGATTTTGCTGGGGGCACCGGATGTAAGGAGGGACTCTGCGGGGGGCACCTGATGTAAGGAGGCACTCTGCGGGGGGCACCTGATGTAAGGAGGGACTCTGCGGGGGGCACCTGATGTAAGGAGGGACTCTGCGGGGGGCACCTGATGTAAGGAGGGACTCTGCGGGGGGCACCTGATGTAAGGAGGGACTATGCGGGGGGGACCTGATGTAAGGAGGGACTCTGCTGGGGGCACCTGATGTAAGGAGGGACTCTGCTGGGGGCACTGATGTAAGGAGGGACTCTGCTGGGGGAACCTGATGTAAGGAGGGACTCTGCTGGGGGAACCTGATGTAAGGAGGGACTCTGCTGGGGGCACCTGCGATGTAAGGAGGGAATTCACTGGGCACACTGGATGTACAGAGTGACTCTGCTGGGGGCTCCTGATGTAAGGAGGGACTTTGCTAGGGGCACCTGGTGTAAGGATGGACTCTGCTGGGGGCACCTGGTGTAAGGAGGGACTCTGCTGGGGGCACCTGGTGTAAGGAGGGACTCTGCTGGGGGCACCTGGTGTAAGGAGGGACTCTGCTGGGGGCACCTGGTGTAAGGAGGGACTCTGCTGGGGGCACCTGGTGTAAGGAGGGACTCTGCTGGGGGCACCTGGTGTAAGGAGGGACTCTGCTGGGGGCACCTCTAATGTAAGGAGGGACTCTGCTGGGGGCACCTGTAATGTAAGGAGGGACTCTGCTGGGGGCAGCTAATGTAAGGAGGGACTCTGCTGGGGGCAGCTAATGTAAGGAGGGACTCTGCTGGGGCAGCTAATGTAAGGAGGGACTCTGCTGGGGGCAGCTAATGTAAGGAGGGACTCTGTTAGAAGCACCTGAAGTAAGGGGGACTCTACTGGGGGCACCTGTGATGTAAGGAAGGACTCTGCTTGTAGCATTTGCGATGTAAGGAGGAACTCTGCTGGGGCACCTGTGATGTAAGGAGGGACTCTACTGGAGACGCCTGGTGTAAGGAGGGACTCTACTTGAAATGCCTGTTGTAAGGAGGGACTCTGCTGGGTGCAACTGATGTAAGGAGGGACTTTGCTGGGGGCTCCTGATGTACAGAGGGACTCTACTGGGGACACCTTGTATAAGAAGGGATTCTGCTGGGGACATCTCGTGTAAGGAGGGACTCTGCTGGGGGCACCTGGTGTAAGGAGGGACTCTGCTTGGGGCACCTGGTGTAAGGGGGGACTCTGCTTGGGGCACCTGGTGTAAGGAGGGACTCTGCTTGGGGCACCTGGTGTAAGGAGGGACTCTGCTTGGGGCACCTGGTGTAAGGAGGGACTCTGCTTGGGGCACCTGGTGTAAGGAGGGACCCTGCTGGGGGCACCTGGTGTAAGGAGGGACCCTGCTGGGGGCACCTGGTGTAAGGAGGGACCCTGATGGGGGCACCTGGTGTAAGGAGGGACCCTGCTGGGGGCACCTGGTGTAAGGAGGGACTCTGCTGGGGGCACCTGGTGTAATGAGGGACTCTGCTGAGCACACCTGATGTAAGGAGGGACTCTGCTGGGGGCACCTTATTTGATGAAGGATTCTGCTGGGGGCACTTGAAGTAAGGGGGGACTCTACTGGGGCACTTGTGATGTAAGGAATGACTCTGATGGGGGCATCTGTGATGTAAGGAGGAACTCTGCTGGGGCACCTGTGATGTAAGCAGGAACTCTGCTGGGGCACCTGTGATGTAGGGAGGGACTCTACTGGGGACACCTCGTGGAAGGAGGGACTCTGCTGGGGGCACCTCGTGTAAGGAGGGACTCTGCTGGGGGCACCTAGTGTAAGGAGGGACTCTGCTGGGGGCACCTCGTGTAAGGAGGGACTCTGCTGGGGGCACCTCGTGTAAGGAGGGACTCTGCTGGGAATGCCTGGTGTAAGGAGGGACTCTACTGGGGGCACCTGGTGTAAGGTGGGACACTGCTGGGGGCACCTGATGTAAGGAGGGACTCTTCTGGGGGCACCTTAGCGTAAGGAGGGACTCTTCTGGGGGCACCTCGCGTAAGGAGGGACTCTTCTGGGGGCACCTCGCGTAAGGAGGGACTCTTCTGGGGGCACCTCGCGTAAGGAGGGACTCTACTGGGAATGCCTGGTGTAAGGAGGGACTCTGCTGGGGACACCTAAAGGCATCTGGTGGCAGGTGACGGTGACAAGTGACATGCTCAGGGCTTTCACTGATTCTGCATTATATTACAATGTAATAATAGAAATAGTGTGCTTCAATCATTCTGACACCATACGAACCACGGTGTTGGGATGATTGAAGCGCTAACACCAGGTGTTTGGAGTATCTTTATCTGCTGATTGTTAAACTTTATGGAAGTTTCTATTGTAGTGTAGGATCTGAACCTGCTGTCCCTCCATCCCTCTTTCTTTTCTCTCCTTCCCTCCCTATTTCTTTATCTCTCTTTCCCCCTCCAGCCCTCATTCATCTCAGATTTGAACCACACCCCCTTTGAGCCACCCCCTTTTAAGCCACGCCCAATATTTAGTTTAAATCATGCATATTTTTTGGCGCGGTGCGCTTTGGGAGCCGCATTTTTCATCCCCTGCTATGTCACGGCTACAAATAAATGACCCGCCATTTAATTATAATAAGACTCCACCTAAAGACAAAAAAGTGTCCCTATAATTGTTTTCACAATATTAGCAACTATGTCCAGGTGAAAATAAAGAGAAAAATGCCTAAAGTAATGTAAGTTATTGCAGCCACCACATTTATGCATTGGTAAGCTGCAATGTTAGATTTATGTTTTTGTGTTTATTACTGCTTTAGAGGGGATAGACTATGCTGCCTGAAAGGCCAGCAGCGGAGTTACACAGGCTGCAGAAGACAGAGCAGAAAGAGCGTGGAGAGGCAGTGCGGTGGTCTATACTGCTTGGACTGAGAGCCAGGGCTGTGCAAACCAGATGTAGGGCTGCAGAGAGCCTGGGAAGGGAACCATGCTGCAGAGAGTGCTGCTGTGCTGAGGACCCAGCAAATATGTAATAGAAGCGCAGGCTTGAGAGGGGAACCCCAGAGTGCAAAGTGATTTCTTGCCTCTCCTCCAGGGATCAGACTGCTAAGCTGGGAACACCTATACAGAATTAGTTGTGAGAGGCCCTTTGGCCAACCTTATTTGAATTGAACTTGTTTTTCTGCTATGCAACGTTGTTACTGGCATCTGAATATGCCTATCTTTCATAATCAATAAGAGGAAACAAGCGTCAGAGGCCCTGTCTTTAATAGTTGTTTCTTCCTGTGATGGATATCAAGTTAAACCGGATTTACTGTATCTGTTTAATCAAACTCATTTTTGCACGGCCTGACCTGGCCAACATAAAGCCATTTTGCAATTTTACTGGTGTGTTGGTGAGTTGTCGGGTCCAATTAACAGCGGGCCACCTCTGGGAGTGGCAGAAGGACCCAATAATCTAAAAACTCCTTTGTGGATAAAAGCTACACTAAATTTACATAGAAAAACAACTGATTTGTGTAGAAATTTGAATACAGAGACCAGAAGAGGCAACTGTACAAAGGTGCACCATTATTAAATGTGCTTGACATCGGTCTCCCTAGATTCACCTGAAGGGCTCCAAGCTGTCTATGGCCCAATGTGACCAGGAAGAGTGAGTTATACAATTTATTTATTCATTTTTTTCAACAATATTAGATTGGTATATAAAAACTATTGCATTTTTTTTTACTATAATGTTGTGATACCAACAGGACTGTGCACGTCATCTTTAGGATTTTAGGCTAGAGGTGTAGCGGCAGAACAGACTAGCAACAGAATTGGCTGATGTGGGAGGTTCCCCTTCAATCAGCTGTGCGCCTGCTCATTTTATATGGCTGGAAGTTAGGACAAAACTACAGGGGTGCAGAGGTGCTGCAGTTGTTTAAAGGCTGTTGCGGTCCAGGGACCCAAAATTACTTCTACTTTGCATTATTTAACAGCTGTCTGCGCCAATTACATTCTATAAAAATAAATTCACATATTTTCTCTCCTTTACATAGTGAAAATTCTATATGACAATGTCAGCACTTCAGAACCCACACTTGAAGTGACTGGAATACTTGCCTCTAATTACCCTCTATTTTAGATATTATTCCAGAAGTTGGTTGTTTAAATTATTTGTAAAATGTGGATAGGGGATATTACTGCGCTAACTCAATTAGTGAAGAAAAATGAACAGCTACATAAGAATGTGACAAAAATTATATGCAAAAGATCAGTGAAAAATGTAGCGCTAAAAATATGAAACAATAAACATTAAAAAAATATCAAGTATTGTGTGTAAATAATAAAAACTTTGTGATAAAAATCAATCTCAAATATAATGAATATAAAACAGAACATGTATAGAAATACAGGTGAGAAAGTCCCAAAGGTGAAACAATCTACCACGAAAGTCCACCATGAAAAGTTGTTCCTCAGAAGTAGGGTACAAAGGCCTCAGAAGGCATGCTGACATCACCAGGGTCCTTCTACTGGGTAGGAACTAGCCGCTGCCACTTTTAAGAGAAGTGAAGAATGTGAACTTTTTGATGACTCAACAATGTGATCTTGTAATCAGTTTTTGGCTTTCCAGTCTGGCTGCTTAACATCTGTGTTCCAGCCATTTTTCACTGATGTTTAAATTATTTGTTTAAGAAAAGAGAGGGAAATGGATGTCTTTTTATCCTATGACTATGGTGATTATGCAGGAAATCAGATTTCTTTTTTTTCTCACAACTACATGCATGAAGGAGATTTGGGAAGCAGTCTTTCACAGACCAGTGTTAAAGAAAACCTGAGCTGCCAAATACATAGGCTGCTTTTGCTGACCTCATTTGAAAATACTAGCTGACTCGCTGTTTCTGGTTTCAGTATTTTTTAAGCTTGAACAAAAATGCAGATCACTGAAGTCAGAACTCTTCATCTCTTGGGTCTGTAAATTAGAACGTTCTGATTATCATGACAGGCAGCATGCTAGCTTTTCAGAAAGAGAGATCAACAGTGTCAGCATCCGTGAATTATCAGGACAATTTTACTTTAACCACTCCCTATATGGCCACTAAATAAAAACAACCAGATGGGAGTAGCATCGATATGGGATGGTGCATACTGTATATACAGCCTCCTGCATTGGCCATTCATGCGTGGCTCCTAGATCATGCAACATCAGTGTATCACCGATCAGGGTACAATTTCATGGCCCTGTACCATGTGATCACTGTGAACAATCACAATTGTAACCAAGGGCTGCATGCCTACTACATGCTTACTACAGTCATTGTGACTGTAAAAAAAAAAAAGGCCACCCCCACCTAGAGCTGCACAATTAATAGTCAAGAATCGTTATCGTGATCTTAACTAAAGTGTTTCACAATTCTTTCTATGCAAAGAATTCTCTCTGCTCTTCTGAAGCCACATCCATCAAAAGAAAGGAAGAGAAAAACTGGGCAGTCTGCCAAGAATCAAAACATTCTTTATCAGTTGAACTTAAGTATAAACATTGTAACAATTTGTCAATGGAATAGACTGTGTGTAAGTGAAAAAAGTTTAACCACTTAAAACACTAAACCTTTTTCTGACATTTGTTGGTTTCAAGTTAAAATCATTTATTTTTTTTGCTAGAAAATCACTTAGAACCCCCAAACATTATATATTTAGTAGACACCCTAGAGAATAAAATAGTGGTTGTTGCAATATTTTATGCCACACTGTATTTATGCAGCGGTCTTTCAAATGCATTTTTTTTTTTTAAAAATGTCTTTAATGAATTTAAAAATCAACAAAAAAAAAAAACTAACCAGTGAAGTTGGGCCATTTTTTTGTATAATGTGAAATATTTTATGTTGCGAGAATCGTGAGAGAATCGTCATCTTTTTATTCTAAGCAAAAAAATTGTGATTCTCATTTTGACCAGAACTGTGCAGCTCTACTCCCACCCCTGGACAGTACAGTGTCACTATGATGACATTATACTGCTTGTTTAATGATCAGAGACATTGGCTGCTGCACCGATGACACTGTATGCCAGTGCAATAGCCATCATCTCTGATTAATAGCCACAGCAGTACAAGGGCACCATAGTGACACTTCACTGTTTTGGTGACAGTATGTAAAAAAAAAAACAATAACATGTATATATACAGTATCTCTCAAAGGTGAGTACACCCCTCACATGTTTGTACATATTTTATTATATCTTTTCATGTGACAACACTGAAGAAATGGCACTTTGCTACAATGTAAAGTAGTGAGTGTACAGCTTGTATAACAGTGTAAATTTGCTGTCCCCTCAAAATAACTCGACACACAGCCATTAATGGCTAAACTGCTGGCAACAAATATGAGTACACCCCTAAGTGAAAATGTCCAAATTGGGCCCAAAATGTCAATATTTTGCATGGCAACCATTATTTTCCCACACTGCCTTAACCCTCTTGGGCATGGAGTTCACCAGAGCTTCACAGGTTGCCACTGGAGTCCTGTTCCACTCCTCCATAATGACATCATGGAGCTGGTGAAAGTTAGAGACTTTGTGCTCCTTCACCTTCTGTTTAAGGATGTCCCATAGATGCTCAATAGGGTTTAGGTCTGGAGACATGCTTGGCCAATCCATCACCTTTACCCTCAGGTTCTTTAGCAAGGCAGTGGTTGTCTTGAAGGTGTGTTTGGGGTCATTATCATATTGGAATACTGCCATGCAGCCAGTCTCCAAAGGGAGGAGATCATGCTCTGCTTCAGTATATGTTAGTACATGTTGGCATTTATGGTTTCCTCTATGAACTGTAGCTCCCCAGTGTTGGCAGCACTTATGCAGCCCCAGACAATGACACTCCCGCCATCATGCTTGACTGTAGGCAAGACACACTTTGTCTTTGTACTCACCTGGTTGCTGCCACACACGCTTGACACCATCTGAACCAAATAAGTTTATCTTGGTCTCATCAGACCACAGGACATGGTTCTAGTAATTAATGTCCTTAGTCTGCTTGTCTTTAGCAAACTGTTTGCGGGCTTCCTTGTGCATCATCTTTAGGAGAGGCTTCCTTCTGGGATGACAGCCATGCAGATCAATTTGATGCAGTGTGCAGCGTATGGTCTGAGCACTGACAGGCTGACCCCCCACCCCTTCAACCTCTGCAGCAATGCTGCCAGCACTCATACATCTATTCCCCAAAGACAACCTCTGGATATGACGCTGAGCACGTGCACTCAACTTCTTTGGTCGACCATGGCGAGGCCTGTTCTGAGTGGAACCTGTCCTGTTAAACCGCTGTATGGTCTTGGCCACCGTGCTGCAGCTCAGTTTCAGGATCTTGGCAATCTTATAGCCTATGCCATCTTTATAAAGAGCAGCAATTGTTTGTTTTGATCTGCGTGGGCTGGGAGTGGCTTAGAGTAGGCTGGTGAATCAGACAGCATCACTTCTCGGTTAGGGTCGGAGAGTGACAGGCACAGTCGGGGGAACTGGAGAAGCACACCAGAGAGGATTGGGAGTGTGTAGTCTGGGATGGGTGCAGAGCCAGCGGTAAGGACTGTGATGTCATGGGCAGTGGAGTCGGGCAGCTGCAGCCAGGAGGGCTGGCAAGACCTGAAGAGGGATTGCTGGGAGCAGTAGTCCACCATAGGTCAGCTAGCACTGATGGCAGTTCCTGGGACCTGACTGAGTCAGCGTTAGGCCTAACCATGTGCCAGCTGTGCCTGGAGTCAAGTGTTGTCCAGGAGGAAGAGAGAGTGATAGTCTGCAAGTAAGTGTTGTGCAGGAGGAGTTTGGAGAAGTGTCTTGTACAAAGAGTGTATATAGTTCTGTCCCAAATTGACTATTCCAAAATTCGACTGGCATCCCATATTGTCAGGAAAGGTTCCATCCGCTGGTAATAGCTATCATTTGGCGTGCAGTACTGAGGTCCACCAGCAGGTGTCTCCTGGCAGTTTGGAACTGTCAGGAGAGCTTTTCCCTGCTGGTGTTATGTCATCTTTGGGCCGCAGTACTGACGTCCACCAGCGGATGGATCCTGGCAGTGTGGAGCAGACAGCACCTCCTGCATTCAGGTGTCACTTGAAGCTAATTACAGGTATTCATATAAATACCTGGCTGATGATTGCTCTCATGGCATTGGTATCTTCCTTGTGCCCTGATCCGAACCTGAGTACCTGATCCTGTCTCCCTGTCTCCCTGTCCTGATCCCTATTCCATCCCACCTGTTACCTTGCATCCCTGCCCTGCAGTCTGATCCGTCCATCCTCTCCCTGTCCTGTGTTCCTACCCCATCTGCTGATCTCCCGTTGATGACCCTGGCCTGGCTTATATCTGTGATTCTGGAACTGCCCTTGTTTATCTGCTGACCCTCTGTGCATGACCCTGGCCTGGCTATTGTTTATGATTCTGGTATTTCCCATTTATTGTACATATCTGTCCGTTGTTATTTGTGTGTCTCTGTCTGTTGGTTGGTTTATTGCGCTGTGTCATATTGGAGGTGGTTGTATTCATATTTTTCACTTCCCTTAATAAACGTTTATATTCACTTACATGCATTTTGGTTCTCCCTGTGCAGTCCACACAGTCTGGTCTTACCAATTTATGAGCTGTTCATTGTCTTCAAGTTGATTGAGAAGTGAATGCTGGGCTGGGCAGGGTGACAGTTGGACCACAACTTTCAGCAGCCTCTACGGGGGTACCTCTAAATTTACACGTGACCTGCCAGCGGTTGCCCCTAGCAACCATGGAAACGAGCTGGGGAACTGTGTTTTGTTCCAACAGTATTGAGGAATTGAACCCTGGAAGGACTTGTGTGCTCTGCCTGCTATTCAGAACTGTAATGATAAGTGCCGTTGTCCATAGCAACCAGCAGCGCCATTGTTAATTATTGCCGCCTCCTTATCCAGCTGCCTCAACCAATGCTGGAGCGGACACTTATAATCCTGCAATTCAGTGACTTTTTAACATGTGCTGTCACCCGTGGCAACCACGACGGGCGATCGTGCCCATGGGTTTCAAATATGTCCAGTGTTCTGCTAATCCTGGACATCTCTCACTGGATTACAAATATGCCCAGCGCTCTGCAAATGCTGGGGATCTTAAATTTCTGCTCCAAACTCCTGCTATAGACGGTAAAGTGTGCCTAAAAATGTCTACTGTTGCCCAGGGTGATCAGGGTAAACCTGCGGGTGCTTGCGGGCGGGACTGTGCTGAGTGCTCTTCAGTGAGACACTGGTTACAAACTTTATTGTTGCTACCAGCAACCACTGGAAAAGGTCAGCGGTCATCTGTCTTCAGTTGCTGGGGCACAGTTGGTGCTGGGCAACATGCCTGGACAAGTCCTGCTAGCATCAGCATGCCTGCAAACTTCAGTTCATTTAACAATGGGTTACAGCAGTGTGCCCAGGGAGGAGTCTGCCTATCAGTTCCATTGGCGCCACCTCATCTGGAAGTGAGGGGGCGGTGACACTCCCTGGAGGAGACCTAGTGTTCCCTGCTAACATCAGACACCAGAAGAAAGATGGCGGTAGGTGGTTGTCTACTGCCAGCCTTAACATGGTTGCTGTAACTGCAGGAGCGGACACTAGTGGACAGTGGTGTCCGATTGGAGCCCCACAGGGGATTTGCCTTAGGGATGGAGTGACTCTGCCTACTATGTCCCGAGTGTTGGATACCGAACGTGGTGGTCAGTGTATGGGTCCAGTGTAGCCATTGCAGTGAACCACTGACACGGCTGACATCTGCCCAGCAGGAGCCACGATACTATAATGTGGACCTGCTTTCAGGACTATGCAATTTACAGCCGCGGAAGTTCTGGAAGGCCGAAGAGGGCCTTGAATCATCCCTTAAAGGTGGAGTGGAGTTGCGGCCTGGTGACTCCCCCGACAAAGAAAGAGGATGTCGGGAAAGAGAAGACTCCCATGACCCGTGGCCTGGTTAGGGGACCTGGTAACCGTGAGTACTGCCCAGCGGGAGCCAGAAGTCCCTGAAATGCCGGCTGCCCCTATGCCCCTTGCATCCTAATTCCAGCTGAGCCAGTGCAGGAGGGGGTGCACCCTCAGGTGTGCTGGAAGGGGAGTGTAAGAGCAGGGTCATCGATTGGGGTTCCCCCAGATTTTTGGCAAAATTTGGTGTGACAAACGCCAGTGTCAGATCCCTGCCCTCCTCGCTAACTTGCAACGAAGGACTGGCCAGCCTCACACCACGCTGTCGCTTACATAACAATGCTACTCTCAGCTGCGCCCAGCACAAAGATTTTCCAGCTTGCGGGACCACAATCTAGGTGTGAGCAGCCTGAGAGCAATTGTCATTGGGCTAATTATGCAATTAACCCTTTAACTGGCACCACCCCCGTTTTAAATGACCGAACCAGGGGAGACTCGTAATTGTATCAATTATTATTTTAGAATAAGCCTCTGCAACACACACTGCCACCACAGACAGGTCTGCTCAGAGGCCTTACTCTATAACAGTAGCGCTCTTTTAACTACCTGAGATCCACGCTATAGCCGAATGACGGCTACAGCGCGGATCTGATGTGCCTGAAGGGCGCACGCGGCGCGCTCTGTGATCAGCGAGTCTGTGAGACTCGCTGGATCACAGATCCGAGTAAGGGGTCGATCCTGTATGTATATTAATGCAGAGCTTGAACCCCAAATAGTGCTTTTAAAAGAAAAGATACTGCTCTGATGAGTTTGAGGTTATGGAGGAAAATAATTGTGGCGTGATGCCAACCTCTAGTACCATAAATATGTATAAATATACAGTACAGAACCTTATATATATATATAAAACACATACAATTTGTATACTATTTTCAATAAAAACGTGGGTATAAAAAATGCATGTGATTAAAATCGGTGGAGATAAAATCAAAATGGTTTTATACCGTGAAAAAATATTGTGATAAATAAAGTTCATAAAACTCAATATCTATTAAAATCGTGGGTGCTAGGTGAGAAAAAAACTATACATACAAGTGTATAGAAGTGAAGTCCATAGCATTGATTGGTGGTCAAGTGAAATGACGCTTGTGGCAACAGGTGACTTTGTTCAGTGTGATGGTGCCAGTTGTCTGATGGCTCTCGGGCCTAATGGAATAAGGCTTACCTGATAGATTGGACTTGAGAAAGGCTTATGCCTCACAAGTCGCAAAAGCTTAAACGTTTAGGGACTGGCAACTCTCAGCGCCTCATGATGGCTCCAGAACTTTCTCAGGTACCACGTGGGTTGGTGGGTAGCAGGAGGGTAAGTATCGGATGGGGAAAGGTGAGCGTCAGGAATCCACGTTCTCAAGCATGTTGTGTGGTCATATTGAAAGGAAGAACTTACATAGCGTAATACCGTTGAGAAACGTTTTTAACGTTAAGAAAACAGTTTAAAAACACTCACATTTAGATGGTTAAAAACAGGCCTGTTTTAAAATTGGAGTTGGCGTGGTGCTGTCCTTGTAGTCGATCCTGACCCCTTACCACGTGATCAGCTGTCAGCCAATGACAGCTGATCATGTGATAATAACAGAGCCAGTAATCGGCTTTTTTTCCTCCTCGCGCTGACATCGCGAGGAGAAAAAAAAAAAAAAGCCGATCACCGGCGGCAGTGAGAGGGACATCAGTCCCTTCCACTGCAATGTGCCCAATTCATGGTGCCCACCTTTGCCCCATTAAAGTGCCGCCTACCAGTGCCCACAGTGCCATCTCTCAGTGCCCACAGTGCCATCTCTCAGTGCCCACAGTGCCAGTGCTGTACATCAGTGTCACCTGCCAGTGCTCATCTGTGTCACCTACCAGTGCCCATCAGTGCCACCCATCTGTGCCACCCATCCGTGCCACCCATCCGTGTCATCTTTGCTGTCCCCATCAGTACCGACTTATCTGTCCCCACCAGTGCAGTCTATCAGTGCCCACCAGTGCAGCCTATCAGTGCCCACCTGTGCCGCCTAATCAGCGCATATCAATGTATTTGTTTGTTTAGCAAAAAATAAAAACCCCAGCTGTGATTAAATACCACCAAAAGAAAGCTCTATTTGTGGGAAAAAAATGATAAAAATTTCATTTGGGTACAGTGTTGTATGATCGCGCAATTGTCATTCAAAGTGCGTCAGCGCCAAAAGCTGAAAATTGGTCTGGTCACGAGGGGGGTTTTAGTGCAAAGTAATCAGGTGGTTAAGAGGCAGGTTCGTTTATAGCTTGCATTAAGAGCTTTAGAGACAAGGTTAACACTTTTCAACATAAGGGTTTATTATGAAAAAGGTCAGAGTTTGTGCAAATTAAAATTTTACAGAAAAAAGATGTTTCAAAGAGATAAAGACAATATACAGCCACAAAGAAATAAGGTAAAATTGGGGAGGAAGAATACTTGCAATTAATGTCCGAGGGTTGATCAGAGTTCAATCGATGAGCTGAGTAATTGGTTCTCAAACTTGGCAGATGTTCCTGCTTGGATGGTAAAAGGAGAACTGACTATTGTCTTGGCTTCTCCTCTTTTCTGCAAATCAAAGGGGGTGTTGACAGCGACCAGTGACCAATCGTCTGGTCATCTTGTTTAGGGGTTGGTTGCTGGGAGGTGTCTACACTCATGACCATGTCCCAGGTACACTTTGTGATTATATATTCATATCTCTTCTTCTGTAGTGTTTACAGACTCCAAATATACATATTATTGTTCAGCGTGAGATTTCCTTTAAAACAAATATAAACATGCCATGTCTCTAATGTCTAGTTTTACGTAGGAGGAATAAGGGATACCAGTGGTTTCCCATATGACCTGACATAGGGGTGTCTGGACTTGAAATGTTACAAATTATCTGAGGAAACTAAATATGTCCATATTATGGCTGTGCTATTATCACTTTGGAAGTTAAGAAACATGCTGAAATGTCATACTTATTCAACTGTTTAAGCTTTATGTGTATTCTGAATTGAGAGGGTGACAGTTTTATGACAGGCCTGAACATCCTGCCAGGCCAACTTGAAGGGGTGTTTCACCTTACAAATTTTTTTTTTAAAAGTCAGCAGCTAAAAAAAAAGTAGCTGCTGATCTTTAATAAGTACACTTACCCTCCCAGGGCGCCCGCGATGTCGGTCATGGAGGACGAGCTGTCCCTCGGCGATCCGGTTCCAGCGCCGCCATCCTCAGTAAGGGAAACGGCTTCCTGTTTCCTACTGCGCATGCGCGAGTCGGCGCGCGGCCGACTGCGCATGCGCGAGTCTTATTTGTGAATGGGGAACGCGATTGTTGTGGGACATAGTTCCCATAACACACCGTGCCCCATTCACTAGAAGGTGGAAGGAGAGAAGATCACCGCGGCGCTGGAGGAGGCAGATTAGGACGATCTGCCTAGCAACAGCCATTTCTGGTAAGTAAAAAAAAATATTTTTTTTTTTTTTTCATTTTAAATGGTTACTAACATTTTTTAAAGTTTTTGTTTTCTGGGTGTCCCACCACTTTAAGCTGTTTTTACTGAGCTAGCCTGGTTCTGCTTTCTCTGTTGAGATAACCGTTCCTTTGCAGTTTAAAACTATGACACAAGGGAGGAGGGAGGGAGTTCAGATTTTTCTGTAATGTTACACGGTTAGCCAAGCTGTCATAGCTGCCCTAGGGTTCTCAAACAACCTGGCCACTAGCTACAGCTTTTCATGTCCAGTACATGATATTGTTACATTTGGGTCCCTGGAGAGACTGGTGGAGTGGTCACCCCCTGAGGAGAGCTTGGATGAAGAAGAATGGTAGACGGGAGGTTCCCATGCTCAGTCTGAGGAAGGAGATGGATCTGGGGCTAGGAACAGAGGAAGCCACAGGAACCAGTGTCCACAGCAGTAAACCTTTTATGCAGAGACCTTCCACCACCCAGACCAGGGCACCCACCTATCGGCAACAGGTTGTGAGATCCCAGGATGCCTGTGTCCTGCCGGGAAAGGGGAGACCTTAAGAGATGCCCAGGTTTTCCCGATTCCAGCGGGAGGTGCAGAGGAAAGTTGCTCTGGAGTGGGATCTGGACTATCCCTATTTCCCTTCTTTGATCATGGACATCATTGAGAACTGTAATAGAGCATATGATTAACTGCAACTCCATTTTGTAGTCTCCCCTTCATTTTAAAAGCTTGATTTTAAAGAATGTACGTGCCTCATCTTACACTTCTTTCTTGTTAGAGTTTTATGCCCCATAGACACGGTCGGAAAATCCGACGGGAAAAGTCAGATCAGATTATGTTGTCGGAAAATCCGACCGTGTGTGGGCTCTATTGGATCTCAAATTTTCCGACAGCAAAATCTAAAAAAAATCTCCTTTTCCGATCGTGTGTCGAGAATTCCGACGGACAAAGTGCCACACATGCTCAGATCAAGTTACAAGACCAAAGCTATTGGCTACTAACGTGAACGTAGTCCCGTCATAAGGAACGAACGTCATCACGTTTGGAATGATCATATTTTCCGATAACTTTGTCCGACCGCGTGTATGCAACACCAGTTTCGGACAAAGTCCGTCGGAAAAAATAAGACGGATTTTGTGGTCGGATTTTCCGACAGTGTGGGCTTAGACTTTTTTGTTTGAGCCAAGTTTTAATTAAAACATCCACTGTATGACCCATTGTGTTTAGGCAGATTCTAGGTAGTCTATGCAGATAAGCTATCTTTGTAAATTCCTTTCAGCTACCTAAACTAGTGATGGAAAAATCTCTCTGTAGAAGCCTGGTTAACCCTTAGAAACTTTGATTTTAGACTCACTTTGCACGCGAAAGCTGCCTGGTGTGTGTGTGTTGGAGTCTCCAGAATTCTGACGGGGTCGCTGTGGATTACCAAAGATGGGTGGTCGGCTGTCCAGTAATCTATCCTTTCAGATAGGGGCTCGTCCTGGTTAAAGCAGTCATTCCACGGTAAGTGAATTTTTGTCTTATCTGACTAATTATTTCCTTGCCACGGCTCAGATAAATCTTTAGTCCCATTTAAATTGTATAGAAAGGAGACAGACCATGCCTACATAGACTAATATAGAAAAAGGTCTTTGGCAGACCTAAGAAAGTCTTTTGGGAGGACACAAATATTTAAGCAGTATTGTTTTCTCCTTGTGGGAAGGAGTCTAGTCTATGAGGTAAATCCACTGTGACCCAAAACTTTTATGCTTATTCTTTCTGTCGCTTAGACGTATAAGATGATTTGTTGTGTGGCTCAGACGACTGTAAGGTCATTCCCTACTGTCCAATATGGGTCAAAAATATAGTAAAGAACTTCCTCCCCCTCCTTCCAACCCTGGGGGACCATGTAAAAATTATGTAGCTAGGGTTTGTGGTACGGATTGTGAGTTCATAGTCCCCTGGGTATCAAATCTATCGGGGTGGACTGAAACTATGCAAAGCTTCAATCCTTCCCTCTGGGATGGTGATAATGAGGAGTTTCACGTGGACATGGTAAAAGGATTAGGTCTAGGAGATTAAAAAAAAAAGAAAAAAAAAGGCATTTCTCTGATACTCTGTGGACCCACAATGGGACATGACTTCTATGAGACAGGGAGGGGAGAACTGGTTAAAATATGCCCCGTATTGTTTCCTGAGGGATAATGAGAAACAAAAGAAACCCAACAAATGTTTAAGTAAGGAGGATTATGAGAGGAAGCACAGGGAAAAGGAAAATGAAAAAGAGACCAGACCCAGCTGCCCTTCTCTTTCCATTTAACCCTCCACCATACACAAACAAAATCTATCCCAGTCCCACAAAAGAAGATATATATCTTACACACAAGAAGACATGCACCTGATTATTGATGAAATAATCGGACACACAACGGCATAGAACTGGGTTCATGTCCCGAGTTTAGCTGTAACACAAGACGGTGACACCAAAGCAGCAGATTATGGGCTTAACACTGAAGCTGGTAGGAAGAAAATGTGGGAAGAAATTGAGAAAGAAATGGCAAGTGCTTTTAAAAATAAGTCTTCCCTCCCCACTGCTATAGTGTGTAAACAAAAGTCAAGTGAATCAGTATTGGATTTTTGGATGAGATTCATGGATACCTGAACTCAAGAGGCTGGGTTATCCTTGCAGGCAGATATGACTAGTCTGATGATTCAGACTTGCATCTCTAACCTGAAACCACAGATAGGCTTAATGGTCAAGCAAATGATTTCTGAATGGCCAACAAGTACTTTGGATGTTTTTCAGAAAACATTAACAGAAAAGGATGCTGCAGGATGCTTTGATATAGCAAAGGAAAAAATTGTAAGTGTCCATTACCAAGGAGGGACACCGCAAATGCCTCCCCAGTGTAATGGTGGGCAGTGGGGAAGAGGCAGAGGAAGAGGGGTCCTCAGCAGTCCAGAACCAGTTGTTTCAACTGCGGACAGGAGGGCCACTGAAGAAATCAATGCCCATATGAACCTTTCAATCAACAACAAAATAGTCAAGCCCCTGCCCAGATACAGAACCCTCAGCAAAATCAGGAGTGAAATACCCCATTCTGTGGACCCAGCCTAAGCCACAACAGTGAAGCTGCCCAGGGGGTGGTGTCCCATAATTCCCCCTTGTCTCTCGCTCCTTTGGTGAGTGGCTGGTGGTGACTTTGCATGTCCAAGGAAAGTTAACTCTTCCCCTCCCAGTAGTAAATGTAGAACGCTGATCAGTGTTGTTGCACCACAGTTTCAGGATAATACCAAACTTCCCTGTCAATCTTTTGGGGAGAGACTTACTAGGTAAATTGGGGATTAAAATAGAGATAACCAATCAGGGAGGTGTGATTGCTCATTCTAAAAAGATCCCCATATGGCCCATAATGTTGAATACTGAAGTGCAAAGGACAGACACAGGACACCCTAGTGATTCTGACAAAGTATGGTCAGTGAGCGCTCTAGATGTAGGGCTCATCTCCTGTACCCCATACAAGGCCACCCTCAAAGAATGGGCACAACCCATTTATCACAAACAGTATCCATTGTCAAAAGAAAAAGAGGAAGGCATTGCCCCTATGGTAGAACACTTCTTAACCACTTAACCCCCGGACCATTTTGCTGGCCAAAGACCAGAGCACTTTTTGCGATTTGGCACTGCGTCGCTTGAACTGACAATTGCACAGTCGTGCGGCATGGCTTTTTCCCCCACAAATAGAGCTTTCTTTTGATGGTATTTGATCACCTCTGCAGGTTTTATTTTTTGCGCTATATAAAAAAAAAGGAGCGACATTTTTGAAAAAAAAAAACACATTCTTTTTTACTTTTTGCTATAATAAATATCCCCAAAAAATATATAAAAAAAAAAATATTTTTTCCTCAGTTCAGGCCGATACATATTCTTCAACATATCTTTGGTAAAAAAATATTGCAATAGGCGTTTATTGATTCGTTTGCACAAAAGTTATAGTGTCTACAAAATAGGGAATAGTTTTATGGCATTTTTATTAATAATTTTAGTTTAAAAATGGTTTGACCACTTGCCGACCGGCGCACGCCGATATACGTCGACAGAATGGCATGTACAGGCAGGAGGGCGTATATATAAGTCCCTCCTTTAGCCTGTCCGTGCCATCGGGAGCGCGCCGGGAGCGGCGCGCTCCTGCGCCGGTCGGGACCCCCGTGAGTCCGATCGCGGTCCCCGCGGACTCGATCGCCGCGGGGACCCCCGCGATCGTCTCACGGGGAGGCTGAACGGGGAGATGCCGAGATAAACAGCATCTCCCCGTTCTGCTTAGCAACTAGTGACGCCGATCTCTGCTCCCTGTGATTGGAGCAGAGATCAGCATTCACTAGCTGAGAGCCACGCCTCCCCACAGTAAAAAACACACCCCTAGGCATACTTAACTCTTACACTGCCCCCTTGTGGTTAACCCCTTCACTGCCAGTGTCATTTATACAGAAATCAATGCATTTAAATGCATTAATTGCTGTAAAAATGACAATGGTCCCAAAAATGTGTCAAAAATGTCCGATGTGTCCGCCATAATGTCGCAGTCACAAAAAAAATCGCAGATCTCCGCCATTACTAATAAAAAAAATTATTAATAAAAATGCTATAAAACTATCCCCTATCTTGTAAACGCTATAACTTCTGTGCAAACCGATCAATAATCGCTTATTGCGATTTTTTTACCAAAAATATGTAGAAGAATACGTATCGGCCTAAACTAAGGAAAAAAAATGTTTTTTTATATATTTTTTGGGGATATTTATTATAGAAAAAAGTAAAAAATAATGCATTTTTTTCAAAATTGTCGCTCTATTTTTGTTTATAGCGCAAAAAATAAAAACCGCAGGGGCGATCAAATACCACCAAAAGAAAGCTCTCTTTGTGGGAAAAAAAGGACGTCACTTTTGTTTGGGAGCCACGTCGCACGACCGCGTAATTGTCAGTTAAAGCGACGCAGTGCCGAATCGCAAAAAGGGGCCTGGTCCTTTGGCTGCAAATTGGTCCGGTCTGAAAGTGGTTAATGGAAAAGGGAATGGGTACTTACAAAAAGTACGATCAAAACAACCATCAAACATGAAGTTGATAGTGTAAAAACGCCGTTCATGGCGTGCGTTCCACGAGACCCGAAGTGACGTCAGTAATACCGGAAATTTCAACGCAATTTCCGATATTACTGACGTCACTTCCGGTCTTTTACTTTTTGTAAGTACCCATTCCCTTTTCCATTAAACCATTTTTAAACGGTACTTCACTATTAGTTCCATTTCTTTCCTCACTTTTGGGTATCCGTTCGTTTTGCTGAGCAACTTCATTTAAAAATCATTGGATCTGAAGATTTGACTACTCCATTGGCCCTGGACACCATTATAAAGCTTAAAGCGACCCACCAGACTGAAAAGCTGGGGGTCATCACGATCTGGTGAGTGGGGATACATGAGGGGGTGTCTTGCACCTGAATACATCTGCAATATTGATATTTATATTTATGTTTGGACTTTATTTTGCCAATTATTTGATTGTGTTTGTTCACACATGTTTTTTATACTTTAATGGTTGTGCACTATATTTTATATTTATACGTTTTTCAAGTGATCAGCACTTTGTGTATAGCTGCTGCTTCCTTTTTTCACATACACACCATTAGCGCGAGTATATATATATTTAGCATATTTTTGTGATATGCTTATGGCAGCAGAGAAAACTCTGATTAAACGAGAAGCCAGTCAAATGGCTTTGACAGGTTATATGACAGGACTGTGCTTCCGACACTAAGCACAGTTGTGAAGCACATTGCTGGGCTTTAAAATGCATTTTTTTTTTAAACTTGAGTGAACATTCTGTCCTCCCCCACTAATGCTTCCATCTCACAGATTCACCTGCAATTTCTGGCTGTCAAATGACAGCCAGGAGTTGCTTTGTAAATACAGCAGCTATTCCTCTGTTAAAAAAAAAAAACACCTCTGTCAAATATCACACCTTGTCACACAGGACTCAGGTGTAATTCAAAGAAACAAAGTAACATTTTTTTTACTGATATACAGTATTTACTCTGTCCCATTTATCTACAGATCTAACTGGTGAGCTTCAATCTGCATATGATCTGCATATGATGACAATTAAAGCAAAATGACAAGTAAGGCTGGGTTCACATATGAGCATTGAGCGGCTCACAGCAGGGGGGTCTGGTGCATCCTGGTTCACGGAGATATGTGAACCGGCTCCATAGAAATCCGGTCAAAATCCGTGTTCCTATTTAACTCCTTATTAACTCTTAGTTTATTATAATCAGCTCTAATTAAATACTTCTTCCCCTTTCCCACTTATTATTGATCCCCTGATATATTTTTTGTTTATTTCTATTTTTCTAATCCGATATCGAGATAGAGATAGCGCCATAACCCCTGCGGGGCGGCTATGTATTTTCTGGGCTTACCAATTACCTCCTCCGTGTAGCTCGTCGTTCGTTGTCCAGGGGTTCCCAGGGTTGGTACCCAGCAATTTCAGAAGCTGACACTCAAATGTCCTTTTTGAGGATTTTTATTTGCTTAATGTAACGTTCAAATATAACACAGTCTCTTAGTTGGGAATAGAGGGCACGGGTGATAAAGCTCAGGCACTTCAGAACTGCTGACATCAAATGAATGTCTCTTTAGATAACCCAGAGAGTAGCCACTTGCAACTGGGCACTTCACTATTGGATAAATCCCTGTCTGTAGATTTAGCAGCCAACAAGTGATGCACAGGTTTTCAAAGTCTCTGCCACAGACTAGGTTGCAACTGAAATATGAGTTAGGAACTTTTCCTACGGTACCTGAATTTTCCAGCTGTTCGGCGATACCGTAAGAAATGCGGATTTAATAGTGTCCATGCAATCTCAGCTCCCAGGCTCTTACCGAGCAGCCAGCTTCTTGGCCCTCCTCCGAAGAGTCCTCCCCTGGTCGCTTGTACGAGTTGCTGTGTCTCTCCAATCCTGAGAGAACACTGGAACACCTCAGAATCCTCCTTCAGTTACTGGGCCTCGAACTAGCCAGTTCCGAGGCTTGGGAACAGACGGATCCCCACCCCAGACCATGAAGGCCTTTGGGGCTGGTCAGGGTGACCAGGCTTACGGGGCAGCAGACACTCCTGGGTCCGGGACCCCTCACAGGGTTGGTCCGGACCAGAACCAGGAGCAAAGAGCAAGCCGAACCCTGAACACGTGACTTCAGCATCTTAAATACCCCATTCCCAGAATACACAGCAGGGCCAGACGTGCCCACTGATTGGCTCCAAGAAAGATTGGTACTTAACACGTCCAACCAGACTGTGTTCTCAGCCTATCACAGGTGCTTCACCTCACCTATGACCAGGCAGAACTCCAGTACAGCCCAGTCAATCTGATGCCAAAGTAAATGACCTAAACAATTAACCCCCGGAACTCAGTTACAGTTCTGGAAAAACTAAATTTACACTATAGCGCACACTTTAGAAAAGTGTCGGCGTGAGTACACCCCTCACATTTTTGTAAATATTTTATTATATCTTTTCATGTGACAACAGTGTAAGAAATTACACTTTGCTACAATGTAAAGTAGTGAATGTACAGCTTGTAGAACAGTGTAAATTTGCTGTCCCGTCAAAATAACTCAACACACAGCCATTAATGTCTAAACCGCTGGCAACAAAAGTACACCCCTAAGTGAAAATGTCCAAATTGGGCCCAATTAGCCATTTTCCATCCCCGGTGTCATGTGACTTGTTAGTGTTACAAGGTCTCAGGTATGAATGGGGATTAGGTGTGTTAAATTTGGTGTTATATCGCTCTCACTCTCTCATACTGGTCACTGGAAGTTCAACATGGCACCTCATGGCAAAGAACTCTCTGAGGATCTGAAAAAAATAATTGTTGCTCTACATAAAGATGGCCTAGGCTATAAGAAGATTGCAAGATCCTGAAACTGAGCTGCAGCACGGTCGCCAAGACCATACAGTGATTTAACAGGACAGGTTCCACTCAGAACAGGCCTCGCCATGGTCAACAAAGAAGTTGAGTGCACCTGCTCAGCGTCATATCCAGAGGTTGTCTTTGGGAAATAAACGTATAAGTGTTGCCAGCATTGCTGCAGAGGTTAAAGGGGGGGCAGCCTGTCAGTGCTCAGACCATACGCTGCACACTGCATCAAATTGGTCTGCATGGCTGTCGTTACAGAAGGAAGCCTCTTCTTAAGATGATGCACAAGAAAGCCTGCAAACTGTTTGCTAAAGACAAGCAGACTGGATTCCTGGAACCATGTTCTGTGGTATGATGAGACCAAGATAAACTTATTTGGTTCAGATGGTGTCAAGCGTGTGTTGTTGCAACCAGATGAGGAGTACAAAGACAAGTGTGTCTTGCTTACAGTCAAGCATGGTGGTGGGAGTGTCATGGTCTGGGGCTGCATGAGTGCTGCTGGCACTGAGGAGCTACAGTTCATTGAGGGAACCATGAATGCCAACATGTGCTGTGACATACTGAAGCAGAGCATGATCCCCTCCCTTTGGAGACTGGGCCGCAGGGCAGTATTCCAAAATGATAACGACCCCAAACACACCTCCAAGACCACCCCTGCCTTGCTAAAAGAAGCTGAGGCTAAAGGTGATGGACTGGCCATGCATGTCTCCAGACCTAAACCCTATTGAGCATCTGTGGGGCATCCTCAAATGGAAGGTGGAGGAGCACAAGATTTCTAACATCCACCAGCTCTGTGATGTCATCATGGACGAGTGGAAGAGGACTCCAGTGGCAACCTGTGAAGCTCTGGTGAACTCCATGCCCAAGAGAGTTAAGACAGTGCTGGAAAATAATGGTAGCCACACAAAATATTGACACTTTGGGCCCAATTTGGACATTTTAACTTATGGGTGTACTCACTTTTGTTGTCAGCGGTTTAGACATTAATGGCTGTGTGTTGTTGTTTTTAAGGTGAAAGCTAATTTACACTGTGTAACCTGGGGGGGACAGGTAGCAGGTACAAGGCTCCCTGGGATGAGCAGTTCAGGCACAGATACCAAATCCAGTGAGGTAGTGACAAACAGTGCTGTGTTTATTTGTGTTATATACAGGTGCTGTACAGTGTTTCAGAAAACAAATAAGAACAGAAATAACAAAACAAAAATCCTAGCCGTGTCTCGGCTCTAACTACACAATATGCAGGCCCTAACTACCAGGCTGAGCAAGCCTATCGCTTGTCAGTTTCTGCATGAACTGCTTAACCGCTTCAATACAGGGCTTTTAAACACCCTTCCTTACCAGAGCACTTTTTGCGATTCGGCACTGCGTCGCTTTAACTAACAATTGCGCGGTCGTGCGACGTTACACCCAAACAAAATTGATGTCCTTTTTTTCCCACAAATAGAGCTTTCTTTGGTGGTATTTGATCGCCCCTGCGGTTTTTATTTTTTGCGCTATAAACAAAAGAAGAGCGACAATTTTGAAAAAAAACACAATATTTTTTACTTTTTGCTATAATAAATATCCCATTTTTTAAAAAAAAAAACTATTTTTTTCCTCAGTTTAGGCCGATACGTATTCTTCTACATATTTTTGGTAAAAAAAATCGCAATAAGCGTATATTGATTGGTTTGCGCAAAAGTTATAGCGTCTACAAAATAGGGGATAGATTTATTGAATTTTTTTTTTACTAGTAATGGCGGCGATTTGCGATTTTTTTTTTCGTGACTGCGACATTGCGGCGGACACTTCGGACACTTTTGACACATTTTTGGAACCATTCACATTTACACAGCGATCGTTGCTATAAAATTGCAATGATTACTGTGTAAATGTGACTGTCAGGGAAGGGGTTAACACTAGAGGGCGCTGGAGGGGTTAATGTGTGTCCCTAATAGGAGTGATTCTAACTGTAGGGGGAGGGGACTTAAGGGGAGGAGACCGATCATGTGATCCTCTGTACTGGGATCACATGATCGGTCTCCTCCCCGCTGACAGGACGTGGAGCGGTGTGTTTACACACACAGCTCCACGGTCCCGCCCGGTCCCGTTGTTTTAACGGGCAATCGCGGGTGCCCGGCGGACATCGCGGCCGCCGGGCACTCGCACCGGGTCCCGAGCGATGCTGCGGGCGCGCACGCGCCCCCCAGGCGGCCGGGAATCCGAGGACGTCATATGACGCCCACCCAGGATGGTAGATCCACCTTGTGGGCGTCATATGACTATACGCGGGTATTGAAGTGGTTAACAGCTTTTACCAACCTTTTGCTCTTCACAGACCAGCATTGTCTGTGTTTCCCAGGCAGAGAGCAAAGGCTGTCTGCTCAGATGAGCTTAAATTAGCCTGGGGAAGAGGACCAAGACCCGAACTGGATCATGGATCAGAGATTTCTGAATGTGCAGGAGATGAGCCTGGGAGACGTATAAACCCCGAACAGGACTTTTCCTGGCTCTCTCTGCTACAACTGTTATACAAGCTGTACATTTTACATTGTAGCGATGTGTCAATTCTTCAGTGTTGTCACATGAAAAGATAGAATAAAATATTTACAAAAATGTGAGGGGTGTACTCACTTTTCAGAGATACTGTATATCTATATATATATTTTTTTTTCTCTCTCTTTTTTTTAAGTATTGCATTACAAAAGCACACATTTGGGAATTGTTTCTTTTTTTTTATTTGTAAAATGTTTTTTGCAATGCTTTATACCAGAATCATAATTTTTACTTAGGTACAAATGCTACATATGCCATATTGCAACTGAATGCTATTTTTTTAAATCAATGAAAAGTTTTATTGAGAAATAAAACAGAAAACAATAAACAGTACATACAAGGAAAAACCAAGACAGCCAAATATTTTGTAGACATTATCAAGAAGCAGTGTAGAAGTCAGTACACCACACAATAATAATAACGGTCAAAAAGAAAGCAACACCATGTCTACCTCGATAAAAATAAGAACATTCAGAAGCATGTTCTTCATCCCCTGGCACTAGTTAAGCAAACAGATAAATGTATTAGCTATACAACTCTAACCTAGTCAATAAGAAGTTTATCCAGCACTAGTTCCACCAGACTTAGCCCTGGAGTATCTAACCACAGGCCCCAAAGTTTGTAAAATCTACGGGGATATCCCCTGTGTTGGTAAATGTACTTCTCCAACCTAAGACTGTCTCCCATGCATTGTAACCAATCTTTTTGCAAAGGGGGGTTAGAAGACTTTCACTGTCTAAGTATAACTCTTCGGGTTTGGTAAAGTACTCTAGCCCCTGCCTCTCTTGTGGGGGCCTCTATTTGAAAATCATCTAAAATAACCAAAAGGCATGGTTTAGGGTCACGCGGGATTGAGGTTTGAAACACCATATTAATGATGGACAGCACTCCCACCCAGTAAAGATGTAGCTTAGGGCACCTCCAAATCAGGATCCCAATTATATGTAACTTGGCCGGGGGTGTAATGGACCCGCAGGAGTAAGTATAATTGCATAAGACGCTGTGTTACATTGAGGGAGCATTGAGGTACAGCCTGCAATGCTTCCTCCCATTGATCCTCTACAAAAGGGCCAAGATCCCTCTCCCATCGGTCTCCCACTTTCAAGGGATACGAGGACAAAAAAATCATTTAGTAACATTGCATAACACCTGGATATGAAACCCTTGGTGTTGGTCATGAACGCCATCATCTTAAACACGGGGACTGTGTCCAATCCTCCGCTGAACCCTATGCAATTACAGCACGTTGAAGCTGGATGTAATAGAAGAACATCAAAGGAGGAGTTTCTCAAAGGAGCTTAAAGACCGGTTTCTAAAAATATGGTGCAGATGTGTTATTCCTCATTTGCGCCACCTTGGGGTTTGCTGCAGTTTAGCCAACTCTAAATAATGATGGTTGTGCCAAATAGGGATGTACCGGGTGAAGTGACTTGTTGGAGCTGTTTAGCCTTATTCCACACTTTCTGGATAAGAACATACGTGGATAAAAGATGGTTAGATTTGGCAAAGGCTGCAGCCTCCAAACCAGTCGGGACATCAGACGCCCCTGTCTTGTATAGCAGTATACACAGAGAGGAGTCCAGGATCTAGTTACCATGGCCTTACATTTGTGTTGTAGTTGGGCAGCTAGGTAATACAGCCAAGGGTTAGGCAATGCCAGTCCCCCAGTGTCCTTTGGTCTTTGCAGGTGTTCCGGTCTCACTCTGGGTACCTTGTTATGCCACAACAGGCATCTAAAAATAGAGTTTTGTTTCTCGGAAGACGCTCAATGGTATGACTACATGTGTGTAATGTAAGAAGTACAATAGCTGGGGCATAGAAAATAATTTTTACCAAGTTCACTTTGCCAGCCAAAGACAGCCAAAGCCTATTCCATATTTAGGCAACAGATGTCCACTGGCTGCGGCATGATTCTTTATGCCCAAATATTTAAATGAGGAGGTAACTGATACGCGACATGAGGGAGTAATGACTTGTAGTGGGTTATCATCTAACAACATTAGCGCTGATTTATCCCAGTTAATAAAGAGACCAGAAAAAAACTAAATTGAGAAATCATGGACATTGCTGCTTTAAGAGATTGCAGGGTGTCTCCCAGTAATAACATAGCGTCATCAGCGTAAAGCATGACTTTCTCCTGTAGTTCACCATACTGAAATCCCACTATATCTGGGTTCTGTCTAATGGAGGCGGACAGAGGTTCGATCGCCAATGCAAACAGCAATGGGGATAGTGGGCAACCCTGCATAGTGCCCCTGCCCAGAAAGAACGTTTCTGAGATTCGGCATGCGTCACGAATAGCCGCTACTGGGTGACTATAGAGCAAATTGACCCATGAGGTAAAAATGGGGCCAAAGCCAAATTTAGCTTAGACAGCCCAAAGATAGAGCCATTCCATGCTGTCAAAGGCCTTGGCCACATCTAGAGACAGCAGTGCCCTGCTGCCCAAATTATTTGCCTCGGCCTGCATAATGAGAAACAACCCCTGCAAGGTTACAGCTGTAGACTTTTGGGGCATAAAGCCGGACTGGTCCGGGTGGACTATGGATGAGATGGCATTATTAATGCGTAGAGCTCACACCTTTGACAATATCTTGATGTCACTTTGGAGCAAAGATATTGGCCTATATGACCCTGGGTCTGTAGGATCCTTACCCGGCTTAAGTGAGAGGATGATATTCACTATGGTCAAAGAGACTGGTAGAGTACCACTCTGCCTAGCAGTGTTCAATGCTCTCAACAGGTACGGCATAATCTTTTCCCCATACTGTTTGTATATCTCCATTGGGAGACCATCATCACCCGATACCTTGCAATTAGGGAATGCAGGGACTGCCTGCTGGAGTTCCTCCAGTGTAATAGGAGAGTCAAGCATTCTCCTATTTTGGATCGGCAGTTCCGGTAGGTGGATACTGTTTAAATATGTCCAAATATCCTTGAAGGAGCAAATCTGTTTGGATTGATACAGGGTAGAGAAAAAGGAGACGACAAGTTATGACATAATAGCTTCTGGGGTCACGACTAGCCCACCACTCCCGACTCGCAAGGCACCAATGGATTCCCAAGAGGTCTGAGCTCTAACTCTTTGCCAAGAGTCTCCTTGTTTGTTCACCTCCCTCATAAAACACCAGTTTGGAAAATAATAATTTCTTATCTGCTGAGGAAGACACCACTCAATCAAGTGCTGCCTGAGCAGATAGCCAGGGCCCCCCAGCGGAGTCAGTGGAATCATTTATATATGCACGCTTCAACTGCCGTACCTGTTGCTCCAGCTCAACACGTAGACCATTTGTTTTCAGCTTGACACCATTCACTTGCTCTATAAGTATTCCCTGCAGGAATGCTTTAAAGGCATCCTGGCTTTGTAACATACGATCTTGGTCTTGATGGGCCACCAAAAAAATCAGAAATGGAGCCGTGCACTACAACATGAGAGGGAAATAGGTTAAACCAAAATGCATTGAATTTCTACGGGGCAGGTAACAGGGAGATCATGGGCTTTACCGCCATATGAACCACTAAGGGACAATTGTCTGATCTACCCCTGGGGAGATGGCAAATGTTCGCTAGGTATGGTAGTAAGGATGAGGTACCCAGACCAAGATCAATACGCGAGAGGGGCATATATGATTTGGAGAAATAGGAAAATTGCTTCTCGTGGGCATGCCTAGCCCGACAAAGGTCTATCCAACCCACTTCTTGCATAAATTTGTACAGGATAGTGCCCCTATCCACATTCCCCACAGTAGGTGAGGGATGCTTGTCCAACCTGGGGGGAAGGTAGCCATTAAAATCCCCTATCACCAGTAGAGGCTGATCCGGCTTATCTAACAGGTACACCAATAAAGTTTGCAAGACTTCCCTGGAAACGGGAGGGGGGATATAGACCACAGGAATAATATAACGTAGCGTATACAGTTGACAGTGCAAAAATATATATCTCCCTTCAGTGTCCACTAGGGATGAGCTTTGTGTTCGAGTCGAACCCATGTTCGACTCGAACATCGTCTGTTCTGCGAATTCCGAACATTATGGGCCGTTCGCACTAAATTCGAGTGGCGGCCCATAATTCACTGCGGCATCGCAGTGCATTGCTGGCTGATGATTGGCCAAGCATGCACTATGACCCGCATGCTTGGCCAATCACAACGTCGACTGTCTAACGAGTCGTAATTGGCCAAAGCCAGGGTGGCTTTGGCCAATTATGGCTCAGGGGGTTTAGTACATGCCCCACACTATATAAGGCAGCCTGCGTGGCGGCCTTGTGTAGTGTGTTGTGGCGGCAGAGAGAGATATGGTGTGATTTAATTTCATTTGAGTTAGATAGAGCAGGTGGGAGGCTAGTCAGTTAGCTGCAGTCAGTGAAAGTGTGTATATATATGCATCCTAGGTGTTGTGTGTGTGTGTGTGTGTGTGTGTATATATATATATATATATATATATATATATATATATACACTGTATTCAGTTTAGCTAGATTCATTCCTGTGTACTGTGTCCTTTGCACAGTGTTCACCTAAAGCTACCCCAATTGCTGGTGTTCTGCTGATCCTATCCGCAGGCATCTGTAGCAATTACAGTCGGTGTATTTTGCCATCTGCACAGTGTGCACCTAAAGCTACCCCAATTGCTGTTGTTCTTCTGATCCTATACCGCAGGCAGCTGCAGTAATTACAGTTGGTGTACTGTGTACTCTGCACAGTGTGCACCTAGAGCTACCCCAATTGCTGGTGTTCTTCGGATCCTATACCGCAGGCAGCTGCAGTAATTCAAATTGTTGATGCAATATTTTGCAGGAGGGTCCGTTGCTGCGCTTAACTACAATATTTGTGAGTGGTTGCAGTGTTGTGGCACCAGCACCAGTGCCTAAGGCCCAATTTTTCAGCCCCTGTTTAACAGGGGCGTGTAATTACAATTTTTGATGCAATACTGTGTAGCAGGGCTCATTCCTGCACTCCAACTAGAGTTTCTGTGAGGTGTTGTAGTGTTGTGGCACCAGTGCCTAAGGCCCAATTTGTCTGCCCCTGTTCAACAGGGACATGTAATTACAATTCTTGATCTAATATTTCACAGCAGGGCCCATTCCTGTGCCCACCAAGAGCAATTGTGAGGACTTACAGGGTTGTGGCACCAGCACCACCACCACCAAAGGCCCAATTTTTCTACCACTGTTCAACAATGGCATGTAATTACAATTCTTGATATAATAGTTCACAGCAGGGCATTCCAGCGCCCACCAAGAGTCACTTTGAGGGCTTACAGTGTTGTGGCAACACCAACACCTTAAATTAAACCAAATTTCTGCAGAGCATATAGGGCAGGCCCCTACTTTCAAACATCCAACTTACATACGTCTCCTACTTGCAAACGGAAGGAGACAACTGAAAATGAAATGAAATCTACCCCAGGAAGGGAAATTCTCTCCTGTAAGAGTTGATATGGGAAAAACGTGTCTCCTCTCCACTGATGCTTTATCACCAATCCTTGTTTCACTAAAAACCCCACATTTTCAAAAAACATTTGTCATTGGGTCAGAAAGTGAGGTGAAATCTTCTGAAGAGGTGCACAGACACCAAAAAGCTTAAAAATAGATTTTTTGACTGGAGCTACTACACAGTAATTTTGAACTGGTACATTTTTAAAAAGATTCTACTTAACAACAAACCTACACAGTCCCTGTCTTGTTTGCACTGCCTGTATACTGCTGTTCAGAGTATATAGGGCCTGGGGGCCCCACGCCATTCCTTTTTTGAATTTGGGTGCGGGGTTCCCCTTAATATCCATACAAGACCCAAAGGGCCTGGTAATGGACTGGGGGGGCGGTACCCATGCCGTTTGTCTCACTGATTTCATCCATATTGCCGGGACCAGACATTAAATTAAAGCCGCAAACAGTTTTAAATTACTTTTATTCCTTTAAAAATTTAATTTTGTGCAGGGACTGTTCTAAGCAAGGGAAACACATGCCACTTTACAGGCATACTATAGACGTCCCCCAGGTACGATATTTAAAGGAACATTTCACCCTTTTTTTCACTTTAAGCATCATTAAAATCAGTGCCCCTGAAAAAAATGCATTTTTTAAAAAAAAATTTTGCATTGATACATGTCCCCTGGGACAGGACCCGGGTCCCCAAACCCTTTTTAGGACAATAACTTGCATACTAGCCTTTAAAATTAGCACTTTTGATTTTGAACGTTCGAGTCCCATAGACTTTAACGGGGTTCTAAAGTTCGCGCAAATTTTCTGTCCGTTCGCAGGTTCTGGTGCGAACCGAACCAGGGGATGTTCAGCTCATCCCTAGTGTCCACTAACACATCAAATTCCCGAAACATTAAGGAGTGATGAATCAGTACACTCACCCCTCTGGAATAGGAGGAGTGAGTGGAATGAAAGGACAATCCCGCCCATGTATAATTCACACATGACACATCCTCTTTAGTAAGGTGCATTTCTTGAAGCCCATATGTACCGGGGTGGTATTTACAGATAGTGACTGCAACCATGGATCTTTTCAAAGGGTCTCGGAGGCCCCACACATTCCAAGATAGAATGTGTACAGTTGTCATACTGAAGTTAACAATAAAGTGGATGTAAACCCAATTTTTTTTTTTTTTTTGATGTCATAATGTAGAGAATAAGATTTCCTTTTGAGTCCAGTCTTGCCACACAGATTTACTCGAGGCCTTTTATTGTTCAGTTAGAGAAATCTTGACAAAGTCTTGAAAACGTTGTCAAAAACGCCCCTTTGCTGTGAGTGACAGGGGATTTACATATCATGCACTAGCCTGAGACAGGCACATCCTGTGTAAAAAGTTCACAATTCACATCCCCCTCCCCCCCCTCCAGCTCTCCCAGGATTGCCTGCCTTTACTGTGTTTTGACTGGATGTTTCTCATCATGGGATGCAGTGAACAGTCAGCAGACTATAGACAGACGAGTGATTTAGGGGACATGTATGTAGTCAGAGCTGGGCAGAATAGAACATCCAGTGATCTGATGATAACCTGTCTCAGGCTAGTGCATGAGATATGTAAATCACCTGTCACTCACAGCAAGGGTGCGTTTTTGACAAAGTTTTCAAGACTTTGTCAAGATTTCTCTAACTGAACAATAAAAGAGGATTGCTCAGGCCACGAGTAAATCTGCGTGGCAAGACTGGGCTCAAATCAAAGGAAATCGTATTCTCTACATTATGACATCAAAAAAAAATTTTGGGGTTTACATCCACTTTAAAGTACACACCCAGGGTATATAGTGCCATATTCTTCATGGCACACGTATAGGCTCAAAAAAGAAGAAAAAAATAAAGGAGGAAGAAAAAGTGGGTTGAGTCAGGTATCGACACATGTCCTGTAGGTGGCTGCCTTGGTACAACAAAAAACCATAGCAACGTGAACAGCTTTGGGGCAACTGAACAGATATTGTCTTAAATAGCAAAAAAAGATTGCTGGGAGACACAGATACATACATGAAATTAAGAAGAGATCCCACGGTAGAGTATACAAAAGAACTAAAAATACTTTTGGATCAAGCTTTAGTGGATGCAGTTCTCACAAAAAATGAGTACCATTTCCTTTATAATAGACAAGCAACTACCCCCACACTTCTATCACATCCCTAAAGTACACAAAAATTAGGAAGACCAATAATTGCTGGGATTGACAGTCTCTCCAGCAATTTGGGATGCTACAATAGCATACATTGCTATTTTTTGCAGGAGATGGTGATTGGCCTCCCATCATTTGTAAGAGACTCTAGCCATATGCTGGGAATGTTATCTCATTATGAATGGAAGCCCAGCTAAAGATGGCTCTCTTTGGATGTGGCCTCTCTTTATACATCTATTGACCACACACATGTTTTAAGAGCCATCAACTATAATCTGTTAGGTGGTAAATTGAACTCCTTGCCGGCTAAATTTTTGTTGGAGATTGTGTTGAGTATTTCCTTACACATAATTGTTTCTCTTTCATTGGGGAACACTACCTACATATCAAGGGTACGGCTATGGAGGCCAGGTTTGCCCCTAGTTATGCAAATCTTTTTATGGGTTATTGGGAGAAGTCGTTCATATGGAACAATAACCCATTTGGGGTAAACCTGGTCCTCTTCGCAAGGTATAGTGATGAAATTCTTATTATTTGGAATGGGACGGACCAAGACCTCAACACATTTCTCGGATATTGCAAGGATAACCCCTTTGGTAGTGAATTTACTCATATCATCGATAAAGGATGTTTAGTCTTTTTGGATTTGGAACTTAATTTTTAATAAAATGATATCCAAGGATAATGCACAAGGTTGGTGCCCCCTTTTGTTCTTTCTTCTCTTTTGAAATAGTCTTAAACTCTGAGACCCCTTCCCAAGGTCTGGGTAACAGTTCACAGGTCTGGCAATGTAGCTTGCAACATGCATATCCACTTTCTGACAGAGTTCAGAAGAAGTGTCATTCACTTTCTCTACTATACCGCACATCCGGTTGCTGAAAGAACACACAGCAATGAGTAGCTTAACCATACGTGCATTCTGTGCATGGTCAACCGAAAAAAGAAAAACTTACATGGGCAAACAGGACATCCAAATTCCAAATGAAAAAAAGGTAGTGTTGCCCATTCGCTCATACTAGTTGAAGACATGAGGTGAATCCCACTGGTATCATAGTTCATTTGGCCTTAGCCACATTAGGGTGACGTCTCAGGTCTGATTCATGGGTTTCAAGCCAATCTGAGGCTGCAGCTGCAGAATCAAATAAATGGGTCTGGCGGCCAACCACAATGCAGAGTCTAGCCAGATATAACATGGCATACGTGGCTTGGAGGCGATGCAGGCGCTTGCGAACTTCGGTAACTTTTGCTCTGCTCCTCTGCACCCCCACCAAAAAGTCTGTGTAAAAGGAGACTTTGTCTCCATTGTATTGAATGTTACGCTGTTCACTTGCCATATGAAAGAAAGCCTCTCTGGTCTCTGTAGTTGAGCAGCCAGGAAAACACAGGCCTGGGAGGGTTGCCCAGTGGTAAGGGTCTGATCGGTGTGCAGTGGGCCTGTTCCACTGAAAAGTGAGGTGTAAAGGCTTTGCCAAAGATGTCGAGAAGCCAGCGTTCAATAAACTCCGGGAGGCCTATGATACGAACGTTATTCTGCCGCATACGGTTTCACAGGTCCTCTACCTGTAAGTATTTTGCGCCAGCTAGTTGTTTAGTTGTTTGTGAGTCCTGCATAAGGGTTGGTAGCCTTATCTTCCAAGTCACTAATGTGACTTTCTGTGGCAGTCCTGCATTCTCGAATCTCCTGAAGGCCATGCCTAATCAGTGCCACATCCTCTGGCAGGCACCCCAAATGTACTTTAAGCTTATCAACTGAATCTGTGCATTTATTAACTGCTTTAAGAATCTCTCACAGTGTAGGTTGTTCTTGCTCAGGAGGATTCTCAGACCGTTTATCATGTATCTGATCCCCTGGCCAGCCACCAATTCTTCTGCACCTCTGAGCTGTTCCCCTCTACCTCCTCCAGCATGTCTGCGGCCATGTCCTGGCTATTAGAGCTGTTACAGGGTGATGGCAGCTTTTGGGCATAATATAACATGTCCCTGGTGCCCGCTTTACCTTGTTGTTTTGTGCCCTTGGATTTGACACAGCCAGGCTCCTTGTCCCTTTTTCTATGCCTCCTGGTGTCCATAGTGGCAGTGCAGTGGCACCATGTTGGAGGTCCTGGGTTGCTCCTTCCTTCTTCTTGGACCGGGTCATGACAGCAGCGCAGCAGGGTGTAAGCTGGACCCGCGGATACAGCAGTCTCCGGGGAGTCAGGCACGGGAGCTTGGAGAAGCAAGTCTTCTCACATGCCCTGCTGATCAACCTTTGTGTGTTTGGCTTTCTGTTACCAGCCGTGTGCTATTCAGTGTTCTGTTAACCGACTTGGCTTGTCCCTGACTATCCCTGTTTGCCTGTGACCCTGACCTTCTGGCGTGTCCCTGACTATCCCTGGTTGCCTGTGACCCTGAACCTTGGCGTGTACCTTGTTTTCCGTCTCTGCTTGTGGCCCTGACCTTGGCTTATCCCTTACTATCCCTGTCCTCCTGTTGCCTACTGTGGGTGTGAGCTGGGGGACCTTGGGGGTCGCGACCTGGAGCTAGTTGCAGCCCAGTCCATCCTCACCGCTAGAGGCTCTGGTGAAAACCCGCTGGCTCTTAGACTCCGCGCCCCAGGGAATCTTACGCTCTAACCCCGGTGGGATCCGTCTTGGTGTCCAGTGGCCCGTGTTCCGAATCACCTGGACTCCCGTCTGCTGCAGTCAGCCATAGGGTCCACTACCTTGCGGTGCACTCCTGATCCCGACGGTGTGCATCTGTCACCTAGCCTCAGGGTGACCTGACAGTTTGATCAGCCATGGACCCGGCTAACGTGCCACTCCTGGCAGTTGATCCTTTGCAGGGCATAGTTCAGCGACTCGAGACCCAGGAATCCAATCAGACTCAGTGATGCAATTCCTTCAAGATCTGGCTTCCCGCTTCGAGCAGCTGCAAGCTTCCTTGGGAGCCCCGAACCCGCAGCCTCAAGTACAGCTAGCAGCTGCACCTATCGCACCAGTCGCATCCACGCATTCATATCTACTGCCAGCTCCGTCCCGTTTCTCTGGGGACTCCAAGGCCTGCAGGGGCTTCCTCAGCCAATGCACCATTCATTTTGAGCTCCAGCCCCAAAACTTTGTCTGATCGGGCAAAGGTTCCCTATATCATTTCCCTCCTCTCCGGTGAAGCTTTAGCTTGGGCTGCCCCCCTGTGGGAGAAAAGTTATCCGGTGGTTTCCAGCCTGTCCGACTTCTTGAAGCTCTTTCGAAATATCTTCGAGGAGCCAGCTCGGGTTTCTTCTGCGGCTAGTGCCCTTTTACGCCTTCGCCAAGAATCTCGTTCAGTGGGACAATATGCACTTTAGTTCCGTATCCTCACGGCTGAGTTGAGCTGGAACAATGAGGCCTTGGTTGCAACCTTTTTACATGGCCTCTCTGACCGAGTGAAGGACGGATTAGCAGGAAGAGCTATCCCCGCCGGTCTGGACGATGTAATTTCCTTATGCAATCAGATTGACATTCGTTTCCAGGAGAGGTCCTTAGAAAAAAGACGCCAGCACCCCCTAGGTCCTAGTCAGCCTGAACTCCTTCCCCGTTGCCCTGTGGAGCATCCCCTGCCTGCTGAGGAACCCATGCAGCTGGGCCGTACCAGACTAACCCCCGAAGAACGTGCTAGACGCAGAACTTTGGGCTTGTGTCTTTATTGTGGGGACAAGGGTAATTTTCGTGACTCCTGCTCGCTTCGTCCGGGAAACGCTTGG
Organism: Lithobates sylvaticus; assembly: GCA_028564925.1. Lineage (NCBI taxonomy): Eukaryota > Metazoa > Chordata > Amphibia > Anura > Ranidae > Lithobates > Lithobates sylvaticus. The sequence goes on from CM053029.1 coordinate 303,494,476, forward strand.
GTCTAATACATTTGGAAGGTGGAGTATTGGACCCAGAAACATCACCTTCTCGTCTTCTTCTTCCGGTGTTCCTCCGCGTAGGCACTTCTCCCCAATCGGTCCTAGCATACCTGGACTCCGGGGCTGCCGGCAATTTTATGGACTGGAGAACTGCTTCTTCTATGAAGCTTACCCTTTCTCCCCTCACTACACCACTGGTAGTCTCGGCTATTGATGGCACAGTGCTTCCAGGGGGCCCTATCCGTTTTCAGACGCTACCTATTAGGATGTCGGTAGGGATACTCCACCAGGAGTGGATTTCCTTCCTCGTTCTACCCAAGGCCTCTACCCCCATTGTATTGGGCCTTCCTTGGCTACAGCTCCACTCTCCACATGTGGACTGGGTCTCTGGACAGATCCTGGCTTGGGGTCCTTCGTGTTTCTCGTCCTGTCTTCTCAAGGTGGCCCCCAAGGGGAAACTTCCCATTGCTACCACATCCGTATCGTTTGATCTTCCCGCGGCTTACAGCGATTACTGGGATGTGTTCTGTAAGAAGTCTGCTGAGGTGCTTCCTCCCCACAGATCTTTTGACTGTGCTATTGATCTTGTCCCTGGAGCAACCCTTCCCAGGGGTCGTACCTACCCTCTGTCCATTCCCGAGGCCCAGGCCATGTCTGAGTATGTCGCCGAGAATCTGGAGAGAGGTTTCATCCGGAAATCCTCTTCGCCTGCAGGAGCAGGGTTCTTTTTCGTTGCCAAAAAGGATGGGACCCTCAGACCCTGTATCGACTACAGAGGTTTAAACGCAGTGACTATCAAAAATCGTTACCCCTTACCTCTAATATCTGAGCTATTTGACAGGTTGAAGGGGGCTTCCATCTTCACTAAGTTGGATCTCAGAGGTGCTTACAATCTCATTTGAATACAAGAAGGTGACGAATGGAAGACTGCATTTAACACTAGGGACGGGCATTACGAATACTTGGTTATGCCTTTTGGGTTGTGTAATGCTCCTGCTGTGTTCCAGAATGTTGTCAATGAAATCTGCAGGGATCTACTGTACCAGTTTGTTGTCATTTATCTGGATGACATTCTCATCTTTTCCGAAAATCTGCCTGCTCACAGAAACCATGTCCGCACCTTACTTCAGCGCCTTAGAGAGAAATTCTCTATGCCTAGATGGAGAAATGTTCCTTTGAATGTTCTGAGGTCCTGTTTCTGGGATGTTTTGTTTCTAGTTTGGGTCTTCGCATGGATCCCGGAAAGGTCTCAGCCATTACCAACTGACCCCTTCCCGCTAGCCTCAAGGCCACACAGCGCTTTCTTGGCTTCACAAACTATTACAGGCAGTTCATAAGGAATTACTCTTCCATTGCTGCGCCTATTATCGCTTTGACCAAGAAGGGTGCGAATGCTAAAGACTGGCCTCCCGAGGCTGTCTCCGCGTTTCACGATCTGAAACAGGCCTTTGTCTCTGGACCTCTCTTGAGGAGACCAAATCCTGGGGACCCATTTTTTCTCGAAGTAGACGCTTCTTCAATTGGGGTGGGAGCTGTGCTTCTTCAGTTCTTTGAGAAGAAACACCAACCATGTGCGTTCTTCTCCAAAAAAAATTCTCAGGCAGAGAGAAATTATGCCATTGGTGATCGGGAACTTCTCGCAATTAAATTGGCGTTGGAGGAGTGGCATCATCTCTTGGAAGGTTCCCCTCACTCCATAACGATCTTTACTGATCACAAGAATTTACAATACCTACAGAATGCTAAACGTCTGAACCCCAGACAGGCCAGGTGGAGTCTCTTCTTTTCCCATTTTAAATTCACGATCACGTACAAACCTGGTTCCTGCAACGGTCGGGCTGATGCGCTCTCTAGGTCATTTGACACTTTGGATGAGGAGTCCACCCCTGATCCTGAGCCGATCATTCCTACCTCATGCATTGTTGCCCATTCTACCACCCTGGAATCAAAAATTCCTCCTGGAAAGACCTTTGTTCCCACGGAGCTAAGAGCCAAGATCCTTCGTTGGGGACATAATTCCAAGGTGGCAGGTCATGCTGGGTTGCTCCAAACCTTCCTGCTTATCAGTCGTCACTACTGGTGGCCTAATCTCCACTTGAATGTTAAAGACTAAGTTAAGGCTTGTCACGTCTGTGCTCAGTCTAAATCTTTCACTCAAGCCCCTGCTGGTCTTCTCATGCCCTTGCCCATTCCTAATGAGCCCTGGTCTCATATCGCCATGGATTTTATCACTGATCTTCCACCGTCGGAGAATAATACGGCCATTTGGGTGGTGATCGATCGGTTCTCCAAGATGGCTCATTTTGTTCCTCTTCCTGGTCTCCCTTCTGCCCCTGCCTTGGTTCCCATTTTTGTACAAGAGATTTTCCGCCTTCATGGTGTTCCTTCCCATGTCGTTTTGGACAGGGGTGTGCAGTTTACTTCTCGTTTTTGGAGAGCCTTTTGCAGGTCCCTCGACATAACCTTGGATTTTACCTCCTCTTACCATCCTCAATCCAATGGCCAGACCGAGAGGGTTAATCAGGAGTTGGAGGTCTTTCTCTGTACCTTGGTCTCGGCCCATCATGATGATTGGGTATCACTGTTACCGTGGGCTGAGTTCTCATACAATAATCATGTCAATGTCAGTTCTCAGAAAACAACCTTTTTCACTGTTTACGGAAGACATCCTCAACTCCCTCTTCCTATGACTTGTTCTTCTGACATTCAAGCTTTGGCTACTGTTCAGAAATCTTTCAATTCCGTGTGGGCTGACGTTCATGATTCTCTCCAGAAAGCTGCCAATAAATTCAAGAGTTTTGCTGACCGTCGCAGACGTAAGCCACCTTCTCTTCTGCCAGGAGACAAGGTCTGGCTCTCCACCAGGAACATCAAACTCCAGGTTCCTTCTCTCAAATTCGTCCCAAGATTCATTGGTCCGTACACCATAACTTCTAAACTGAACCCGGTTTGTTTCAAGCTCCAGATTCCCAAAAGACTCAAAATCTCTAACTCCTTCCATGTTGCCCTTCTGAAGCCTTTAGTCCTCAATAAATTCTCTCGTCCTTTCTCTACCGTAGCACCGGTCTCTGAGGATAATCAGGAGTATGAGGTTAGCCAGATTTTGGACTCCAGACTCTGTAGAGGCATTCTCCAGTACCTCGTGCACTGGAAAGGGTTTGGTCCTGAGGAGAGGTCGTGGATTTCGTGTTCCGAGGTCTTTGCACCTCGTCTGCTGAGGAGGTTTCATTTGAAGTTCCCCTCTAAACCTGGTCCCAGACGGGGAAGGGGGAGGCCTCGTAAGAGGGGGGGGGGGGTACTGTCATGGTTAAGCAATAGAGTTGTCTGCTTACCTGTCTCCATGTGTTCATCTCTAGAGACCAGCCGACCATCACCTAACTGCTTTTATATCCCTCCTCTGGCAGGGCTCCACCCCAGCTCCTATCACAGGACTCTATATTAACCTGTGCACTGCAGGCCAACCCTGCTGATCAACCTTTGTGTGTTTGGTTTTCTGTTACCAGCCGTGTGCTATTCAGTGTTCTGTTAACCGACTTGGCGTGTCCCTAACTATCCCTGTTTGACTGTGACCCTGACATTCTGGAGTGTCCCTGACTATCCCTGGGTGCCTGTGACCCTGAACCTTGGCGTGTACCTTGTTTTCCGTTTCTGCTTGTGGCCCTGACCTTGGCTTATCCCTCACTATCCCTGTCCTCCTGTTGCCTACTGTGGGTGTGAGCTGGGGGACCCTGGGGGTCGCGACCTGGAGCCAGTTGCAGCCCAGTCCATCCTCACCACTAGAGGCTCTGGTGAACACCAGCTGGCTCTTAGACTCCGCGCCCCAGGGAATCTTACACTCTAACCCCGGTGGGATCCGTCTTGGTGTCCAGCGGCCCGTGTTCCGAATCACCTGGACTCCCGTCCGCTGCAGTCAGCCATAGGGTCCACTACCTTGCGGTGCACTCCTGATCCCGACGGTGTGCATCTGTCACCTAGCCTCAGGGTGACCTGACAGGGACCATGATTTTTACGTAATGGAGTAGTTTCTCCAGCGCTGCCTTCCCTTTGGTTCTATTGCAATAATCGGGGTGGGAATTCTGCCACAGGCAGGGCATCACCCTGAGCTAATCAATGATCAAATCATAGAAAAAAGGAAACTTAAATGAGTCCATAGTATTTTCTGCAAGACAAACCATAATAATGTCAGGCTTAACTCTCCTAATCTTGTACCCAAATAAGCCTCAATGTAGAAGCAGTCTAGGCTAGTGATGTACCAAGTTCAAATTGTACTTTCGTTATATCGATCGTCTCGTGCGTCAGCTCTCTCCCCTCTGCTCACAGATCGTCGGTACGACACACACGTGTGACGTTTTATATACAGTGCGCATGCGTGAAACTCCGCCCGCTCCTGACGATCTTTCTCGTCTATTCCCCACCCCTTCTCTTTTTGGCGCAGTGGGGAGAGCACATGGCGGGGACACAGCAGGTACGCCCTAACTATTCCAGCAACGAGGAGGAGGACGAGGAAAGCCCGGAGCCAGAAACGTCCCGATCCCGGAGGAGAAGATTTAAGGCCTCAAATATGTCTTTTGGAGAAATGTTGGAGATGGTGGACATATTGAAGAGGAGCGACTATGATGGGAAGTATGGGCCTTACCCCAACCCAAATGTCAGAAAGGCCAAGATCATGGCTAAAGTTGTGAACAGGCTGCAAAAGAATTTTGGGTTACAATGATCCAAGGATTGACTGAGGAAACGCTGGTCAGACCTGAAACTGAGGGAGCGTGATCAGTAGAGAAAGATCAAGCGAGTTCTTCAAAAAATTAAGTAGTTGTCGTGTGTTCATCTTTTTTTTTCTTGCTTGCATACTGCTCCATGTGCTTTGTTTTTGAATGTTGGACAGTTGAAAATGACCACTTTCATGTTCGTGTGTCCATACGATCGTACTAAACCTCGATCGTTCGGCCACTTATAATACGCTGTTTGGTGAAGTTGGAGTTAACTACATTGTTTCAGGCCTGTTTTTAGTCAAAGGAAGTTTGTTGTCTATAGGGTTTTTTTCCGAGAATGAAATGCAAACTTCTTCAGTGTAAAGGAGAGGTGATTCAGTAGCTGTTTACACATCTGGACTCTAGAGCACTAGTGTTGGGACACCCAAACACCCTTTTTATTAGGGTGTCCCACACATGTGCTCCAGTGGATACTATAGGGGTGTCCCCATCTGACAAACTTGCACCAAACAGGTAATAAGTATTGCACCTTTACAAAGTGTCAAAATTAATGTTGTTGGCCTCTGAACCTGGCCACAAACCACTATTGTACGTCACTTCCAAGCAATGTTTCATATTTCCTATTTCTGCCCTCATAGATTGGTGTGCTAAGTATTCCTTTTGTACATTCTCATAGGGGAGAGAAGACTCGGGACGTCTGAGGACACCAGGAACCCCACACCTCCCAAAGAAGGGGAAATACCAACACCAGAAGCAGAGGAGGAAGGAGAGATTGTAGAAGTTGGAGAACTTGTCACCACAACAGGTGAGTGTCGGAGACCACAGCTACAGGTAAGCTAATCAATGTATGCCTGCATCTTAAAAATACCCCGTTTTTTTTGTTTTTTTATTTTTAGGTGATGTGGATGTTCTGGAAGAAGAATCGAATTTTACCAGTGAAAGTGCACACGTCCTCATCGGGGAGATAATGGTGTGCAATCGAGATCTAGATGATATCAAGAAAAACATCAATGATGTTCAACAAAAAATGAAGAAGATCATTGATGTTTTAGGAAAAATATGAAACCACACAAACGAGCTATCACACATTTGTGGGTGTGTAAACCAAAAATGTTAAAGTCATAAATTTGCCAAATTTGGAAGATGCACACAGTGTGTCAACATGTGCTAGCTCCCATCATGGTGGATCAATGACAACGTTTTGTGGGTGCAACCACTTTACTAACTACTAAAGTGGCTGAGGTGAAGGGGTTGCACCCCCAAAACACGTACATTGATCCCCATGATGGGAGATTGCACATTTGGACATTCTAGGCATGGGTCCTTGCATCAAATGCCCATTTTGATCCCCAAATTGTGTGCATGTTCGAAATTTTGCTTTTCCTGGGGTGACACCTCATGTGATGAAGGCACGATCAAACACAGTTTGGGTATAGTCATGTCTGATCTTGTCTTCACTTTTCAAAGTTGAACTTTGTAAGTTCCTGTGTTCAGTATGTTTTGCTTTGATACATGCCTGTTTTACACAAATGCGCCAAGTTATTAATGTTATTAAAGAATGTTATAAAGACCAAATATCTTTTGAGTTTAGAAAAGCCTTTTGGAAAGGCATGTGCTGGAAGTAACATTTTACCATAAGAACAATGTGTGGCTTCCTTATTCCAAACCCCAAAAGCATTATTTGCATCAAAAGTAGATGAATTTGGTGACAGTGGGTGTTATTTACTAAAGGCTATTCCACTTTGCACTCCAAGTGCAGTTTCCGGTGCACTTTTGCAGTGTACTTGTAGTGCATAGTGGATTTGTCTTTTGGAAATAACACCCACAGTGCTTTGTAATAAACCACCTATTCCTTCCAACCAGAATTTTGGTTGGAAGCCAAACAGTGGGGACACTGGGTGGAGAGTGAACAAATCTTGCTTTTTTGACTGCTGGTGATTGCTGGATTGCATTTTTAGGTTCTTTCTGGGCCTTTTCCTTGTATCTTCTTAATACCCTTTTCTGACACTTTTTAAACAGTTTTTTTTTTTCTTTCCTTCCTTCAGCTTACTAATTAAGGGGAGTGCTTAATTGCTCACAGGTGTTTGAGGCCTATATAAGTTTGTGTAGAGCTCACCGTGAGCCTGCTCATCTTTGAGACTGGTTGAACTCTGTTCAAGTGGAACTTGTCTAAGTGGTGAGTTAAAACCAGGAGTTTATAACAGGAGGTTGTAACAGGGGTCATAGTACCTGTATAGTGTAAGTACCTGAGTGTTGTCTGAGTAGTGTGTGTGTGGATTGTTAGTACCTGTGTATTGTCTTGTTGAGTATTAGTGTCAGGAAGCTAGTTGTTAGGTAATTTGGACTGGGTATAAACTCTAATCCTCATTAAATTTATAGGTACGATGCCCGGCGGGTGTGGAGAGGCAACTTGGTGTACATCTTGCGGCATGTATGCGTTCCTTGATCATCTGATTGAGGGCGAACACTGCTGTGCAAAATGTAAGCACATTGTTTCCCTGGAAGCCCAGGTTCTGAATCTGGGGAAGCAACTGTCAGCACTGAGAAGTCCCTCCATACTAAAGGAGAGCCGGGAACGTACATGGCAGGTGCCGGCAGGGGCCAGCACAGAGGTGGGTGGAGACAAAGAGGTGCAGGCACTAGAAAATAGTAGATGGGTGAAAGTCAGGAAGGGTAGAGGAGGAAGGGCCAGGGAGGCCGATCCAGGGCTGGAGCATCCCAATAAGTATGCTCCATTGAGTGACATTGGTGATACCAGTCAGGGACCAGCACTGCTGGAGCTGAGGGACTCTCCTAGCTGCCAGGGGAAGAACTCCTCCAGTGAGATTGGGGGGGGGGGGGGAGCAAAGGGAAAGGAAAGACAGATTCTGATGATAGGGGACTCAATTCTTAGAAGGACAGAGAGGGCAATCTGTAACAAAGACCTGAAGCGCCCAACTGTATGTTGTCTACCGGGCGCTCGGGTTCGGCACATCACGGATCTGGTGGACAGATTACTGGGAGGGGCTGGGGAAGACCCAGCTGTCATGGTGCACGTTGGCACCAATGACAAAGTCAGAGGCAGATGGAGTGTCCTAATAAACGATTTTTAGGGAATTGGGAGCTAAATTGAGGAAAGGGACCTCCAAGGTAGTATTCTCAGGAATACTACCGGTACATCGAGCCACACCAGAAAGGCAGAGGGGGATTAGGGAAGTAAACAAGTGGCTGAAGAGCTGGTGTAGTAAGGAGGGGTTTGGGTTCCTGGAGGACTGGGACGACTTCTTAGTCGATAATCGGTACTATAGAAGGGACGGACTGCACCTAAATGAGGAGGGTGCAGATCAGCTGGGAATAAGGATTGCCAAAAAGTTAGAGGGGTCTTTAAACTAGGCGATGGGGGGGAGGGTCCAGAGATAGTAATAGTCAGCGTGGAACATATTCCAGAGGGAAATATTAGGGGCATTAGTGGTAGGGTAACCAAAGCACATAAACCCAAGGTAAGTATAGTAGCAAGTCCTAGTTGCAATCTCGGAACACCCAAGAGGATAGTATGTGACTGGTCAAAATATAGTAATGCATTAAAGTAAGCAAAATAGGTGAGTTGGAAGCTCTGGTGCATCAGGAGAGCTATGATGTAATCGGTATTGCTGAAACTTGGCTGCAGTCCTCACATGACTGGGCTATAAATATTCCTGGCTTTGCACTCTTTCGGAAAGACAGAGTTAAAATGAAAGGTGGAGGGGTCTGTCTGTATGTGAGAAGTGATCTCAAAGCGAGTGTGAAAGAGGACCTGGGGGATGGAGAGTGTGATGAGTCTGAAGCATTATGGGTGGAACTGCATACAGATGTGCGTAGTTCAAAGTTAATCATTGTAGTTTGTTATAGACCACCCAATGTTAATGAGGAGGTGGATACTCAGCTCCTTGCACAGATGGAAAGGGCTGTAAGGGCTGGGACAGTGATAATAATGGGGGATTTTAACTACCCAGAAATTGACTGGAATAATGGCACTGCTGGGACAGTTAAAAGACAAAAAATTATAAACCTATTACAGGACAATTTTATGGTCCAGTTTATTGAGGCCCCAACCAGGAATGATGCTCTGCTGGATCTGGTAATCTCAAACCATGCAGAGCATATTACTAATGTTCAGATAAAGGAACATCTGGGTACCAGTGACCATAACATGATTTCATTTGATGTTAGTTGTAAGCAAAAATCACATACGGGAAAGATAAAAACACTTAATTTCAAGAGAGCAAATTTTCCAAGGATTGGCAACAATGGGCACAGAACAGAAATGGGGATTCTTCAAAAAGACTGTTTGTGAACTCACTGCAAGTATTTAAAAGGCTAAAAATAAAACCTATGTGGCTCACGGCCAAAGTTAAAAAAGCTATAAACTATAAGAAAAGAGCTTTTAAAAAATATAAAAATTAAGGATCACTAGTGTCATTTAAATGTTACAAAGAATATAACAGAATATGTAAAAAGGAAATCAAGGATGCAAAAATTCAAAACGAAAGACAGATTGCAAAAGATAGTAGGACAAACCCCAAAAAATTCTTCAAATATATTAATAGTAAAAAGGTCAAGTCTGAGCATGTAGGCCCTTTACAAAATAATCTAGAGTGGGTGACTGGGGACAAAGAGAATGCTAATTTATTAAATACTTTCTTCAGCTCTGTGTATACAAAGGAGCATGGGGGAGCTCATGTCCATAATGGGGGTGGTAGTGACACAGCCCCAAATCCACAATGGCTCAAAAGTGATATGGTCCAGAAATATTTAGACAGAATAAAGGTGGATAAAGCACCTGGACCTGATGGCATCCACCCACGGATCCTAAAAGAATTGAGCTCTGTAATTTCAAAGCCATTGTATCTAATTTTTAGGGACTCATTAATGACAGGAATAGTACCACTGGATTGGCGCAGGGCGAACGTGGTGCCTATATTTAAAAAGGGAACAAAGTCTTTACCAAGTAACTATAGACCTGTTAGTTTAACTTCTATAGTTGGGAAGATACTGGAGAGATTATTAAAAGACCACATAGACGAGTTCTTGCAGGAAAAAAATATTTTAAGCAACAGACGGCATGGATTTATGAAAGACAGAAGTTGTCAGACAAACCTCATTTCTTTTTATGAGGTGGTAAGTAGGGATGAGCCGAACACCCCCGGGTTCGGTTCGCACCAGAACCTTCGAACCGACCGAAAGTTCGCGCAAATTTTCGAACCCTATACGTTATAATGGACGCGAACGTTCGAAATCAAAAGTGCTAATTACAACGGCCAATATGCATGTTAATGTCATAAAACAGGTTTGGGGACCCGGGTCCTGCCCCAGGGGACATATATCAATGCAAAAAGAACTTTTAAAAACTAACGTTTTTTCGGGAGCAGTCATTTTAATGATGCATAAAGTGAAAAAAAAAAAGTGAAATTTTCCTTTAAATATGGTACCTGGGGCGGTGTCTAAAGTATGCCTGTGAAGTGGCATGTGTTTCCCGTGTTTAGAACTGTCCTTGCACAAAATGACATTTGTAAAGGAAAAAAAGAAGCCATTTAAAACCACTTGCGGCTTTAGGTTTGTTCTTAAGTAGAATCTGAACAGGTACATTATGAAGTGTAGCTCCATCCCAAAAAAAATCTATTTTTAAGCTTTTTGGAGAACATAGGGAGGGGTTATCACCCCTGTAACATTTGCTGTCTTTGCACATCTGTTCAGAACATGTCACCTCACTTTCCGTCCCAATGACAAATGTTTTTGGAAAAAGTGGGGTTTTAATTGAAACAAGGATTGGTGATAAAGTATCAGTAGAGAGGAGATACCTTTTTCCCAAATTAAATCTAACAGGATAGAATTTCCCTTCCTAGGGGTAGATTTCCTCTCACTTCCTGTTTTATCTTTCCATTTGCAAGTAGGAGTCGTTTGTAAGTTGGATGTTTGAAAGTAGGGGCCTGGCGTATATACTCTGCAGAAATTTGCCCTATTAGATGTTGGTGTAGCCACAAGACTGGTGGGCACAGGAATGGGCCCTGCTGTGAGTTAATAGATCAAGATTTGTAATTGCATGCACCTGTTGAACAGGGCAGAAAAATTGGGGGTGGTGGTGGTGGTGGTGGACGGTTTTGCCACAAGACTGTAGGCTCTCACAGTTACTCTTGGTGGGCGCAGGAATGGGCCCTGCTGTGAGTTATTAGATCAAGATTTGTAATTGCAAGCACCTGATGAACAGGGCAGAAAAATTGGGCCTTTGGCGGTGGTGGTGGACGGTGTTGCCACAAGACTGTAGGCTCTCACAGTTACTCTTGGTGGGCGCAGGAATGGGCCCTGCTGTGAGTTATTAGATCAAGATTTGTAATTGCAAGCACCTGATGAACAGGGCAGAAAAATTGGGCCTTTGGCGGTGGTGGTGGACGGTGTTGCCACAAGACTGTAGGCCCTCATAGTTACTCTTGGTGGGCGCAGGAATGGGCCCTGCTGTGAGTTATTAGATCAAGATTTGTAATTGCAAGCACCTGATGAACAGGGCAGAAAAATTGGGCCTTTGGCGGTGGTGGTGGACGGTGTTGCCACAAGACTGCAGGCCCTCATAGTTACTCTTGGTGGGCGCAGGAATGGGCCCTGCTGTGAACTATTAGATCAAGATTTGTAATTACCCGCCCCTGTTAAACAGGGGCTGAAAAATTGTGCCTTAGGCACTGGTGCTGGTGCCACAACACTGCAACCCCTCACAGAGACTGTACTTGGAGCACAGCAGTCACACGTGTTGCGAAGCATTTTTTTTAAAAATTGTAAGTACACGCCCCTGTTAAACAGGGGCTGAAAAATTGTGCCTTAGGCACTGGTGCTGGTGCCACAACACTGCAACCCGGCCCTCACAGATACTGTACTTGGAGCACAGCAGTCACACGTGTTGCGAAGCATTTTTTTAAAAAAAAATTGTAAGTACCCGCCCCTGTTAAACAGGGGCTGAAAAATTGTGCCTTAGGCACTGGTGCTGGTGCCACAACACTGCAACCCCTCACAGATACTGTACTTGGAGCACAGCAGTCACACGTGTTGCGAAGCATTTTTTTAAAAAATTGTAAGTACACGCCCCTGTTAAACAGGGGCTGAAAAATTGTGCCTTAGGCACTGGTGCTGGTGCCACAACACTGCAACCCCTCACAGATACTGTACTTGGAGCACAGCAGTCACACGTGTTGCGAAGCATTTTTTTAAAAAATTGTAAGTACACGCCCCTGTTAAACAGGGGCTGAAAAATTGTGCCTTAGGCACTGGTGCTGGTGCCACAACACTGCAACCCCTCACAGATACTGTACTTAGAGCACAGCAGTCACATGTGTTGCGAAGCATTTTTTTAAAAAATTGTAAGTACCCGCCCCTGTTAAACAGGGGCTGAAAAATTGTGCCTTAGGCACTGGTGTGGTGGCATGGATCATTGAGGAGGAGGAAGAGGATAGTCAGTGAACATAAGAGGACAGTCACTCAGCATCAGCATAGGCAGTCTTGAAGGGATGTGACATTAAAAATTATTCGGTTATATCCGCCTCAGGTGCCTGGTAGCTGGTGGTGATCCAAGACTGATTCATTTTGATGAAGGTCAGTCGATCAACCGAGGCGGTGGACAGGCGCACCCTATGATCAGTCACAAATCCTCCAGCAGCACTGAATGTGCGTTCGGAAAGAACGCTGGAGGCAGGACAGGCCAGTAGCTCAATTGCATACTGTGCAAGCTCTGGCCAGTGATCCATCCTCAGGACCCAGTAAGCCAGAGGATTTTCGGTGGGAAAGGTGTCCAAGTCTGACCTTGCCCCAAGGTATTCCTGCACCATGTATATCAGACGCTGGCGATGGTTGCTGGAACCGATCATACCTTGGGGCTGCGGACTAAAAAATTGTCTGAACGCATCGGTCAGACGTCCACCTTCCCCACCGCTCCTTCTGCCACTGACCGAAGCCTCAGCAACTCGTCGCCCAGGACCAGGAGTTTGTAGCCTCCCAGTTTCTGGGAACGCGTTGCACAGACCTTTCTGCAAGGCCTCCCTGAGATGTCTCATCCTCTGCTCCCTCTGCGATGGCAAGATAAGGTCCGCAACCTTACCCTTGTACCGCGGATCAAGGAGAGTGGCCAGCCAGTAATGGTCCCTCTCCTTGATCCGAAGAACACGAGGATCCTTCCGCAGGCTTTGCAGGATCAGGGAGGCCATGCAGCGTAGGTTAGCTGAGGCATTCGGTCCGGAGTCTTCTGGGTCACTGAGGATGACATGATCACCAGCCACCTCCTCCCAGCCACGTACAAGTCCACTGGCTTGTTGGGACTGTACATCATCCCTAAAAGACTGCTGCTGCTGATGCTGAGTGCCAGGCTCCACCTCCATGCTCACACAATCCTCCTCCTCCTCCTCCTCCTCCTCCTCCTCATCCTCTTCCTGTGTGATGGGTGGGACAGAAGGAACACTGTCCGGATAAAGGGGGCCTTGAGAGGCAAGGAAGTCCTCCTCTTCCTGCCTCTGTTCTGCCTCAAGTGCCCTGTCCATTATCCCACGCAGCGTATGCTCCAACAGGTGGACAAGAGGGACAGTGTCACTGATGCATGCACTGTCACTGCTCACCATCCTCGTGGCCTCCTCAAATGGTGAGAGGACAGTGCATGCATCCCTGATCATGCTCCACTGACGTGGGGAAAAAAAACCAAGCTCCCCTGACCCTGTCCTGGTGCCGTAGTCGCAAAGGTACTCATTGATGGCCCTCTGCTGCGTGTGCAGTCGCTGCAGCATGGCCAACGTTGAGTTCCACCTGGTGGGCATGTCACATATTAGGCGGTTCTTGGGCAGGTTCAGCTCCTTTTGCAGCTCAGTCAGCCGAGCACTGGCATTATAAGATCGGCGGAAATGCACACAGACTTTCCTGGCCTGCCTCAGGACATCCTGTAAGCCTGGGAACCTGCCCAAGAACCGCTGCACCACCAGGTTGAGGACGTGAGCCATGCAGGGCACATGGGTGAGCTGCCCCTGTCGCAGGGCGGAGAGGAGGTTGGTGCCATTGTCAGAAACGACCATTCCTGGCTTAAGCTGACGTGGCGTCAACCACCTCTCGGCCTGCCCCTGCAGAGCTGCCAGAACCTCGGGCCCAGTGTGGCTCCTGTCCCCCAAACACACCAGCGCAAGCACGGCATGGCATCTTTTTGCCTGCGTACTTGCGTAGCCCCTTGTACGCCTACGGAGCACCGCTGGTTCCAAGGACAGAGCACTGGAGGAAGAAGAAGAGGAGGGGGTGGAGGAGAGAGGTGTGTCACAACCAGTAGCAGTAGTAGCGTTTTGGAGGCGTGGTGGCGGAACAACCTCCAACACTACTGCACCTTGTCCTGCATCCCTCCCAGCTGCCAATAGAGTGACCCAATGGGCCGTGAAAGAAAGGTACCGTCCCTGTCCATGCCTGCTGGACCATGAGTCAGCGGTAATATGCACCTTACCGCTGACCGCCCTGTCCAGCGAGGCATGGACATTGCCCTCCACATGCCGGTAGAGAGACGGAATCGCCTTCCGTGAGAAAAAGTGGCGTTTGGGAACCTGCCACTGAGGAACCGCACATTGAACAAACTCACGGAAGGGGGCCGAGTCTACCAACTGAAAAGGCAGCAGTTGAAGTGCTAGCAATTTAGCCAGGCTAGCATTCAACCGCTGGGCATGTGGATGGCTGGGAGTGTACTTCTTTCTACGGTCCAGCAGCTGGGGCAGGGAAATTTGCCTGCTGCAATCGGACGTCGGTGTACTGCAAGTACTTGGTTGTGACACACCTAATTCTACACCTTCAGTCCTCTCAGAGCAGCTTTCAGAGAGGACTGAAGGTGTAGTGGGGATGGAGATCCCAGCTGAGGAGGAGGAAGGAGAGGTCTGCTTAGTTCTTTGGTGTGGGTCTTTTATGTGTGCCTGCCAACGAGCTGCATGGCAGGTCGCCATATGTCTGGTCATGCTTGTGGTGCCCAAGCGGCTGATGTTTTGGCCACGCGAGATACGCTTGAGACAAATATTGCAAATAGCAGTGGTGCGATCTGCTGCACTCGTCTCAAAAAAGGCCCACACCAAAGAACTTTTCTGATAACGTGCAGAGGCAGCGCCCTGCACAGGCGGAGCTCTGCGGTGTTGTACAGTTGCTGTGCTGGCCTCTACCTGGCCTCCAGGGGGCATCCTGCCTCGTTGGACATGTGACGCCGCATCCTCTCCTCCTCCTCGTCCTCCTCCTCATCCTCTCTCCCTTCAGGCACCCACGTGGAGTCAGTGACCTCATCATCCCCTCCCTCTTCACCACTAGAGCAAACCTGGCAGTAAGCTGCAGCTGGTGGAACAGTACTGCCAGATTCCTCAAGCTGGGTATCATCATCCGAGCCTTCGAATCGTTGGGCATCCTCCTGGAGCATGTACCCAACACTGTGCTCAAAGAGTTCGGGGGACTCCTCAGGAGGACATGGTGGGTCTAGGGAAGGGGTGACTGATGATGCTCTGTCAGTACCCTGAGCCTGGGTGAGAGAGGATGAGGAGGGCTTGGTCATCCATTCTACCAAGCCTTCAGCATGATGCGGCTCCACATGTCCAGCTGCCGAAAACAAAGACGCGCGTGTCCCATGGCCACGTGCTGATGACGATGCACGACCACGGCCACGTCCACTAGAAACAGAGCCTGCCTGCCCTGTGTTCTTGGCTCTGCACGCTCTGCCTCCCCTTGGCGGTCTTCCAGCCATTGTAGTCGGTAGTCCTGTGGGTGCTGCTGAGAAGAATATATAGGAGCTCTGTGTGATGCCACTAACACACTAGAAGTCCTATGGGTGCTTCTGCAAAGAAAATAGAGGAGCTCTGTGTGATGCCACTAACACACTAGAAGTCCTGTGGGTGCTGCTGAGAAGAAAATATAGGAGCTCTGTGTGATGCCACTAACACACTAGAAGTCCTATGGGTGCTTCTGCAAAGAAAATAGAGGAGCTCTGTGTGATGCCACTAACACACTAGAAGTCCTGTGGGTGCTGCTGAGAAGAAAATATAGGAGCTCTGTGTGATGCCACTAACACACTAGAAGTCCTGTGGGTGCTGCTGAGAAGAAAATATAGGAGCTCTGTGTGATGCCACTAACACACTAGAAGTCCTATGGGTGCTTCTGCAAAGAAAATAGAGGAGCTCTGTGTGATGCCACTAACACACTAGAAGTCCTGTGGGTGCTGCTGAGAAGAAAATATAGGAGCTCTGTGTGATGCCACTAACACACTAGAAGTCCTGTGGGTGCTGCTGAGAAGAAAATATAGGAGCTCTGTGTGATGCCACTAACACACTAGAAGTCCTATGGGTGCTTCTGCAAAGAAAATAGAGGAGCTCTGTGTGATGCCACTAACACACTAGAAGTCCTGTGGGTGCTTCTGCAAAGAAAATAGAGGAGCTCTGTGTGATGGGACTAACACACTTCAAGTCCTATGGGTGCTTCTGGGAAGAAAATATAGGAGCTCTGTGTGATGCCACTAACACACTAGAAGTCCTATGGGTGCTTCTGCAAAGAAAATAGAGGAGCTATGTGTGATGCCACTAACACACTAGAAGTCATGTGGGTGCTTCTGCAAAGAAAATAGAGGAGCTCTGTGTGATGCCACTAACACACTAGAAGTCCTGTGGGTGCTGCTGAGAAGAAAATATAGGAGCTCTGTGTGATGCCACTAACACACTAGAAGTCCTATGGGTGCTTCTGCAAAGAAAATAGAGGAGCTCTGTGTGATGCCACTAACACACTAGAAGTCCTGTGGGTGCTTCTGCAAAGAAAATAGAGGAGCTCTGTGTGATGCCACTAACACACTAGAAGTCCTGTGGGTGCTGCTGAGAAGAAAATATAGGAGCTCTGTGTGATGCCACTAACACACTAGAAGTCCTATGGGTGCTTCTGCAAAGAAAATAGAGGAGCTCTGTGTGATGCCACTAACACACTAGAAGTCCTGTGGGTGCTGCTGAGAAGAAAATATAGGAGCTCTGTGTGATGCCACTAACACACTAGAAGTCCTATGGGTGCTTCTGCAAAAAAAAATAGAGGAGCTCTGTGTGATGCCACTAACACACTAGAAGTCCTGTGGGTGCTGCTGAGAAGAAAATATAGGAGCTCTGTGTGATGCCACTAACACACTAGAAGTCCTATGGGTGCTTCTGCAAAGAAAATAGAGGAGCTCTGTGTGATGGGACTAACACACTTCAAGTCCTATAGGTGCTTCTGGGAAGGAAATATAGGTCTGTGTGATGGGACTAACACACTTCAAGTCCTATAGGTGCTTCTGGGAACAAAATATATGATCTCTGTGTGATGGGACTAACACACTTCAAGTCCTATAGGCGCTTCTGGGAAGGAAATAAAGGTCTGTGTGATGGGACTAACACACTTCAAGTCCTATAGGTGCTTCTGGGAACAAAATATATGATCTCTGTGTGATGGGACTAACACACTTCAAGTCCTATAGGTGCTTCTGGGAACAAAATATAGGATCTCTGTGTGATGGGACTAACACACTTCAAGTCCTATGGGTGCTTCTGGGAAGAAAATGTAGGTCTGTGTGATGGGACTAACACACTTCAAGTCCTATAGGTGCTTCTGGGAAGGAAATAAAGGTCTGTGTGATGGGACTAACACACTTCAAGTCCTATAGGTGCTTCTGGGAACAAAATATAGGATCTCTGTGTGATGGGACTAACACACTTCAAGTCCTATAGGTGCTTCTGGGAAGAAAATGTAGGTCTGTGTGATGGGACTAACACACTTCAAGTCCTATAGGTGCTTCTGGGAACAAAATATATGATCTCTGTGTGATGGGACTAACACACTTCAAGTCCTATAGGTGCTTCTGGGAAGGAAATATAGGTCTGTGTGATGGGACTAACACACTTCAAGTCCTATAGGTGCTTCTGGGAACAAAATATATGATCTCTGTGTGATGGGACTAACACACTTCAAGTCCTATGGGTGCTTCTGGGAAGAAAATGTAGGTCTGTGTGATGGGACTAACACACTTCAAGTCCTATAGGTGCTTCTGGGAACAAAATATATGATCTCTGTGTGATGGGACTAACACACTTCAAGTCCTATAGGTGCTTCTGGGAAGAAAATGTAGGTCTGTGTGATGGGACTAACACACTTCAAGTCCTATAGGTGCTTCTGGGAACAAAATATATGATCTCTGTGTGATGGGACTAACACACTTCAAGTCCTATAGGTGCTTCTGGGAAGGAAATATAGGTCTGTGTGATGGGACTAACACACTTCAAGTCCTATAGGTGCTTCTGGGAACAAAATATATGATCTCTGTGTGATGGGACTAACACACTTCAAGTCCTATAGGCGCTTCTGGGAAGGAAATAAAGGTCTGTGTGATGGGACTAACACACTTCAAGTCCTATAGGTGCTTCTGGGAACAAAATATATGATCTCTGTGTGATGGGACTAACACACACTTCAAGTCCTATAGGTGCTTCTGGGAACAAAATATAGGATCTCTGTGTGATGGGACTAACACACTTCAAGTCCTATGGGTGCTTCTGGGAAGAAAATGTAGGTCTGTGTGATGGGACTAACACACTTCAAGTCCTATAGGTGCTTCTGTGAACAAAATATATGATCTCTGTGTGATGGGACTAACACACTTCAAGTCCTATAGGTGCTTCTGGGAACAAAATATATAGGATCTCTGTGTGATGGGACTAACACACTTCAGGTCCTATAGGTGCTTCTGGGAAGAAAATGTAGGTCTGTGTGATGGGACTAACACACTTCAAGTCCTATAGGTGCTTCTGGGAACAAAATATATGATCTCTGTGTGATGGGACTAACACACTTCAAGTCCTATAGGTGCTTCTGGGAACAAAATATATGATCTCTGTGTGATGGGACTAACACACTTCAAGTCCTATAGGTGCTTCTGGGAACAAAATATATGATCTCTGTGTGATGGGACTAACACACTTCAAGTCCTATAGGTGCTTCTGGGAAGAAAATGTAGGTCTGTGTGATGGGACTAACACACTTCAAGTCCTATAGGTGCTTCTGGGAACAAAATATATGATCTCTGTGTGATGGGACTAACACACTTCAAGTCCTATAGGTGCTTCTGGGAAGGAAATATAGGTCTGTGTGATGGGACTAACACACTTCAAGTCCTATAGGTGCTTCTGGGAACAAAATATATGATATCTGTGTGATGGGACTAACACACTTCAAGTCCTATAGGTGCTTCTGGGAAGGAAATAAAGGTCTGTGTGATGGGACTAACACACTTCAAGTCCTATAGGTGCTTCTGGGAACAAAATATATGATCTCTGTGTGATGGGACTAACACACTTCAAGTCCTATAGGTGCTTCTGGGAAGGAAATATAGGTCTGTGTGATGGGACTAACACACTTCAAGTCCTATAGGTGCTTCTGGGAACAAAATATATGATCTCTGTGTGATGGGACTAACACACTTCAAGTCCTATAGGTGCTTCTGGGAAGAAAATGTAGGTCTGTGTGATGGGACTAACACACTTCAAGTCCTATAGGTGCTTCTGGGAAGAAAATATAGGAGCTCTGCCTGCCTGCCACGAACACACTACAAGCCCCTCTTTCTAAATCAATCTAAATGAATGAATCTATCTAACTCAATCTCTCTAAGTAAATCTCTCTAACTAACTAAATCCAGCAGAGTGTCACAGATCTAGCCTGCTCTATCTGCGTCGGAACAGCATGTGACCGGCGCAGACGGCGTGGCGGCCTTTTATAGGGGGGGGCGTGTACTACAGCCCCTGAGCTGTAATTGGCTACAGGCGTCCTGCCTGTAGCCAATTATGGCTCTTCGAGTTTCCGGGGCTGTGATTGGCCAAGCATGCGGGGTCACAGTGCATGCTTGGCCAATCATCAGCCAGCAATGCACTGCGCCGGCCGCGCCGGCCGCAATGCATTGCGGGGCCGCTCGCATCACACGAACGTGATGCGAGCGGCCAAAATAGTTCTGGGCTCGCCGAGCGAGCGAACGCCCGGTGCTCGATGCGAACGTGGGTTTGCATCGAGCACCGGGCCCATCCCTAGTGGTAAGTAAAACCTTGGACAGAGGGGTGGCGGTGGACGTGGTATACTTGGATTTTGCAAAAGCGTTCGATACAGTTCCCCACACACGGCTCATGTGTAAGGTAAGGTCTACAGGTTTGGAAATATCGGTTTGTAAATGGATAGAAAACTGTCTAAAAGACAGAATTCAGAGAGTAGTGGTTAATGATTCTTACTCTGAATGGTCTAAGGTTATCAGTGGTGTACCCCAAGGTTCAGTGCTGGGACCCTTACTTTTTACTATCTTTATAAATGATATTGGGTCTGGGATCGAAAGTAACATTTCTGACTTTGCAGATGACACCAAGCTATGCAGTGGAATAACGTCCTTACAGGAGGTCTCCAAATTACAAGCCGACCTCAATTCACTGTCTAATTGGGCGACTATGTGGCAGATGAGGTTTAATGTTGATAAATGTAAAGTTATGCACTTGGGGGCTAAGAATATGCATGCATCATACATGCTAGGGGGAGTACAACTGGGGGAATCCGTAGTGAAGAAGGATCTGGGGGTTTTGGTAGATCATAAGCTCAATAATAGCATGCAATGCCAAGCTGCGGTTTCCAAAGCAAGCAAAGTCCTTTCTTGTATTAAGAGAGGTATGGACTCCAGAGAGAGAGATATAATTTTGCCCCTGTTCAAATCATTAGTAAGACTTCATCTGGAATATGCAGTTCAGTTTTTGGGCACCAGTTCTCAAAAAGGATATTGGGGAACTGGAGAAAGTGCAGAGAAGGGCAACCAAACTGATAAGAGGCATGGAGGAGCTCAGCTATGAGGAAAGATTAGAGGAACTGAATTTATTCACCCTTGATAAGAGGAGATAAAGGGGGGATATGATCAACATGTATAAATATATAAGGGGTCCATATAGTGAACTTGGTGTTGAGTTATTCACTTTACAGTCAACAAAGAGGGCAAGGGGGCACTCTTTACATCTAGAGGAAAAGAGATTTCATCTCCAAATACGGAAAGGTTTCTTCACAGTAAGAGCTGTGAAAATGTGGAATAGACTCCCTGCAGAGGTGGTTCTGGCCAGCTCAGTAGATTGCTTTAACAAAGGCCTGGATACTTTCCTAAATGTACGTAATATAACTGGGTACTAACATTTATAGGTAAAGTTGATCCGGGGAAAATCCGATTGCCTCTCGGGGGATCAGGAAGGAATTTTTTCCCCTGCTTTAGCAAATTGGAGCATGCTCTGCTGTTTTTTTTTTTTTTTGCCTTCCTCTGGATCAACTGTGGGTATAGAATGGGGTATATGGGACTGTATGATATATTTTATTTTTTTATTTTTTTTATTTGTGGTTGAACTGGAGGTCTTTTTTCAACCTAACTAACTATGTAACCTATCGCGCCAATTTCAGGAATCCACACATTTCTGTCATGGTGATGAAAAGGAGTATTTTTGGGGTCAGTAATGCACTACATACCTTACCTATAAAAACTATTATGTATCAGACCCACAACATGAGACGATTCTTTTTAGGAAGAAGAGACTGTAACCTCCTCTCGCCAAGAAAGTGCGTTCCCACTGTTGAAGATAAAGGCCCAAAAAGAAACCAAAAAATAAGCTAGAACACACCTACAAGAAACCCAAGCAGTGAATGAAAACAAATCTTAGTTCAGTTTCCAAAATAAATGTATTAAAAAATGCCTCTCACACTTCGTTTGGCATATCAATGGCCCCCCTACCCACAAAGTACTCCATATACCTCTCGCGGACTTCGCGGGCGTTTAGGGGGGCAAGCCAGGACGTGCAGCTTGAAGGGCTGTCAGGTTGTCATTTTGTGGGATGTCTGCATCAGGGCCAACAGACACAACATAGTTGGTGCTATGCCTTTTTAAAAAATTGTGTAAATACAGCAGGAAAGCACAATGTGGTTCAGTTTATATTCTGCCATGGGGATAGGTGTCAAAAAGAGGCGGAAGCGGCTGGCCATGATCCCAAAGGCGTTCTCCACCACTCTGCAGGCTCTGGACAGCCGGTAATTAAAGACCCTCTGGTCCGGGGTGAGGGTCCTCATCGGGAATGGCCGCATCAGATGGCTTGACAACGCAAACACTTCATCCGCGACAAAGACGAAGGGGAGTCCTTCCGCATTCTCCTCTGGAGGTGGCAAGCACAGACTGCCACTCTGGAGACGCCAGTTGAACTCCGTGTGTGCAATGGCACCACCATCCGAGATCCGGCCATTCTTCCCCATGTCCACATAGAGAAACTTATATGTCACCTACACCACCGCCAACATCACAATACTATTAAACCCCTTGTAATTATAATAGTACGACCCCGAGTTGGGGGGTGGGACGATGCGGACGTGTTTCCCATCAATTGCTCCTCCGCAGTTAGGAAAGTCCCAACGGCTGGCAAAGTGGGAGGCCACAGTCTGCCATTCCTGTGGCATTGAAGGAAACTGTGGAGTCAAACAAGAAAAAAAAAAATTAGTCAGTTTGCACATAAACATTGCAAGCAGATTATACAGAAACATTTTGGAACAAGATCAACAAGAAACTAAAATTTAACCAAGAAAGTATTTACAAACCAAAGTACAAGGTCCCCTTAGCAGATTACTCACCCCCCATCACCCCCCCCCCCACTTCTGATGGGCCATTGACAAAAACTAGGGGTTGGGGGGGATTGGACAGGTAACCCTCTCCACTTCACTGAGAGCCGAATGCCTAAATAATGTGTGATAGTTTGGCCAGACCCTCCTTACTTAACACTATTGACAGCCCACCGGACAGGTAAAAGAAGAGTCCTAATCCCAAAAAATAACAAAAAACATAAAGGGAAGCACATTTTGACATTCTGCTCTTACCTATCAAGCTAATAATAGGAGGAAAAAACAAAAAACAATAAATGAAAGTATTGAGCCAGCCCCTTGCACTACATGCTTTGCTGAATTCATCCCTAAATAAGACCACTATAAAGAGGTAGGTATATAGTGTGTATTGAGCTTGGCAAAGCCAGCAGATAGAGGATTGGTATCAGCTGACCTAGCAGTTGGGGGAGGGGGGTTCCTAATGAGTTTG
This sequence comes from Lithobates sylvaticus, assembly GCA_028564925.1. Classification (NCBI taxonomy): domain Eukaryota; kingdom Metazoa; phylum Chordata; class Amphibia; order Anura; family Ranidae; genus Lithobates; species Lithobates sylvaticus. Next base: position 303,517,312 of record CM053029.1, read on the forward strand.
GCCCACCAAAAAAAAAAGGGGACTCTGCATGAAGTAAAACACACAAAAAACATTTGTGCATATTTTAGGGGGTATTTGGGGGAAACCAATACTATGGAGCAAACAAAATACAGTGACTAGGCCATAGGTGTATATGGGCCCAGAAGAGCATCCTGGGGAGGTAAGTGAAGGCAAAAATGCATGAAGGACAAAAAAAAACATTACAAGGTTCCAGCATGCATGAGGACAAAAGGGGCACAGCATATTAGAGCATATTGCAATCATGGTAATTAGGGAAGGAGGTAAAAAATACAACACATTAGCAAACAGAGCATACATAGAAGGGAATAGTAAAGGAGAAATGTTACCTTAATATAGTCCTCCTGCAGGACCTGGATAATGGCAGAACAGGTCTCTGGAATAATGATTCCCAGAGCCTGGGGAGAGATACCTGTGGAGAACTTCACATCCTGAAGGCTTCTCCCTGTCGCCAAGTACCTCAACGTGGCAACAAGCCTCTGCTCCGGAGTGATGACTTGCCTCATGCAGGTATCCTGCCTGCTGATAAAAGGGGTCAGCAAAGCCAACAGACGGTGAAAAACGCACTGATAAACAGCAAGGCCTGAAAGAACTATATGAATACCAGAAACGAGCAGACAATAAGCAGTGAAAATCAAAGCGTCCTATATCAAGATATAGGCCGCAATGACCAACAAATGCAAACTGACTACACGCACTGATAAACAGATACGCACCAACAAGCACAAACTGAAGAGCAGTAACGATCTGAGTCTGAAGCCTGAAAAGTGCGAATCGAATGTAACCAAACTTCTACTAACACGGGATAAACACGGAATCAGCAGAAGGAGCCCAACGATTGCCGGACGTGGTGCTTAACTTCCCTTTTCTAGTCTCGTGGAACACGGCTTACGTCACGGCGTTCTCGAAGACCGGAAATTCCGACAACGTTGTCCGACCGTGTGTACGCAACACCAGCTTCGGACAAATTCCGACGGAAATAGTCATAGGAAAATCCGTCCGTGTGTATGGGGCATTACAGTGTATCCCCCTGTGACTCTCAATAGGTAATAAACAAAATATAATATATATAGTGTAGCGCAACCAAAAATTGTAAAAATTCCACCGTAGTTTTTAGTCTTTCCATGACAGTTCATAGCTATCCAGTGACTTCAGTGACCACCACCTCTAGCTGGAATGCCTGCTCACCTCCCAATGTTGACCCGACTACAGAGTCACACACTCCTGTAGTAATTTCTCTCAGGATGTCTCAGGGAAAGCCTTCCTCCTCCTGGTGTTCCTGGACAATACGGACCTCCTCTCGGGTTCTCATGATATGGACCCCACTACAGAGTCACACACGCCTGGTGAATATCTCTCAGGGTACCTCGGGAACACAAATCCTCATCACAGTGCACCTAGACAGCTCAGACCTCCTCCCGGGATATCATTCAGTCATGTGCAGCCATATAAAACAAAGGCAAACCATATTGCTCTCTGCTAATAACATTTAATAAAACTTAACTCAGGGATAAAATACTCACATACAAATGTGAATAACATGCATATCATCAATAATGATGAGAACGGAGAAAAAGGTCCTGAATGGCGGCACCTCATACCTGTACGCGATACACTCTCTAATGAGCTTCTTCAGCAGGTGAGTAGCCATCAGAAATGAGAGGAATAAATAAACTTCTACCTTATCCTCAATCATTACACAATTGCGGACACCTAGACCTAAAGTCTTGTTTGTCTTTTAAAAAACGACATATATATTACTTTGTTATCTTAAATAGTTACAAATTATTTGCTGAAAAAACAGGCCAATAGCAGAAATGTAAAAAGATAGCTTTGGTCCATAGAGGGGTATACAAATATGAGAGCTGAAGTGGTTAAAACATTGGGGTCCTTAAAGTTATTTTGTTCAGAAATAGCTTAGGGACCACTTTCAACTAATTCCAGCACATGGGTACTGAATGTATGTAGGTCACTGTTCCTTTTCCTTTTTTTTAAAGAGTGCTAAAAATGACCGAATCACTTTCAGAACATATACAGTACAGTGCAAACTTAAGAGAGGTGTGACAAATGTCTGTAAATTAGGAATGCTTTCAGAAATATAAGTGTTAAAGTGGTTGTAAACCCACTTTTTGGACTTTTACCTATAGGTAAGCCTAGAATAAGGCTTACCTATAGGTAGAGTAAATATCTCCTAAACATGCCCCGTTTAGGAGATATTTCACTTGTAGTCCACCAAAAATATCTACGGCGCATGCGTGGGGAAGAAACTAAACTAAAGGCCGTTTCTTCCCTAGCATATGCCGCTAGTTGCGGCTCCCGCGCGCATGCACGGGCGTGATGTCACGCGGCTCCGGCGAATGACAGAGCCGGAGTCCGCGGCCCGGAAGGAAGAGGGCCAGAAGATGGACGCTGCCCACACAGGGGACGTCGCTGGATTATGATTTTCATTTGCAGGCTGCAACAGCTAGCAAAAGAGGAAGTAAAACCCATCAGGGTTTACTTCCTCTTTAATAGTTTATTTACGTTCCATTTTGTTAATTGATAAAAATAAACAAAAGGGATATCCGAATCAAATCATTATTTGGTGTGGCCACCCTTTGCCTTCAAAACAGCATTAATTCTTCTATTCTTCTAGGTACACAGTTTGGAACAAGCTACCTACCAAATTCCTTCACAAACATCTTGGAGAACTAACCACAGGTCTTCTATTGATGTAGGCTGCCTCAAATCCTTCTGTCTCTTCAGATAATCCCAGACAGACTCAATGTTGGGATCAGAGACACCACAAAAATTGACACTCCAAAACTTTTAGACAAATGCAGACAGTACAAGATTACTTGTCTTTATGCAGAACATTATTATAGTATTATTATTATGATGCTGGTACGGTTCAGTGTAGAAAATAATAACTTACCTTAAAGTGATATTAAAGTCATATTTTTTTTCTTTGAAAATAACAAACATGTCATACTTACCTCCTCTGTGCAGTGGATTAGCACAGAGCAGCCAGGATCCTCCTCTTCTCGGGTCCCTCGCCAAAGCTCCTGGCCCCTCGCCCCAGTTGAGTGCCCCCACAGCATTCAGCTTGCTATGGGGTTTCCCGAGCCGAGCCACAGCTCCCTGTGTCCATTCAGACACGGAGCCAAAGTTAGGTGCGCCCCTCTCCCTCCTCATTGGCTAACTGACTTTGATTGACAGCAGTGGGAGCCAATGGCACCGCTGCTGTGTCTCAGCCAATCAGTAGGAAGAGTCCATGCACATCGGTAGACTGAAATAGGGCTCAGGTAAGTATTAGGGGGGCTGAGGGGGGCTGCTGCGCAGAGAAGGCATTTTATCTTAATGCATAGAATGCATATGATCCACTGAACTCCCAGCCCTACTCATCAAATTATAAAATAGACCTGCAGGTCTCAGGGATAAGCACAAATGAAACCCTGCCTACCCGGGGTTTGGAAGTGCGTACAACTTGTGATGTTCTGGCATTCAAAGACAAGCTGTATGTGCACCAGGGATGGGCATAAAGGATAATGAGCGGCTCAGGCATAGAGAAGAACCCTTCTTCTCTTAAGGCTGGGCCCTACACATACACAACAGTACCAACAGAATGCTGCAAAATGCAAACACTGCCAAGCCCTGGGTATGTTCCAACTTAGTCATAATACTAATTGCTTTTACCAACACTGAGTATATGTATGTCTGTGTGACTGTCACAGGGCATTGGGCTTTTAATGTCCTTAGTAGGGTTGAGCGAACTCGAACTGTAAAGTTCGGGTTCGTACTGGACTTTTGGGTTTTTGGGTCCCGGACCCGAACCCGAACAATTTACTGTATGTTCGAGTTAGAGTTCGGTGTTCGGCAATGTAATGGCGCTTTTTAAAAAGTTATTGTCAGTTTGTCACAAAGTGTAATTTCTGCAGGAAAAAAAGTATTTTAACCACTTCGCATCCGGCCGTAGCCGAATGACGGCCACAGCGCGGATGCCAAATCCCGGGAGGCCGTCATATGACGGCCTCCCCTTTCCTCGTTCCCTGTGCGCGCTCACGAGCGCGCAGCAGGGAAATTCTGTGTTGGCCGTGTCCCTCGGACACGGCCAATCACAGATCGCTGTAAACGGCCAATAACCGCGGCCGTTTACAGCGCGATCGCCCTGGCCAATGAGAGATGATCTCATATGTAAACATATGAGATCATCTCTCAGCGCCGCTCCTCCTCCTCACACAGAGACAGCGTGTGAGGAGGGGGAGATGAACGGCTGCAGCGCCGTAAGTGTTTTACAAAAAAAAATAAAAAAATAAATGCCATCTGTGCCCACTGCCACCAATGTCATCTGTCCCTAATGTCATCTGTCCCCAATGACATCCCCAGTGCCATCCGCCAGTGCCATCCGCAAGTGCCATCTCCAGTGCCATCCCCAAGTGCCATCTCCAGTGCCATCCCCAGTGCCATCCCCAGTGCCATCGCCAGTGCCATCGCCAGTGCCATCCGCCAGTGCCATCCGCCAGTGCCATCCGCCAGTGCCATCCGCCAGTGCCATCCCTAGTGCCATCCCCAGTGCCATCCCCAGTGCCATCCGCCAGTGCCATCCCCAGTGCCATCTGTAGTCAGTGCCATCTGTAGTCAGTGCCATCTGTAGTCAGTGCCATCTGTAGTCAGTGCCATCTGTCATCAGTGCCACCTGTCAGTGTCACGTGCCATCTGTTATCAGTGTCGCCTGTCATCAATGCCACGTATCAGTGCCATCTGTGATCAGTGTCATGTGTCATCAGTGCCACGTATTAGTGCCGTCTGTCATCAGTGCCACGTATTAGTGCCGTCTGTCATCAGTGCCACATATTAGTGCCACGTGATATCAGTGCCATGTATGAGTGCCATCTCTCAGTGCCATCTGTCATCAGTGTCACGTGTCATCAGTGCCACGTCAGTGTCATCAGTGCCACGTCAGTGTCACGTGTCATTGTCCTGGTGCTCCAGGGCCTTCAAAAGTAATAGGTAGTCAACAATTTAGATGTGTAATTTATGCTCATAGAACACGTGATGGCGCTCCCTGCATGTTGGGCCTCTCTATGTGGCTAGGCTGTGGAAAAGTCCCACACATGTGGTATCGTAATACTCAGGAGGAGTAGCAGAATTTATTTTTGGGTGTCATTTGTGGTAAACACATGCCATGTGAGAGAAATAACCTATTACAATGACAATTTTGTAGAAAAAAAATAGAAAATAAAAAAAAATTCATTTTGCAAAGAATTGTGGGAAAAAATGACAACATCAAAAAGCTCACCATGCCTCTTACTAAATACCTTGGTATGTCTACTTTCAAAAAAGGGGTCATTTGGGGGGTATTTGTTCTTTCCTGGCTTGTTCGGGTCACAAGAAATGAGATCGGCCACCAGTACATCAGATGTGATCAATTTTGTATAATTCGCACCACAGATTGTAGAGTCTGTAACTTTCACAAAGACCAAATAATATCCACTAATTTGGGTTATTTTTACCAAAGATATGTAGCAGTATAAATTGTGGCCAAAATTTATGAAGAAAAATTAATAATTTCCTAAATTGTATCACAGAAACAAAGAAAAATGCGTTTTTTTTCAAAATTTTCGGTCTTTTTTCAATTATAGCGCAAAAAATAAAAAACCCAGAGGTGATCAAATACCACCAAAAGAAAGCTCTATTTGTGGGAAAAAAAAAGGACAAAAAATTCATTTGGGTACAGTGTTGCATGACTGAGTAATTGTCAGTCAAAGCGTGAGAGCACCGAAAGCTGAAAATTGGTCTGGATGGGAGGGGGGTGTTGGTGCCTGGTAGGCAAGTGGTTAAAAGCACTCGCGGCTATAATGAATTGTCAGCTCCCGTCCCCGTAATACAGAGAACAGTCATTTAAAGTCATTGATTTTTAAAAAGTTATTGTCACAAAAAGTGTTTGGGGACCTGGGTCCTGCCCCAGGGGACATGTATCAATGCCAAAAAAAGTTTTAAAAACGTCTGTTTTTTCGGGAGCAGTGATTTTAATAATGCTTAAAGTGAAACAATAAAAGTGTAATATTCCTTTAAATTTTGTACCTGGGGGGTGTGTATTAGAGCTGCAACTAACGATTATTTTGTCTGTCGACTAATCTATCGATTATTTTTACGATTAGTCAACGACTATAGCGATTATTTTTTATTTTTTTTGTTTACCCTTAATCTAGTGTGTTCTCTTTGTGATTAGCTAATTAATCCTTTGGATAACTTTACAAAAAATGATAAGTACAACTTCTAAAATAATATTTCAACTTTTATTAAATATTTTCCATAAAATACTTCAATGTGGTTGAAGTTTTTACAGTATAATAATTACAAAAGTGCCAAAAATAAAATGTAAACAACACTTTAGCATCAGGCACGAATAATGGCATTGCCATTAATTCAGAGCCAGCCCAGAAGCATTCAAAAATGCTATAAAAATGCAACAAAAGCACTGCTGTTCAACACTGTGTGTGCAAAACACATGAAAGACATATAAAAAAATAAAGTGCCAAAAAAAAAAAATGTAACACTTTAGGGCATCAGGCTTGAAAATGCCATATAAATTCTGCCTAACACTTTGCAAAAGATGCATTCTGAACTTGAAGGCATTATGTGGTAACCTTACTACTTTAAACCAGATAATGCCTTCAGATTCAATGCATCTTTGGCAAAGTGTTAGGCAGAATTTATATGGCATTATGCCTCATGCCCTAAAGTGTTGTTTATACAGTAATACCACAAAAATGCTGGTCAACATACAATAACACTATGTAATGTAATCTTGATTACATAGTGTTATTGTAGAGTGTTCGAGCAGTATTTTTGTGGTGTGTTACCTGAAGGTAACATCGTTTTCAAGGAGCCAAGTCCAACAAAATCACTGCTGCTCAACACTGTGTGCAAAACAAGTGCCAAAAAATCAAATGTAACACTTTAGGGCATCAGGCATGAAAATGCCATATAAATTCTCTGCATAACACTTTGCAAAAGATGCATTCTGAAGGCATTATGTGGTAACCTTACTACTTTAAACCACATAATGCCTTCAGAATGCATCTGATCTTTTGCAAAGTGTTAGGCAGAATTTTTATGGCATTATGGCTCATGCCCTAAAGTGTTGGGCAGTAACACCACAAAAATGATGGTCAACATACAATAACACTATGTAATCATTACATAGTGTTATTGTAGAGTGTTGAGCAGTATTTTTGTGGTGTGTTACTTGTAATTGTATACCTGAAAGGTAACATAGTTTTCAAGGAGCCAAGTCCAACAAAAGCACTGCTGCTATGCACTGCTGCTCAACACTGTGTGTGCAAAAACACATGAAAGTTGATATCATATACAAAAATAAAAAGTACTAAAAAATAAAATGTAACACTCACTTTAGGGCATGAGGCATGAAAATTCTTGCCATATAAATTCTGCCTAACACTTTGCAAAATATGCATTCTGAATCTGAAGGCATTATGTGTAACCTTACTACTTTAAACCACATAATGCCTTTAGATTCAGAATGCAATGCATCTTTTGCAAAGTGTTAGGCAGAATGTATATGGCATTATGCCTCATGCCCTAAAGTGTTGTTTATAAAGCAACACCACAAAAATGCTGGTCAACAATCAACATACAATAACACTATGTAATGTAATCATTACATGGTGTTATTGTAGAGTTCAGTGTTGAGCAGTATTTTTGTGGTGTGTTACTTGTAATTGTAATGTAAAACATACCTGTAAGGTAACAGTTTTCAACGAGCCAAGTCCAACAAAAGCACTGCTCAACACTAGTAATGGCCAATACAGTCACTGTAATGGAAGTAAGTCAGGCCCCAAACCTTTTGCACTGTTCATGTTACATACAGTGCAAACTGCAAAGATTACCTGAAGGCAGCCATCTCAACATAAATACAGTGCAAAAGGTTGGGGGCCTGTGTTACTTACTCCATTGCAATGCTATATTATATAGCATTGCAATGGAGGAAGGTTAGAATATCGACATGCTCTAAAGTTAGGCTTGCTCTTTTTTTAGTCACAATGTTGCCAGCAACTGAGAAAAGCCTTTCAGATGGGGTTGATGTTGCAGGCACAGACAAGTAACTCTTTGCCAGCATGGCCAAGTTGGGAAAACTCTTTTCATTTTCCTTCCACCTCTTCAGCGGATTGTCTTCCTTTGGAATAGCCTGCTCACTAAAATACATGTGTATCTCATTTCTCACAAATTCACTGTGGGTTTCTTGATCTTGGATGTGACCAGTCATGTCATCTTCACCATTACTGTGGTGGTCATCTGAATCTGAACCGAGCAAAGTGTCCAACAGAGACACTTGCCTCTTCTCTGAAAATGTGATGTCTGCCAGTGCTGACTGTTGTTCCTCACATTGATGTTTCGTTTGCTCTTCCTCACATCTTCTTTTCACTTCAAGAGCAAGAGCTTGGACCATGAGGTGAACTTTTAAACTGTCCTCTGCTGGCAGGAATTTGAGTTTGCGGAATCTGGGGTCCAGGGCTGCTGCAATAAGACATAGATTTTCTCCACCATCATATGTGAATTTGGTTTCCCGCTCTCATCTTGATGTCATCTCCTGTGCTGCAACACTTTGGAAAGCCTTGACTGCTGCCGTCTCGCAAATTGTGCTCTGTATGGATTTCTGGAGGCCCTTTACCAGAGGAGGTAGAGCGGAACCAGTCACATAGGACTCTCCACTCAAGAAAACAGTAGCACACTCAAAAGGCTTCAGGACTTGTTCCACTTCCTCAAGTAAGCTCCACTGATCATGTTTTAAATCTAGGAAGCGCTTCCCTCATGGTGTGACATCAGGATCAGAAAGAGTTTCAGTCACAGGCCACCTCTGTTCAAGCAGGTGGCTGATCATGTGTAACGTACTGTTCCATCTTACGGATACATAGTTTATTAGTGCATGCTCAGGGGTACCCATTTGTTGCTGCTTTGCTTTAGGCTTTGTAGTGGCCAGCTCACTTTTTTTTAAATGTTCCACAAGGCACTTTGCAGCCATCAGTGTCTTGCTGATCTGGGGATCCCTCAGGGCATGGTTGACAACTAACTGCAATGTATGACCAGCACACCTAAGAGAAGAGATGCCATGCTTTTCTTCCAAAATACGCAGAACAGCGACAACATTTGCAGCGTTATCATGGACAACTACATTTACATTGGCCATGAATATCTCAAACTTTTCAGCTGCTTTTTACACCCAGTTAGCAATGTTTTCAGCTGTGTGCCGATCTTCAAGTGGCATAGTGGTCAGATTGTATGATGTAAGATTCCAGTCTTCATTAATGAAGTGGCATGTGACACCCAAGTATGCCTCTGTGGCAATACTGGTCCATGCGTCTGTGGTGAGAGCTATTTTTGATTTTACATCTTTGAGTGACGCTTTCAATCTTTCAAAATTCTCCTCATATTTCTTCTCCATCAGCTTAGTGAAATGGAACTGGTTGGGACATATGCCATTTTGGGACAGATGGTACTGGTGTGTGGGATGTACATCCCTGATACCCTAATAAGATCATGTTTAGCTGTTTAGATGTCCCTTTAGTCCAATGCCAATCATTTTATGTAGCAGTGGTTCAAAGAAGTCACGCTGTTTGCACAGACATCCTGCGGAGCTTGTGTGCAACAAGGTAACCCACAGCATCACACTCATCGTCCTTCTGTTCCATAATGGATGATGCATTCTTCAGTAAAGTGGACGTATCATAATCTACATTCTTCCTTTTTTTCCCCCTCTTGAGCCCTCAGGACCTGATGGCCCTGGCCCTGTGTACTGGGCTTGAGAGTCCTATAGAAAATAATTTAAAAAGTAATTAATTAAGCAATTACCATCAATGCTAAATATTTCTATTTCTTTTTTTACCAACAGTTTCCCACAAATTCCCAGGAATGGAAAGACCTTGCTAAAGAATTCCAGGATATGTGGAATTTCCCAAATTGTGGGGGTGCAATAGATGGGAAACATGTAAGGATCACCCCACCAGCCAATTCAGGATCCTACTTTTACAATTACAAAGGGTTCTTCAGCATAATATTAATGGCGATCGTCAATGCAAAATACGAATTCATATACCTGGATATAGGGAAAAATGGTAGAAACTCAGATGGAGGAGTAATACAGTGGAGTGCATTCCTGAACAGACTGAAAGGAGGTGTTTTGCAGCTTCCCCTAAATTTTGTCTTTATTGGTGACGACGCATTTGCTTTGCATGAACATCTTCTGAAACCCTATCCCTTACGTAATTTAACAGCTCAACTGAAGATATTCAATTATCGCTTGTCTAGGGCAAGACGTGTGGTCGAAAATGCGTTTGGCATTATGGCCAGCAGATTCAGAATCTTCCACACCGCTATGAATGTTGCTGTTGAAAAAGTGGACATTATTGTGGAGTGCTGCTGTATGCTACACAATTATTTAAGACGTACAACAGCGTCATACATGCCAACATCTGCAGTCGATATGGAAGACATTACCAGTGGGACAATTGTGCCAGGTGACTGGCGAAATAACAGTACTGGTTTGCAAAATTTAGCTCCTGCAAGGCCTAGATTACCAACTGCCAATGCACGTCAGAATCAACAAGATTATACTGATTATTTTGTAGGCAGGGGGGCAGTTGCATGTCAGGATTCTATATAGCTAGATACAATATGGATTGGGGACAGTGGAAGACAGTGGAAGAAGGGAACAGAGAAGACAACATTAAATGGCCATTGTAAACAATGCAGTTGGTTTAACCCTTCTTTCACAATGAGTGCAACAACAATGCTTTACTGGATATAGATGACATGTTGATTTCAATATTGTGGTTTTAAATATTAATGCACAATAATATAGTAGTGCACAACATAATCATTACACTATTGGCTGTTGTTTAAATAAAGAATATATGATATAAACATAAATTTTACCTGTGTCTGTGTTTGGGGCGTATCCTCTGTGTCAGAAGTGTGTATCCTGGGTAAAACGTGTTGATCATCTCACAAAATCCTTGACTGTCTACAATAGAAAAAGGTCTCATATCGAATACAATCATGTTGAGTATGCTATTGGTATGTGTAACGGCCATTTGGGGTGTGCAAAAATCCTTTTTATGAAAGAACTCCTGTACACAGCTTTGCCTCTTCCTGAGAAAAAACAACAACATGAACGCACAATAATTAATAGCATTAGGAAGTAGGAACCAACCAACTAAGTTTAACATACATGAAATCTGTGAATGCTGAGTGGTCAATGCTAATAATGTACTGTACTGTGTATTTCAAAGAGGGTACAGGTAGGGTAGTAAATCTGCATAATATTATGAACTGAATGTGATTAATAACTTTGTTTAATTATTATTACAATAATTGTATTTCATCTATTAGAAAAAGTTTGAGATATCCATGGCCAATGTTGTAGCTGCATAATGCTGCAGTGCAAATGTTGTCGCTGCTCTGTGTATTTTTGAAAAATGCATGGCATCTCGTCTCTCAGGTGTGCTAGTCAGATTGCAGTTAGTTGTCAACCATGCCCTGAGGGATCCCCAGATCAAGAAGACACTGATGGCTGCTAGGTGCCTTGTGAAACATTTAAAAACATTTAAAAAAGATGAGATGGCTACTACAAAAAAGCAATTAGCAAAGCACACAGCAACAAATGGATACCCCTGAGCATGCACTAATAAATGATGTATCCATAATTACTAGCATATAAGCCACTGCCATATATATTAATTATTCTTGACCAAAACAATGATTACTCCCAAAAATAAAAAGTACTTACAAAGATGGCTCGTCTGTTTGAGGTCGGAGAAAGCCAGGATGTTTTCTTCTGAGGTGCTCGTGCATCGCAGTTGTGCTGCCGTGGTACGCCATTTAGGTTTTGCAAAGGGAACAGAGGACCATTTTATCTGGCCTCTGTTTAAAGAATTCCCATACCTTTGAAAGTCGTGGTCTTCTAGCTTTTCGTGCTTGACTGAAACTGTCTCCATTCCCATTCCCATTCCCAGGAGTGGGAGCAGCAGCCGCCATTACCGCGCAAGATGATGACACAGCGAGAGCGTGACGAGTCGACACCTTTTACGTACGTCAACGTATTTTTGTAGTCGACACGTCGTGGCAGCTCTAGTGTGTATACTATGCCTGTAAAGGGGCGCATGTTTCCCGTGCTTAGAACTGTCCCTGCACAAACTGTCATTTCTGCAGGAAAAAAAGCTATTTAAAAGCACTCGCGGCTGTAATGAATTGTCGGCTCCCGTAATACAGAGAACAGTCATTGAAAGTCATTCATAAAAAAAAAAGCGTGGGGGTTCCCCCAAATTCAATTACCAGGCCCTTCAGGTCTGGTATGGATATTAAGGGGAACTCCATGCCTAAATTTTAAAAAAAAAATGCCCACAAAAATCCATACTAGACACTTTATTTATCCGAGCACGCAACCTGGCAGGCCGCAGGAAAAGAGGGAGGGACGAGAGGGCGCCCCCCCTCCTGAACCGTACCAGGCCACATGCCCTCAACATTGGGAGGATGGTTTGGGGGTCTGTGACCCCTCAAAGCACCTTGTCCCCATGTTGATGAGGACAAGGGCCTCATCCCCACAACCCTTGCCCGGTGGTTGTGGGAGGCTGCGGGCGGGGGGCTGATCGGAATCTGGAAGCCCCCTTTAAAAAGGGGACCCCCAGATCCCGTGACCCCCCCCTGTGTGAAATGGTAAGAGGGTACCTACCATTTCGCCAAAAAAAGTGACAAAAGTGTTAAAAATGACAGGAGACGGTCTTTGACAATTCCTTTATTAAAGTCTTCTTTCATCTTCTTTCTTCTGGTCTTCTTCCTTCTTCCTTTCTTCATCCTTCGGTTTCTTCATCTTCTTCTTCCAACTTCTTCTTCCTCCGATCCGCTTCTTCTTGCTCCGGTGTTCTCGTCCGGTATCTTCCTCCACGACGTCTCTTCTTGGTTCTCGGGCCGCTCCGTGCAATGGGAGGCTCCCGCTGTGTGAAGCTTCTCTTCTGACAGGTCTTATATAACGGATGGCGGGCCCACCTGGTAACCCCTCCCCCCTCTGACGCCCGGGGACTTCCATATGGCTTTTCCCATGACGTCACAACCGCTTTTTTTTTTTTTTTTTTATCAATGACTTTCAATGACTGTTCTCTGTATTATGGGAGCCGACAATTCATTATAGCCGCGAGTGCTTTTAAAAGACTTTTTTTCCTGCAGGAATGACACTTTGTGCAGGGACAGTTCTAAGCACAGGAAACATGCGCCCTTTACAGGCATACTATACACACCCCCCCAGGTACGAAATTTAAAGGAATATTACACACACCCCCCCAGGTACGAAATTTAAAGGAATATTACACTTTTATTGTTTCACTTTAAGCATTATTAAAATCACTGCTCCCGAAAAAACGTCCGTTTTTAAAACTTTTTTTAGCATTGATACATGTCCCCTGGGGCAGGACCCAGGTCCCCAAACACTTTTTATGACAATAACTTTTTAAAAATCAATGACTTTCAATGACTGTTCTCTGTATTACAGGGACGGGATCCGACAATTCATTATAGCCGTTCGGGTCCCCATTGACTTAAACGGGGTTTGGGGTCAAATTCGGGTCAAGTTCGAACATCCAGGTGTCCGCTCAACTCTAGTCTTTGAAACACACTAATTTCCTGCTTCTATGAGGCAGAAAACATCCTTAGTACACACTCATTACCTGCTACTATGGTAGGAGTGTGTACTGAGATTATCGTAATAGGCAAGGGAAAAAGCAGAGCACCAGCCTAACAATCCATAAATGCCTTTGCAGCAAACATTGCAGACAGAAATATACATGTAAGACCACAATGTCAGTTTAAAAGAGACGTTTAGGTCATTGGTCTGGAAGAACCTCTGTGTTTCCCTCCTTTCAGACAGCATGGTTCTTTACAGTTACATTACAAGTTTGCAGGGCTAGGAGTTATTAGGTAAGTCTGGCATTTCCCTCCCTCTCTCGCTCTCTATTTTTCTCTCTCCTTGTCTTTCTCCCTCTGTCTCTCAGTGATATTTGCCATTCTAGATGAATGGAATCACTAGTATTAAAATGTTATCTTTCTGTTTTCACAGGTCCTTAATTCAAGCTTGCAAAAGATGTTAAAGTTAATGTTTTTTCTGACACTCTCTCACAACTGATCCTTCTTTGAATCTTAAAAAACTGAAAGCTCAGTCAAAGTATACTCTAATCATAAAATATCTGATTTAAACACACTGGTAAGTTAAAGCGGAGGTTCACACAAAAATTGAACCTCCGCTTTTTGGAACCCTCCGGTGTCACATTTGGCACCTTTCAGGGGGGGGGAGGGGGTGCAGATACCTGTCTAAGACAGGTATTTGCACCCACTTCCGGGAATAGACTCCCACAGGAGACTCCCTCTTCACGTCCTCCCACGCTGTCTGTTGGGACACACATGCACCCCAGGAGATAGCGGGGACCAGTTAGGACGCGCAGTGCTTCACTTCCTGATTCCCTCAGCAAAGATGGCAGCGGCAGCTGCCGAGAGCCGAGGGATTGATCGGCCTTGGCTGCCGACATCGCTGGACCTTGGGACAGGTAAGTGTCCATTTATTAAGAGTCAGCAGCTGCAATATTTGTAGCTGCTGGCTTTTAACATTTTTTTTTTTGAGTGGACCCCCGATTCAAGTTAATTCATCATACTCCTGTGAATTTAAGTAAAAATTCTTCTGTAAGTAGGCATGTCTGCTAACAACAAAAAAAAGTATACCCAATTCCAGCACCATTGGCATGAGTTGCTAATGCATATTTTATTCCAGAAGAGGATCTAAGATAAATATATTTAATTTAAATGTATCAATGCCACAATTAATTTGCTGGCTGTTCTTTATTCAACATCATTATTTTCATTGCTTTTTGAGAATGCTGTTATATTGGGGTTGTTGTTATATTTGGAAGTCTACTTGACTTCTTTGAATTGTATGTTTAGCAAACATTTTGCTTTGGAAAGAGCAGGGAAAAGTCAAACACCCTTTAACATTTTTTTTTTTTTTTTTGCTGTATGTGTGTCATTGTGGAGATTTCCCTTTATTTCCTTTTCTAGAGAGACAACAGGAAGTTAAAGGTATTCCCCTCATAGACAGTTAACAAAACAGGTGTCTGTACTGGAAGATTTCCCCTCACCCCTTGTTCTGGCAATAGTTAATGACAACAACCAACAATGCAAATCGAGAAATGAGTCTCCTGTAAATTCAATTGATATTAAAGGCTGAATTGTTTTTATTTTTAAAATAACAAACATGTCATACTTACCTGCTCTGTGCAGTGGTTTTGCACAGAGCAGCCCAGATCCTCCTCTTCTTGGGTCCCCCATCATCGCTCCTGGCCCCTCCCTTCTGTTGAGTGCTCCCATTGTAAGCAGCTTGCTATGGGGGCACCCAAAAAGACTCGCTCCCAGGATGCAGTTCTGTCTGTCCATTTACCCCCACTCTCTTCTGCTTGGCTCACTGACCTTTAATTGACAGTAGTGGGAGGTTCTCAGACCCTGAAAAGCCGCTGCTCTTGTGCAACATAGCGGGATCAAGATCGGGCTCAAATAGCTATTAGGGAGGGTTGGGGGGAGGCTGTTGCCCACAGACGTTTTTTTACCTTCATGTATAGAATGCATAAAGGTAAAAAACCTTAGCATGTAGAACTACTTTCAGAGGCTTTAATCATATACCAATTTGTCTTAAAAAAAAATGGTGGGCCAGTGGATTGGGGCACATGTATATGGTACAGTCACCCCCTGTTCTTCTACCAGTGTACAAGGGTGAAATAAAAGTCTATACACATCTATCTTTTATCCAGCCTTTTAAATAAATGTACAGCCACCTGTTTATTTTCGTAAATGAAGCATTAAGTTTTTTCCATCTTAAATAAGAAGCGTTCACAGAGAGGTATTTCAAGGTTACATTTTTTACATGTTGACTTTTTGGAGTCTTATTTCAAGGCAGAGAAATATTTAACTCTGAGAATTAAGACACAGACAAATCTAAATCACATCGGCATTTGATTTAAAATGTCCTGTTTTTCTTTGTTGAATAGTCTGAAGCCATTTATTTTCTTGGTATGTTCTGACTGTATGATTGGTAAAGAACATGTCATATAATGTATTGCATATGTAATATGATTTGTTTTCTTACATTCTGTTATGAACTCTCCTGTCATCTCTAGTCAGCAGTTACTTGCATATTGACGTACATTGGTGATTGGTCAGTGCGTCTTCAAAAAGGCAGTAGACTCTCAAGATTAGGTTTTAGTCCTAGTGTTAAGTTTGACTGTCTGGTGCTTTTCTCGAAATCTAGCTTGGTCTTTCAACTTTGCTTACCATTATTGTTCTGAATCGGAGTGAACGCTGCCTACTCTGACTTTTGTTACAAACCTGAACTCTAGTTACTGTTTTGATGCATGGCTAGTGGACCTTATAATACTGATCAGATCTGTATTTTTCACTGGCCACATAGGCTGTGGTCTAGAGTGCCATGTAAACTTGAGGCAGAGTCTCGCAAGCTTCACTAAAAGTCTCTAGAAATTACAATTAGCTGCCCGCCGCTACATGTGCTCAAAGAGGCCACTGCCTTGCTGTTTAACTTCCCAGAATTAGACAGCAAATTGTAGGCAGTAGTTCAGTCCCCTTTAAATGTAACTTCTTCTGATTGATGAAGTCATGGCTTTCCTTTTGAAAAGGTGGGCAGCGCAAGTGATAAAAAGATTACCTGAAACCAGAGTAGGTACTACACCTGAGACAGTCTGGGGTTTATTTACTATAGCTCAGATTTACAAATGTGCGATTAAATGGTCGTAAATGGCAAATAACTGGCAAAATAACACGAAAATGGAATTCACTATAGCACTCGGGAAAAAGTAGTCACAAAATCAAATTCACTATAGGTCACAGAAAACAGACACCGTCCAAATCAGTAGTCATGATCGAAATACGGGAATTGCACATAGAAATAATGTTTAGAGCATGATACGATAGCCTAAATCAGACATGTCCAAAGTCTGGCCTGCGGACCAATCGCGGCCCGCTTTCTGTTTTTTAAATGACCTGCCTTTCGGTTTTGAACGGCCCGCCCGGTTATTTGGACATATAAGATCGTTGGGGGCCACAAAAGATATGCTGGCTGCCTTGGAGGGGACAAGGAGGAGGTGGGACGAGGGCCGTTCACACAGGAGAATTTCCTGTTTACAAAGTAGCCTCTGTAATAGGAAGTCCCATCTCCTGCTGCGCTGCCATTGGACGACTGTTTTGTCCATCATAGGAGGCGGGACTTTCTATTAAAGAGGCCATCGAGAAAACAGGAGTTTTTCCTGTATGTAATCTTTTGGCGCTTGTCCCGCCCCCTTTCTGTCTCCTTCAAGCCTGCAGATGGATGCGCATCAAACAGGCTGCACTGATGGCAATGGTGAGTCTGCATTCCTGGCAATGGTGGGTGCTGCATTCATGGCAATGCTGGGTGCTGCATTCATGGCAGTGGTGGGTGCTGATTCCTGGCAATGGTGGGTGCTGCATTCCTGGGAAGGGTGGGTGATGCATTTCTGTCAACAGGGATGCTGCATTCATGGCAATGGGGTTGCTGCACTGATGGCAATGGGGGTGTTGCATTCATGGTAATGGGGGTGCTGCATTTATGGCACTTGTGGCACTGATGGCAATCAGGGTGCTGCACTGATGGCAATGGGGTCACTGCACGGATGGCAATGGGGTGCTGCACTGATGGCAATGGGAGTGCTGCATTCATGGCAATGGGGGTGCTTCATTCATGGCACTTGTGAAGCTGCAGATAGGCACTGACCCTTATTTTGCTTCACAGTTCTTTATTTAAAATTTAAGTTTTTTTCCTGAAACTTCTCTCTTAAAGTGAAGCTGCGTGTTATACGCCAATAAATACAGTGTATCCAAATAACACGCCTAAGCTCATCACTTTACTCACACACAGCCACAAAGGCAAGCAAATTCTTGTTGGGCAGTGTATTAGTGCTCAAACGAAAACACTTAAGCCCCATACACACGCGCGGATTATCCGAGGACCAGGTCCGTCAGACCATGTCCGTCATACTTTGTCCGATGTTGGTTTTGCGTACACACGGTCGGACAAAGTTGTCGGAAAATCCGATCATTCTGAACGTGGTGACGTTTGTTGCCTACGACGGGACTACGTAGAGGCTAGTAGCCAATAGCTTTGGTCTTGTAATGTGATCTGAGCATGCGTAGCACTTTGTCCGTCGGACTACCATACACACGATCGGATTTGGTGTGATCGGACCTTGTTGTCAAAAAATCTATCCAGCAGGAGATAGGACTTTGTCCGTCGGACAATCCGACGTACACTGTCCGATGGTGCATACACACGGTCGGATTTTTCGACAACATTGTCCGATCGGACAGAATCCATGCGAAAAACCGACCGTGTGTATGGGGCTTTAGACCGAATTTTAATGGTTCAAAGAATGTCAGGCAAAATGGTCGGCCCTCACGCATGTTTACTTCATCAAATCATCAAAAAAAAAGTTTGGACACCCCTGGCTTAAATATGTGGTATATTGTTTAAAGATAATCTGCTTTTAAACTGCTGAAAAAATTGATGTATAAACTGAAATATCATTGAAAGTCTGAGAAGAGATAAATTCCCCCTCTTTCTACAACTATGTACCAGCACAAGTTCGCATGCTCAAACATACAAAATAGTCACAATTTAACTCCCATAGTTGCTATAGTAAATTTGCAAATTTTCGGCTGACAAACATGCATTTGCAAACGTAAAAAAGTGTGATATATAGCCAAATGCAAGTATCAAGTATTGATTATAATTGTACAATTGTTACTTATACAAAAACATACATTTCAATTTGGAGATGAACTGTTTTATTTTTCTAAAATAAATTGTCCTTGCTGGGTTTTTATGTTGCTTCTAATTTTTCTAAGGTTTCTTCACAAACTACAAACAATACCATTGCTGATGCAAATTTTAAATGAGTCACAATTTTGTGTGTTGTTTAGTATTTCCAATGATCATAATTTTACCCTCAAAAATGTGATATGTGTACCAACATCAGAAATCAAAATGTTTATACCAAATTTCAGAGGGTAACTATTCTATACTCATACACCAAGAACCACCAAATATCACAGAATAAATCAAGCATAACTCCTGACTAATGTCATTCCACCACCTATAGGTATATGTCCAAATAATTGCAAATTGTGCCATATGTTTTCCATGGGCAAGGACAGTAATCAACCTGAAGAATTTCCCACCATTGCGTTAAAAAAAAAAGAATTTCCCACCAGCACTAATTGCAGCCTCTTACCAAGCAAAAAGCAACAAAGTTAGAGATGGTTCTATAGCAGCATGCTGACAGTAATCAGCCATACCCCGCCTTCAAAACAGATGGCATATGCCTGACAACAGGTTGTCCAATGGTTCTCCAGCCTTCCACAGTACGTCTGCATTGATTAACTTATTGCACCCCTGAGACTTAGGACTGTTTGACACCACAGAGATGCAGACTCCATCCATATGACAGCGCAGTGGCTAGCAGGTTAGCACTTCTGCTTAGCAGCGCTGGGGTTGTTGGTTCAAATCCCAAACATGTAAAGAAGTTGTCTGTTCTCCGTATGTTGTTAAACATAACTTCTGACTCATGTCCTTACACAAATTATGTCTAAATGTAATATTTATGTGGAAGGAGGGTTCCATCACCATTGCAAATCGTGTCATATGTTTTCCATGGGCAAGGACAATACTCAACCTTCAGATTTCACACCAGCACTAATTGCAGCCTCTTACCAAGCAAAACGCAAAATGCCAAAAACAGGTGTCAGGGCTGTGCTCAGCCCTTCCTTCTCAAAGCTGGCTGCTCAGCTTTCGGCTAATTGCCAGCTCCTTTCTCTCTACAGTGACTGACCTGTTGATGATATCCAGCTTGTCAGTCCTGCCTACTTAAGCCGTCCAGCTCAGATGATCTCTGCCTTTGCCTTGGACACATCTCTAGAGACGCTCTCCTGTGTTCCTGTTAAAGACTTGCTTGGCTGACATTCCTTCTGGTTTCAGACGCTCATCTCTGACTCCCTGGCGTTTTCTCTAGAGACTACGCTCATCTCTGACTCCCTGACGTTTTCTCTAGAGACACTCTCCTGTGTTCCTGTTAAAGACTTGCTTGGCTGACATTCCTTCTGGCTTCAGATCCTGCTTGCTGTTCTACTACGCTCATCTCTGACTCCCTGACATTTTGGCTTGTCTGACTATCCGTTCTGGTTCCTGAACTCTGGCTATGTTTTGACTATGTTTACTCCGTTTACCTTTTTATTATTATTATTATTATTAATAAACAAGTGTGATTTAACTGTACTTCTGTCTCAGTCTGATTCATGGTTTCTGACATGAGGTGAAGGCCCTGAATTCAGAAGATGCAGTCAATCCACTTGTTTGGTAATATTTTTTCCAGATTGAATGAGCAGGATCACTGCATGGATCAGTTTGCCATGGCGTTACAAACACTCCTGAGTTTCACGGCTCACCTGGAATCCCCCACTGTGACTGCTCCAGTTGCAGGCCGTCCATGCTGATCCAGTCTCTGTGCAGGCACTCACCTTGAGTATTACCTCTATAAGAGGTATGCCTGGTTCCGCTCCGCTTCCCCATCGATTTGGGGGGGGGGGGCGATCCAGTCCAATGCAGAGGGTTTCTCAACCAGGTTGAGATATACTTTGAGATGCTGCCCCAGGCATTTCCCACGGACAGAAGCAAAGTAGGTTTTGTGATATCTTTTCTTTTTGAGAGAGAGCCTTGGCCTGGGCAAACCCTCTATGGGAGACACAAAAACCTGTTGTCTTGAGTTACCCTGAGTTTGTGGCTTCTTTTAAAAGGGTATTTGACGTTCCCCCACGCTCTGCTTCTGCTGCCAAGTGCCTCATGTCCATCAAACAGAGTATGAGAACTGTTGCTGCTTACGCCATTGAATTCCGTACTCTGGCAGGAGAGGTTGCTTGGAACAATGAGGCCCTCGTGGCTGCTTTTTCTCATCATCTCGGATACCATCAAGGATGAGATAGCAGCCCGAGATATACCCACTGAGCTGGAGAAGTTGATCACATTTGTCATCCTCATTGACTCCAGACTCAGAGAACGAGTGCTTGCGGAATCTTCCTGTACATTTGTCTCCGAACTTTGCAGTCCCACCCTTGCCTCCCTCACCTCCCATGCCTCCTGGTACTGAGTTGGTCTGTGAAGATGAACCCATGCACTCGGGCTTCATGCGTCTCCCTGTGGATGAGAGAACCCTTATTCCGCGTACACACAACCGGTTTTGCTGTCGGAATAAACTCTGAAGGTTTTCCGCTCAAGCTGTCTTGCATACACATGGTCACACCAAAGTCCGACCGCCAAGAACGCGGTGACTTACAACACATACGACGGGACTAGAAAACGGAAGTTTAATAGCCAATAGCTTCCATCTCGTACTTGCTTCAGAGCATGGGTGATTTTTGGTGGGTCGGAACAGCATACAGACGAGCGTTTTTTCTGTCGGAAAAATATAGAACATGTTCTCTATCTAAGTCCGTCTGAATTTTCTATGGAAAAAGTCTGATGAGGCATACACACAGTCGGAATACCCAATGAAAAGCTCCCATCTGACTTTTTCTGTCGGAATGTCCGACCTTGTGTATGCGGCATTAGGAGGAGGGAGAGATTGTGCCTTTATTGTGGCCAGGCAGGTCACTTTTTGAAGTCGTGTCCTACCCGTCCAGGGAACGCCTGAACCTTGAGGTCCTGTCATGAACAGACCTTAGGTGGCGTTGTTTTATCCCCAGTTATTCAGAAGGATAAGCCCCTGGTTTTGGCTACCCTTTCTTGGGCTGAGTCGTCCGTCAAGATACAGGCTGTAATTGACTCTGGGGCTGCAGACCTGTTCATTGATGCTGCCTTTGTATCAAAGTACTCAATTCCGCTGCAGCTGCGTGACACTCCACTTGCCATTGATACTCCTGACGGGAGACCTCTACAGCCTGCCCATGTGACTCATGAGACTGTCCTGTTGTCAATGGCTGTAGGGGCTCTTCACCATGAGATAATCCAAATCCAAGTTATTTCCTCACCTAAGTTTCCGCTGGTTATTGGTTATCCTTGGTTACAGAGGCACAACCTCTCTTTTGATTGGCTCCATGCGGAGGTTCTCTCCTGGTCGCAACAATGCAGTAAGACATGCTTGCAGAAGGTAGCCAAGGTCCTGTGCACCTCTTCACTCTCCTCCCTGCCGGAGGAGTACCGCGATTTTAGTGATGTCTTTGACAAAGGTCAAGCCGGTAGTTTGCCTCCACACCGGTCATATGATTGCGCAATTGACCTTCAACCTGGTGCCATGCCCCCTCGTGGCCGGTTTACCCTTTGTCGGTCTTGGAGGATAGAGCCATGGAGGAGTATGTTGCAGATGTACTTTATCGAGGTTTCATCCGTAAATGCTCATCTCCTGCTGGTGCTGTTTTCTTCTTTGTAAAGAAGAAGAGTGGTGAACTGAGACCTTGTATTGATTATAGGTGTCTCAATCGTTTCACGATTAAGAATACCTATCTGATTCCATTGATTACGGTGTTATTTGACCACCTCAAGGGAGCAACGGTTTTCACAAAGCTTGATTTGAGAGTGGAAAACTGTGTTTAATACCAGAACAGGTCATTATAAGTACCTTGTAATGCCTTTTGGCCTTTGCAATGCCCTGGCAGTTTTCCAGGAATTTATTAACAATGTCCTCCGATATTTGTTTCAGTTATGTGTGGTGGTTTATCTCAACAAAATCCTCATATTTTCCAAGTCCCTGGAGAACCACCACACAGATGTCTGTTGTGTGCTTCAGAAACTAAGAGAACACTCTCTATTGTAAATTAGAGAAGTGCGAAATAAATCGTGAACAGGTTAAATTCCTGGGTTATGTAATTTCCACTACTGGTTTTTCGATGGACCCAGAGAAACTTTTGCAGTCCTACAGTGGCCCCGACCCGTGGGTTTACGTCCTCTGCAGCATTTTCTTGGCTTTACCAACTATTATAGGAAGTTTATTCGTAACTTCTCGTCTCTGGTCAAGCCCCTGACTGATATGACCAGAAAGGACGGTAACCCACAGAGTTGGTCTCCAGATTCCATTAAGGCCTTTGAGAGTCTCAAGGCTGCCTTTGTTTCTGCTCCTGTGTTGGCACATGCTGATCCTACATTACCTTTTATCCTTGAGGTTGATGCTTCTGAGACTGGAGTTGGCGCCCTTCTGTCTCAATGTCTTACCTCTAAAGAGCGCTATGTATCCTTGTGGCTACTTTTCCAAGAAATTGTCACGTTCCATATGCAATTACGAGTTTGGGGACAGAAAGCAGTTAGGTATCATTTTAGCCCTAAAAGAATGGAGAAATCTCCTCGAAGGTACCACTGTGCCGGTTCTCATTCTTACTGACCATAAGAATTTCATACTCTTGTCTGAGGCTAAACGCCTCTCTCCCAGAAGGGCGCTATAGGCTATTTTCTTGTCTAGTTTCAATTACATTGTCTCATTCTTACCCAGTACTAAGAATGTAAGGGCTGACGCTTTGTCACGACAATTTTCCTCCACTTCCAAGATGGAGTCAGTTCCGGTTCCTGTGATTCCTCCTGATTGTTTTACTACATATGGCTACAGTTCGCACCAGTCTCACTTCTATTTTGGGTGACAAAATTCTTGCCGCTCAGGTTCATGCTCCTCCTGAGAAACCTTGTGAACGTGAGTCTCTATACTGCCATGCTCCAGCCTTACCATTCTCCCAATGCTGCTGGCCACCCTGGGAAGAATCAACTCTTTTGGGACATTTCCCAACAATTCTGGGTGGCCTAGTCTACGTGCTGATGTAACCGACTTTGTAGCTGCCTGTTCTATGTGTGCACAGAGTAAGACTCCACAACACCTTCCAGTGGGCCTCCTACAATCCCATACCCAATTAAGAGAGGCCATGGACCCACCTGTCTATGGTTTTTATTGTGGAGTTACCCAACTCCCAGGGCAACACAGTTATCCTTATGGTGGTTGACCAGTTCTCGAAAATGTCCCATTGTATTCCACTTAGTAAGTTACCCACTTCTAAACTGGCTTCCATTTTTGTGTGGAAGATCTTTCGCTTACATGAGTTACCCAAGGTGATTGTCTCAGGCAGGAATAGTTAGTTTGTGTTCTGGTTCTGTCGAGCCTTTTATGCCCAGTTGGGAATTCAGCTTGCTTTCTCCTCTGCGTATCACCCGCAGTCTAATGGGGCTGCAGAACGAGCCAATAAGTCCTTGGAGCAATTCCTACATTGCTATATTTCTGACCATCATAACAACTGGTCACACCTCTTACCGTGGGCGGAATTTGCTCACAATAGTGCCTTGAATTCTGCCTCCCAATTGTCCCCATTTATGGCAAACTATCGTTTCCAACCTTCCATGTTGCCTGACTCGTTTGTAGGGATGAGCTCCGTGTTCGATTCGAACCTTGAACATCGGCCGTTCACCTGTTCGGCGAATCCAGAACTTTGTGGGCCGTTCGCAACATATTCGTGTGACACAAACGGCCCCACAATGCACTGCGCCATCACAGTGCATTGCTGGCTCATGATTGGCAAGGATGCACTGTGACCCCGCATGCTTGGCCAATCACAGCGCCGACAGCGAGGAGAGCCATAATTGGCCACAGGCAGGATGCTTGTGGCCAATTATAGCTCAGGGGGGTTTAGTACATGCCCCACACTATATAAGGCCGCCAGCGCGGCGGCCTTGTGTAGTATGTTGGCGTGCAGGGAGAGGGCAGGATAGGCAGGGACAGTGTCAGCTTTGCTTTGCTTCTAAACCTAGTGCTGTTACAGTGGGTGTAGTGTGCCTCCTGCACAGTATACACCTGAAGCTACCCCTTATTGCTGGTGTTGTTCTATAGTTCTGTTGTGCAACACAGGCATCTGCAGCATTTTCAGTGGGTGTAGGTGCCTCCTGCACAGTATACACCTGAAGCTACCCCTTATTGCTGGTGTTGTTCTGTAGTTCTGTTGTGCAACACAGGCATCTGCAGCATTTTTAGTGGGTGTAGGTGCCTCCTGCACAGTATACACCTGAAACTACCCCTTATTGCTGGTGTTGTTCTGTAGTTCTGTTGTGCAACACAGGCATCTGCAGAATTTTCAGTGGGTGTAGGTGCCTCCTGCACAGTATACACCTGAAGCTACCCCTTATTGCTGGTGTTGTTCTGTAGTTCTGTTGTGCAACACAGGCATCTGCAGCATTTTTAGTGGGTGTAGGTGCCTCCTGCACAGTATACACCTGAAACTACCCCTTATTGCTGGTGTTGTTCTGTAGTTCTGTTGTGCAACACAGGCATCTGCAGCATTTTCAGTGGGTGTAGGTGCCTCCTGCACAGTATACACCTGAAGCTAACCCTTATTGCTGGTGTTCTGTTGTGCAACACAGGCCTCTGCAGCAGTTTATGTGGGTGTAGGTGCCTCCTGCACAGTATACACCTGAAGCTACCCCTTATTGCTGGTTTTCCCATCTCCCTGCAGGCTATTAGTATGTCTGGAAGTCCAACAAGGAAAGGCAGACAGTCACGAGCCAATAAAAGAGGGCAAGCAGGCTCTGTGTCTAGAGGCAACAGTGCTGGTTGTGGACGCGGTGCATCGTCATCAGCACGTTGCCATGGGACACGCTTGTCCTTATTTTCGGCAGCTGGACGTGTTGAGCGGCATCATGCCGAAGACTTGGTAGAGTTGATGACCAAGCCCTCCTCATCCTCTCTCACTCAGGCTCAGGGTACTGGCAAAGCAGCTGCCAACACGTCCTCTTCCCTTGTCTCAATGTCATCAGTCTCTCCTTCCCTAGACCCACCTTGTCCTCCTGAGGAGTCCCTTGAACTGTTTGACCACAGTGTTGGGTACAAGCTCCAGGAGGATGCCCAGCGTTTTGAAGGCTCTGATGATGATAACCAGCTAGAGGTAGGCAGTAGCGTGAGCGCAGAGAGAGGGGATGTTCAAGGACAGCAATCTGGCAGTCATGTTCCACCAGCTGCAGCATACTGCCAGGTTTGATCCAGTGATGAAAAGTGAGGGGATGATGAGGTCACTGACTCCAAGTGG
Organism: Lithobates sylvaticus; assembly: GCA_028564925.1. Taxonomy (NCBI): domain Eukaryota; kingdom Metazoa; phylum Chordata; class Amphibia; order Anura; family Ranidae; genus Lithobates; species Lithobates sylvaticus. Next base: position 303,543,484 of record CM053029.1, read on the forward strand.
GGGCCTGATAGGAGAGAGGAGGAGGTGGAGGAGGCACATCTTCAACGAGGCAGGATTCCTTCCGGGGGCCAGCTTAAGGGCAGCACACCGACTGAATCACACTGCAGAGCTCCGCCTGTGCGGGGCGCTGCCTCTGCGCATTATTCCAAAAGTTCTTTGGTGTGGGCCTTTTTTGAGACAAGTGCAGCAGATCGCACCACTGCTATTTGCAACATATGTCTCAATCGTATCTTGTGTGGCCAAAACATCAGCCGCTTGGGCACCACATGCTTGACCAGACATATGTTCACCTGCCATGCAGCTCGTTGGCAAGCATACCTTAAATACCCACACCAAAGAACAAAGCGGACCTCTCCTTGCTCCTCATCAGCTGGGATCTCCAAGCCCACTATACCTTCAGTCCTATCTGAAAGCTGCACTGAGAGGAATGAAGGTGTAGAATTAGGTGTGTCACAGCCAAGTACTTACGGGCACACTACTAGCAGTACACCGATGTCCAGGCAAATTTCCCTGCCCCAGCTGCTGGACCGTCAAAAGAAGTTCACTCCCAGCCATCCACATGCCCAGCGGTTGAATGCCAGCTTGGCTAAATTGCTAGCACTTCAACTTCTTCCTTTTCAGTTGGTAGACTCTGCGCCCTTCCGTGAGTTTGTGCAATGTGCGGTTCCTCAGTGGCAGATTCCCAAACGCCACTTTTTCTCACGGAAGGCGATTCCGGCTCTCTACCGGCATGTGGAAGGCAATGTCGATGCCTCGCTGGACAGGGCAGTCAGCGGTAAGGTGCATATCACCGCTGACTCATGGTCCAGCAGGCATGGACAGGAACTTTACCTATCTTTCACGGCCCATTGGGTCACTCTTTTGGCAGCTGGGAAGGATGCAGGACAAGGTGCAGTAGTGTTGGAGGTTGTTCCGCCACCACGCCTCCAAAATGCTACTACTGGTTGTGACAAACCTCTCTCCTCCACCCCCTCCTCTTCTTCTTCTTCCTCCATGGCCTCTTCCTGTGCTTTGTCCTCGGAACCAGCGATGCTCTGTAGGCGTTCAAGGGGCTACGCAAGTACGCAGGCAAAAAGATTCCATGCCGTGCTTGCGCTGGTGTGTTTGGGGGACAGAAGCCACACTGGGGCAGGGGTTCTGTCAGCTCTGCAGGGGCAGGCCGAGAGGTGGTTGAAACCACGCCAGCTTAAGCCAGGAATGGTGGTTTGCGACAATGGCACCAACCTCCCCTCCGCCCATGCGACAGGGACAACTGACCCATATGCCCTGTGTGGCTCACGTCCTTAACCTGGTGGTGCAGCAGTTATCGGGCAGGTACCCAGGCTTACAGGATGTCCTGAGGCAGGCCAGGAAAGTCTGTGTGCATTTCCGCCGATCATATAATGCCAGTGCTCGGCTGGCTGAGCTGCAAAAGGAGTTGAACCTGCCCAAGAACCGCCTTATATGTGACATGCCCACCAGGTGGAACTCAACGTTGGCCATGCTGCAGCAGCTGCACACACAGCAGAGGGCCATCAATGAGTACCTGTGCGACTACGGCACCAGGACAGGGTCAGGGGAGCTCGTTTTTTTTCAACACGCCAGTGGGGCATGATCAGGGATGCATGCACTGTCCTGTCACCATTTGAGGAGGCCACGAGGATGGTGAGCAGTGACAGTGCATGCATCAGTGACACTGTACCTCTTGTCCACCTGTTGGAGCATAGCATACGGAATAATGGACAGGGCATTTGAGGCAGAACAGGGGCAGGAAGAGGAGGAATTTCTTGCCTCTCAAGGCCCCCTTAATCCAGACAGTGTTCCTTCTGTCCCACACATCACACAGGAAGAGGAGGATTGTGTCAGCATGGAGGTGGAGCCTGGCACTCAGCATCGGCAGTCTGTTAGGGATGATTTACAGTCTCAAGAAACCGGTGGACTTGTACGTGGCTGGGAGGAGGTGGCTGCTGATCATGTCATCCTTAGTGACCCAGAGGACTCCAGACCGAATGCCTCAGCTAACCTATGCTGCATGGCCTCCCTGATCCTGCAAAGCCTGCGGAAGGATCCTCGTATTCTTCGGATCAAGGAGAGGGACCATTACTGGCTGGTCACTCTCCTTGATCCACGGTACAAGGGTAAGGTTGCGGACCTTATCTTGCCGTCGCAGAGGATGAGACATCTCCGGGAGGCCTTGCAGAAAGGTCTGTGCAATGCGTTCCCAGAGACTGGGAGGTTACAAACTTCTGGTCCTGGACAACGAGTTGCTGAGGCTTCGGTCAGTAACAGAAGGAGCGGTGGAGAAGGTGGCCGTCTGACCGATGCGTTCAGACAATTTTTTAGTCTGCAGCCCCAAGGTATGATCGGTTCCAGCAACCATCGCCAGCGTCTGATTTACATGGTGCAGGAATACCTAGGGGCAAGGTCAGACTTGGACACCTTTCCCACCGAAAATCCTCTGGCTTTCTGGGTCTTGAGGATGGATCACTGGCCAGAGCTTGCACAGTATGCAATTGAGCTACTGGCCTGTCCTGCATCCAGCGTTCTTCCGGAACACACATTCAGTGCTGCTGGAGGCTTTGTCACCGATCACAGGGTGCGCCTGTCCACCGAATCGGTTGATCGACTGACCTTCATAAAGATGAATCAGTCTTGGATCACCACCAGCTACCAAGCACCTGAAGCTGATGTAACCGAATAATTTATTTTGAAATGTCACATCCCTTAAAGACTGCCTATGCTGATGCTGAGTGACTGTCCTGTTATGTTGACTGACTATCCTCTTCCTCCTCAATGATCCTGCTGATAGCTTGGAAGAACATTTTTGGTTCTCGGTGGCTAAGGCCCAATTTTTCAGCGCCTGTTTAACAGGGGCATGTAATTAAATATTTTTATGCAATGCTTTGCAGCAGGGCTCATTCCTGCACTCCAACTAGAGTATCTGGGAGAGGTTGCAGTGTTGTGGCACCAGCACCAGTGCCTAAGGCCCAATTTTTCAGCCCCTGTCTGTTTAACAGGTGCATGTACTTACAATTATTGATATAATATTTCAAAGCAGGGCCCGTTCCAGCGCCCAGTGAGAGTAACTGTGAGGACTAATGCCCCGTACACACGATCAGAAATTCCGACCACAAAATCCGTCTGATTTTTTCCGACGGATTTTGGCCGACACTGGTGTTGCATACACACGGTCGGACAAAGTTGTCGGAAAATCCAATCATCCTGAACGTGGTGACGTTCGTTGCGTACAACGGGACTACGTAGAGGCTAGTAGCCAATAGCTTTGGTCTTGTAATGTGATCTGAGCATGCGTGGCACTTTGTCCGTCGGAATTCGCTACACACGATCGGAAAAAGTCCGATAGGGCTTTGTTGTCGGAAAATTTGAGAGCAGGATCTAAAACTTTTTCTGTTGGAAATTCCGACGGAAAAAGTCCGATGGAGCCCACACACGGTCGGAATTTCCGACAACATGGTCCGATAGGACATTTTCCGTCGGAAAATCCGACCGTGTGTACGGGGCATTAGATTGTTGTGGCACCAGCACCACCACCAAAGGCCCAATTTTTCTTCCACTGTTCAACAATGGCATGTAATTACAATTCTTGACATAATGGTTCACAGCAGGGCACTCCAGCACCCACCAAGAGTCACTTTGAGGGCTTACAGTGTTAACTTGTGGCAACATCAACACCTTAGGGACAAATTTCTGGAGAGCATTTAGGGCAGGCTCCTACTTTCAAACATTCAACTTACAAACGTCTCCTACTTGCTTGCAAATGGAAGGAGACAACAGGAAGTGAGATGAAAAAAGGCGGACGGCCCAAAAAATTATACAGGGGTGATAACCATTCCCTATGTTTTCCAAAAAGCTTAAAAATAGATTTTTTGACTGGAGCTACACTTTAAAAATGTACCAGTTAAAAATTACAAACAGATTCTACTTAACACAACAAACCTACACAGTCCCTGTCTTATTTGCACCACCTGTATACTGCTGTTCTGAGTAAATAGGGCCTGGGGCCCCCAAGACCCAAAGGGGCTGGTAATGAGTAGGGGGGCTACCCATGCCATTTTTCTCATTGATTTTCATCCATATTGCCGGAACCAGACATTGCATTAAAATCGCAAGCAGTTTTAAATTACTTTTTTTCCGTTAAATGTCATTTTGTGCAGGGACTGTTCTAAACACGGGGAACACGTGCCACTTCACAGGCATACTATAGACACCCCACAGGCACGATATTAAAAGGAATATTTCACTTTAATCATCATTAAAATCAGTGCTCCCGAAAAAACTGCATTTTTAAAAAAAAAAAATTGCACTGATCCATGTCCCCTGGGGCAGGTGCCGGGTCCCCAAACCCTTTTTAGGACAATATCTTGCATATTAGCCTTTAAAATTAGCATTTTGATTTCGAACGTTCGAGTCCCATAGACTTTAATGGGGTTCTAAAGTTCGCTCGAACTTTCGGTCCGTTCGAAGGTTCTGGTGCGAACCGAACCAGGGGGGGTACGGCTCATCCCTACTCGTTTGTTCCGCAGTATATTCCTGCATTAGAGGAGCATCTCTGTGGTCTTCATTCCACTTGGGCACAAGTCCAGGAGGCTTTGTGACATGCTAATGATAGGTACAGACTCCATGGTGAACGCAGATGCCTGCCTGCGCCTTAATACCAGGTTGGGGACAGGGTCTGGCTGTCATCTCGCAACCTCCAAGGTGTGAACTTCAGAGAGGGAACACAAAGTCGGTTTATTGAGCCTTTCTGTAATCTTCGCAGGATTAACTCAGTGGCTTACGCATTAGACCATCCTTCTAATCTGCGTATCTTGAATGTATTTCATGTCTCCTTATTAAAACCTTTGGTCTGCAACCGCTTTACCACCTCGGTGCCTCGCCCTCACCCTGTACATGTTGAGAACCATGAGGAGTATGAAGTACAGTCCATTGTTGACTCCTGTAGGTTCCGTGGGCGCATACAGTACCTGGTGCATTGGAAAGGGTGCGGTCCGGAGGGACGCTCTTGGGTCTCATCCTCAGACGTACATGCTTTGTCCTCCTCTGTGAGTTCCTTCTGTCCCACACATCACACAGGAAGAGGAGGATTGTGTCAGCATGGAGGTGGAGCCTGGCACTCAGCATCGGCAGTCTGTTAGGGATGATTTACAGTCTCAAGAAACCGGTGGACTTGTACGTGGCTGGGAGGAGGTGGCTGCTGATCATGTCATCCTTAGTGACCCAGAGGACTCCAGACCGAATGCCTCAGCTAACCTATGCTGCATGGCCTCCCTGATCCTGCAAAGCCTGCGGAAGGATCCTCGTATTCTTCGGATCAAGGAGAGGGACCATTACTGGCTGGTCACTCTCCTTGATCCACGGTACAAGGGTAAGGTTGCGGACCTTATCTTGCCGTCGCAGAGGATGAGACATCTCCGGGAGGCCTTGCAGAAAGGTCTGTGCAATGCGTTCCCAGAGACTGGGAGGTTACAAACTTCTGGTCCTGGACAACGAGTTGCTGAGGCTTCGGTCAGTAACAGAAGGAGCGGTGGAGAAGGTGGCCGTCTGACCGATGCGTTCAGACAATTTTTTAGTCTGCAGCCCCAAGGTATGATCGGTTCCAGCAACCATCGCCAGCGTCTGATTTACATGGTGCAGGAATACCTAGGGGCAAGGTCAGACTTGGACACCTTTCCCACCGAAAATCCTCTGGCTTTCTGGGTCTTGAGGATGGATCACTGGCCAGAGCTTGCACAGTATGCAATTGAGCTACTGGCCTGTCCTGCATCCAGCGTTCTTCCGGAACACACATTCAGTGCTGCTGGAGGCTTTGTCCTGTACATGTTGAGAACCATGAGGAGTATGAAGTACAGTCCATTGTTGACTCCTGTAGGTTCCGTGGGCGCATACAGTACCTGGTGCATTGGAAAGGGTGCGGTCCGGAGGGACGCTCTTGGGTCTCATCCTCAGACGTACATGCTTTGTCCTCCTCTGTGATTTCCATCGATGTTTTTCCCTCAAGCCTGGTGGTCCTCCGAGGGGGAGAGGTCATTGAGGAGGGGTACTGTCAGGGCTGGGCTCAGCCCTTCCTTCTCAAAGCTGGCCACTGAGCTAATTGCCAGCTACTTTATCTCCACAGTGACTCACCTGTTGATGATATCCTGCTCGTCAGTCCTGCCTACTTAAGCCATCCAGCCCAGATGATCTCGGCCTTCGCCTTGGTCACATCTCTAGAAACGCTCTCCTGTGTTCCTGTTAAAGACTTGCTTGGCTGACATTCCTTCTGGCTCCAGATCCTGCTTGCTGTTCTACTACGCTCATCTCTGTCTCCCTGATGTTTTGGCTTGTCTGACTATCCGTTCTGGTTCCTGAACTCTGGCTATGTTTTGACTACCTTTACTCTGTTTAACTTTTTATTATTATTATTAAACAAGTGTGATTTAACTGTCTTAGTCTGATTCATGGTTTCTGACAACAGGTTGTCCAATGGCTCTCCAGTCTTCCAGAGTACATCTGCATTGATTAACTTATTGCACCACTGGGACTTAGGACTGTTTGACACCACAGAGATGGAAGCTCCCTGCATGAGGCAGCACAGTGCCTGTAGAGGCCGCTCCTAGAGGTGAGAGGCTGGGGGAAATAGTGGGGAGCACCCTGAATGTCACGAACCACCTTGGAAGCATGGATTAATGCATGAAGGATCACTTGTTAAACAGCACAAAATATCGTTTGATTATTCTAGAGTTGTTTTCAGATGATTAATCAGAAATGCTGCAAAAGGACAAATTATTTATTCCAGCTGTGGATTGGATTGATTTGGAGAGTTTTAAGTCACGGTTTCAAAAAACCACCACGTCTTGCACTTTATTTATAAGAGACACTTTTTTTGCATATTTTAGCAACATTGGATTATTGATATATGCTGTTTCCATATTTTTATCTCACTGGTACATTTTATATTTATTTTTATTTTTATGCTACACTGGATACACATCACTTTTGAGAATGAATTTTTTATTACATCACTTTTGAGAAGGAATTTTTTATTACATTGTTTTATGTGGATGGAATTTTATATTGGATGAAATTGCTATATTTATTTATTTCATATTGGAAGTTTTTTTCATCAATTTGCACGTGTGTGTTTGCACTTTACTGCACATTTGCACATTTCTATAGTATTATATATCATCAACTACTGTTTATAATATTATCATCAATTACTATTTATTTACATATTTATTTTTCACAATTTTTTGGTATAATCGTTAGTCTTCCTGACAGGATTATTATTTAGAAGGTTTACGCCACATACTACTGAATATTACAGTGCCTAATGGGTTAGCACTTCTGCTTAGCAGCACTGGGGTCATTGATTTAAATCCCAAACATGCAGAGAAGTTGTCTGTACTCCCTATGTTGTTAAACATAACTTTTGACGGATGTCCTTCTACAAATTAGATATAAATGTAGAATTTATGTGGAGGAGGGTTCCACCACCATGGCAAATCTTGGGACGCCTGCCTTTACACGCACATGAACTTTAATGGCATCCCAGTCTTAGTCTGTAGGGTTCAAATTTGATTTGGTCCATCCTTTGCAGCTAGAACAGCTTTAACTCTTCTGGGAAGGCTGCCCACAAGGTTTAAGAGTGTGTCTATGGGAATGTTTGACCATTCTTCCAAAAGCACATTTGTGAGGTCAGGCGCTGATGTTGGATGAGAAGGCATGTCTCGCAGTCTCCGCTCTAATTCATCCCAAAGGTGAATTCTAATTCATCCCAAAGGTGAATTCCATCATGTTGAGGTCAGGACTCTATGCAGGCCAGTCAAGTTCCTCAACCCCAAGCTCGCTCATTCATGTCTTTTTGGACCTTGCTTTGTGCAATTGTGCGCAGTCATGTTGGAACAGGAAGAGGCCATCCTCAAAAGGAAGCCTCTGTGTGATGTTATACTAAGAGCAATGTATTAAACACAGCCAATGCCTGGGGAGAAGAATTATGTGATATTATCAGTGCAAGCCTGGTCAGCTAAGAAGTGGGTGGTGATGGAGGAAAGTCCCCTTCCTGGGGGTGAGAAACCCCCCCCTCATGTATCACGTGCTGAGTGGTCCCAGCCCTGTGTCTCATGGGCCCCAGGTGGTCAGTTGGATGATTGGAGTTTCTATCTGAACCACTGAAAACATAGGCCTATTATGGAGTACTCCGGGCTTCAGGCTTTAAGTGGTAATGTGTACTGTGACCAGGGGTTGTGGCAAGAAGGTCTAGCACCTGCATCATTACAGTGTAAATTCTCTTAATCCCACACAGCAGCCAAGATGAAAAAATCAAGCCAACATGCATATAAGGGTCAATCAAACAGCAGCCTGCAAGAGCATCAAATAACGCCAGGGCATCCACAACCATAAACAGAGCAGTGGACTGACAACAGAACAAGTGACATTAGAGGATGGGTGGGCCCTGAATGCCCTGCATTCACAGGAATGTCCTTAGTCTTCCAAGTTGAGTGACACTGGGCACCATTCAGCCCCAAAGATCTTGCGGCAGAATAGAAGTTATTTTTTTTTGTGGGGGGGGGGCTTCTGCCTGAAAGAAAGAGTTGCAGTCTAAGCTGTGTTTTTGTTAAGTGCACCTGTGGAAAAAATAGCCTGGTGTTGGGCTTTGATATGTACACCCTTACATATATCAACTGAAGTGACCTATTAGTAGCCTCAGGCAATACACAAAGTTGAAACAAATCCTCCTACATAAGTTGTACCCTCTCTCCTCTACAGCCTCCTAAAACACACATTTTACACAGCATCTCTGAGCTTCAGAAGACAGAGGGGGGGGGGATTTGATGTCACACACAGCACAGCATAGAACTGAGAGCTGTGTGTATACTGAGGTCTGAGTGGAGGGAATGGCCACCCCCCCCCCCCCCTCTACACAGTCTCATAGGGAAACATGCACAGCCGAGGTTGTCAATCACTTTGTCAATTGTCTCCTGGGATTCTGTAATGTCAGCCTAAACTGTAAGAAGGGACTCATGCAGAATGATAGAGAAGGCAGAATTCACACTAGATGTTTTGGATCAAGGCAAGTACAGACTATATGAGCATATGCTTCGTTCATTTTTAATTTCAGAGGTTTAAAACCACTTTAAGTGATTCCTTGTGATTAACAGATTTGAATATATTATTGTTATCTGTGACTATAACAACTTTTACCACGTTTTATTCATTGTAAAACTCAGTTCATTGTCTGCCTGGGCTTCTACTTATTGGCTGCCAAGTTGTGGTGACATACAGCTGAATAGGTGTGTGCTCCAACTAAAAAGGTTTATTTTGCTTCACTATGGTCATTTAAATATTGCAAAACAAGCAACTGGTATACATTTATGTAAAATACACTATTAAAAAAGGTTGAATTAAATATTAGAAACCTCTAATGCCGAAATTCAGGAAAGTACAGGGTTGGCAAGCTCCATCACATAACTGTATATACCCAAGCCACTATAGGAAAAGACCCACAGACTATTAGTAACTACAGACGGCCTTGTCTGGGCAGGCTGGAAATAATATACTTGCCAATTAACAAGAAAAGCTTTATTTTCACAGCTGCTTGCAAGATGTTAATGGAAGTACAGTGCATAGACATTTAACGGCATGCTGCCACTCTCCACTGGTATGTCATGCATTCCCATGGAAAAACATTAACATAGGATAAACAGTCAGCAGCTGTCAAAGTCTGGGAAGAATCCATCAATGTTGGTAAAGATTATAGGGGCATCCAAGTGTAAGGTTAGCCAAGGCAACATAGCTATGTTTTGAGGTTAGCATCTATAAGAGCAGAGGAGCATTGTCTGCCATTGTATGCTAAATATTGCATGTATTTAGTGTTTTTGAAATGTATATTTAAATATATTAGAACACATAATTATTTATCTCCTATGTATTTATATAATAGAGATAGTGTTCTCTCAAGACTAATAAAAGTTAAGGGAGTATAAAAAATCAAAAATATAACTCCAAGCATAAAAAGTGTACACATAGGAAACAATAATGATGTTAGTAACTGTTGTGCCTTAGAGTTTTCTTGCAGTAGTATAGTTGTGTGTATTGTATGGTTCTCCCCTTCAGAAGGGCTGTGAAAATGTGGAAAAGACTTCCTCAAGATCTGGGTCTGTCTAGCCCAGTATAATCCTTTAAAAAAGGCCTGGATTCTTTCCTAAATGTACATAGTATAACTGGATACTAACATTTATAGGTAAAGTTGATACTGGGGGAATATGCGATTGCCTCTTGGGGATCAGGAAGGTTTTTTTTCCCCGTGCTGGAACAAATTGGATCATGCTTTGCTGGGGTTTTTTGCCTTCCTTTGTATCAACTGTGGGTATATGATTGTGTATATAAGATTGTATGATTTATTTATTTTTTCCATTTTAATGGTTGAACTAGATGGACTTGTGCTTTTTTTCAACCTAATTACTGTAGGTAACTAAGAAACTGTTAACTGTTTGTATTCACCAAGGTGATGACACCAGGGACACCTAGCCAAGGTTTTTTTTTGTTCTGTCATCAGTGTCTCCCACTCTAGTAAATGATACCTACAGTTCAAATGATGTTTTCTAATAAAATATGCTCTTTATTCTGTTTTTCTGTAGAAGATCCAAGGCTAACCTGGCTCTTCCTTTCATGTCACACAGTTATGATTTACCATATTGGTTTAAACCCACCTGCATTTTTAAGACCACAGGATATATTGCCTGACCTTATATCAGGTTCATAAGGATTTGTGTTTTTCTTTTTTTTTTTTATATTATGGGGGTTCATTTTCGCTCTTAAAACTTGGGATTCCTCCAAAATTTCAGTTTGAGGTTTAGTCGTTGTTTTACTGTAATGTGCTGTAACAAATACTTTAAGAGGTTGTGGACATTGGGCCCTACTACCCATGGCCAACAAAAAAAAAAAAAAATCATCAGAGTACATAGGGCATATGTAGTACTGTACATCCTGTCCTTCTGCCTCTTTCTGCATTTGCCAGCAAGTCCTGGCTGTTAAAATGATGGGTGGGAATTGCTGTTTAAATTCAGCAGCTATTAAAATTGTTGCAAAAAAGGTCTAATGCCGCGTACACACGGTCGGAATTTCCGATGGAAACAGTCCGATGGGAGCTTTTCATCGGATTTTCCGACCGTGTGTATGCCTATCGGTCTTTTTCTGTCGGAATTTACGACGGACTTTGGATTGAGAACCTGTTCTTAATTTTTCCAAAGGAAAACCTTTCTATCAGATTTTCAGATCGTGTGTATGCAATTCCGACACGCAAAATTCAGACGCATGCTCGGAAACAATTCGACGCATGCTCAGAAGCATTAAACTTGCCTTTTGTAGTGCAGTCGAACGTTTTTTAAGGCGTGGTGTTATTGACCGTCAGAATTTGGTGTGATCGTGTGTAGGCAAGACAGTTTGCGCGAAATTCTGTCGGAATTCTGATGGTAAAACCATCAGAGCTTTTTCCGACGAGAATTCCGACCGTGTGTACATGGCATAACTTTCTGACACCGTGTTTATAAACACTGTTCAAATGTGGGGTGGAGAGATACAGAGTAATATTGTTACCTTTGTGTTTTTTCTGTTTCATTAAAGTAAGGTGCCCCTTAAGAATTTTTTTTAAAAAGTCAGCAGCTACAAATACTGCAGCTGCTGACTTTTAATAATGTCCCAGGGTCCAGCGATGCGGGGGAATGAAGCCCCCCCTCGTTCCCCGCTCCGCTCGCGGCACCGGCATCCTTACTGTGGGCACCCGGCTGTGGCTTTACAGCCGGGGACCTACTGCGCATGCGCGAGCAGAGCCGCGCGCCGTGATACGCCGCACAGTCATCTGGGACCTGTCACGTGTCTCAGATGACTGACTGCGCCGAGGGGGAGTGATATCAGTGCCCGGGCACTGAAAGAGGCAGACTACGAGGGACCCCCTAGCAACAGGCATTTAGAGGCGAGTTACATTTTTTTTTTCAAATTATTTTTTTTTATATATTTTTAGGAATTTTAAGATATTTTTTATTTTTTGGGGGAAACAACACTTGAGTTTTGATTTTTTTATATGAAGTTGAAGCAACCTGACAAGTAAAGTAAAAAATAATTTGTTTTTCCCCTTTGAATACCTTAATAAGCCTTACTTTAACCTGATCAGCCCTAACTAACTATTTCTTTCCCTTCTCCCCTATTTTCTTCAATATATTCAATCTTTTTTAGTTTTTAATTGTGTTGTTTGTGTTGCATTAAGAAAACAGCAAAATTTAAAAATTACTGTATTTCCTTTTTTTTTTTTTACTTTATATCTTTATTTCAATTTTTTTACAATTACAGCTTATACACAATCACTTACAACTCTCTTTACATAGGTCATATTGAACGAAGTTCGATAAGCGGCTTACGTCTGTTCTACCTCAGTCATACCACCTTACATTCACCCTCTACCCCTCATATTCATCCTCTTACTCTCTGTTAGTGGCGAGTTGTCCACTTAGTTCGTTTTATCTGAGTGGATTTGGTTGGCACTGACTAGGGTCTTTAGCGTGTTCCTCTCTCCATCCATGGTTTCCAAATTAATTGGAATTTAGCGAGGTTCCCTTGTTTTATGTATATAGTTCTCTCCTTCATAATCACTCTATCCATGTTTTGTTCCCACTCATTAGCTGTTGGGGGGCTAGGGGACTGCCATCTCCGAGCGATTAATATCCTAGCCTGTAAAAGACAGAGCAAAACCGCCAGCTGGCCCTCCTTGGGCCTACCCACTCCCTCTCCTCCCCCAAGAACACATAGAGTAGGATCCATTTCCAAGTGAGTATTGAATACCTGGGAGACCTTGTCCACCACCTCTTTCCAATATCCGTATAGTTTTGGACATCTCCAGAACATGTGGACAAGATCTCCCCCTGGTCTCCCACATCTAGGGCACTTATCATCTTGCCTACGGCCGAACTTAAACAATTTATTTGGAGTGTAGTAAGCTCGATATAGTAAGAAAAGGTGTGACATCCTCTGGGGGGGGGGGGGGGGAGTGAAACCAATGGGGCGAGTTCAAGTATCCTCTCCCATTGAGGATCTGAGATGGTTCCTACATCCCTTTCCCACTTTACCTAATGTGGACTTATTTGTGTGCCCTCCCTGTTCCCTTTATTCAGATGCAGGTATAGATTAGATATCATCCCCTTGCGGGACCTCGCCCCTGACACACTCAATAGAACCTGCATGTTAGTCCACTCTGGTGGTTCACCTTTGAACTGTTCAGCCAGGGCATGCCTCACCTGCAGGTATCTAAAAAAAGACTTCCTGGGGAGGGAAAGTTGATCTCTAAGGTCCTGAAAACTTCTGATCCTACCCTCGTGATAGATCTGAGCGATATATTTTAGGCCTGCTCTTTCCCATTCTCTGACAGTTCCCATCTTTTGTATTTCGCGCAAGTTAGTGTTCTCCCATAGCGGGGAAAAAGCTGTAAAACCTCTATATCCCATCATATTTTTTACGGAGCCCCATACCTTGGCCATCAAGTCCTGGGTAGGGAGCCCCTTATGGAAGGTCCCTGCCTCTAGTATCTCCATCAGAGAATTGTGTGAGGCTTTATAGAGAAGGATCTTCCACTCACGCCCCTCTTTCTCGACCTCGCATCCCCTAATGTGTTTCAGCTGCGCCGCTAAGAAATATCTGAAAGGATGCGGCAAGGCAACTCCTCCTAGCCCAATTGGAAGTTGTAATGTCCTAAGACTAATCCGGGAGATCCCCCCTTTCCAAACTAATTCTCTAAATATGGTGTCTATCCTATTAAACCACTTTTTATAGATCCATATTGGAGAATTATGAAGTATGTATAAGAGTTGTGGCAGAGGACCCTCCATTGGTTAACCGTAAAGGATAGGATCACATTCAAGACCCTCTGCCTCACCCACAAATGCACACAAAGAGATGCTCCTCAATACTTATGCGAAAAAATACAACACTACACTCCCAATCGCAACCTCCGATCTAACGACCAAAATCTCCTCCTCGTCCCCAAGTCCCGGTACAAATCAAGGGGAGAACGAAGATTTGCAGTCCAAGGACCACGGCTATGGAACGCTCTACCTACGAACATCCGCTTAGAAAAAGATCATCGGATCTTCAGGAAAAAACTTAAGACCCACCTCTTCTAAGAAGGAATCAACCCAGTTCGGATCAAGCGCCTTGAGGCGATTTAGTTCGCAGTTGCAGCGCTATACAAATCTTTCATTCATTCATTCATTCATTCATAAGCACCATTTTTATTAAATTACACCGACCTGCTGCTGATAGGGGGAGTTTTTTCCATATTTGGATCTTCCCTTTACATTTATTCAGTAGTGGGATCAGGTTTTCTATAACATATTGTTTAGGGTCTCTCCAAATGTTAATACCCAAATATTTAATTTTCTGAACTATTTGGAGCTGCTCTGCCTCTACTGGTAGGGGGAGGACTATAGGGTCTATGGGTAGTAGGTTTGATTTTTCCCAGTTTATTCTCAGTCCTGACAAGCGGCCAAAGTCTTTGATTCTCCCCATGGTCTCACGCAGTGACTCCTGTGTGTCATTAAGCAGTAAAAGGAGGTCATCTGCGTAAAGTATCACTTTTTCCTCTAAGTCCCCTCTTTTGAACCCTTTTATTTCTGGGGATGATCTCAAGGAAAGAGCCAAGGGTTCGATTGCGAGGGCGAAGAGGAGGGGTGACAGAGGGCACCCCTGCCTCGTCCCACTCAGCAATCGAAACCTGGTAGAATGTTCATTATTTACTTTCACTCTTGCCCCCGGGGAACGATATAGAAGCTTAACCCATTTAACAAAATTCGGGCCTACACGAAATTCCGTTAAGGTTCTCCAGAGATACTTCCATTCTAGGGAATCAAAGGCCTTGGCCGCATCCAAGGAAAGGACAGCCCTGTTACCCCCATCTTCAACAGGTAATTGGAGGTTCAAAAAAAGACGTCTAATGTTTAAACTAGAAGACCTACCCGGAATAAATCCTGATTGGTCTTGGTGCACCAGTTTATGAATTGGAAAAGGAAGTGCAGCGCTGGGAAGGTGAACTATTATAATAACCTTCAGTGAACAAAAAAATTCATCAATAGTGATTTAAAGTAATATTCCTAAAAATACAATCAAAAAATACAAATATTACTTATAATGGACCAAGAAAGTCCCAAGAAAAGTTCCTCAATTATAATTAAGGAAATAATTCTATAGGAACTTGAAGTGAAAAGTGACATGTACAAATATTGTTTGTGATAAACAAAAAATGTCCCAAAGTGATATAATATAAGTGACGTCAAGCCAGGATGTTCCTAGACTGGATCCTCTGGTACACACACTCGTGGAAGAATGGAAATAGATGTGCGCTTACCGGAACAGGTGGACTCCCTGTCAGCAACAGGGAGTCAAACGGGCATAGAAAGGCTCCAGACGGCCTGCGACCTCGATATTCCAGGGCGGAAGGGTAGACTCTATGAAACCACTCACGACTTCGCCAGCAGGATACAGTAGGTCAAAGTGAAGGCAGCTGATATGGATTCTGGATCCTCATGGATAAAACCGGGACTCGGATGACTGGATAGTCACTTGGTAGGCAAAAATGGAATGAGCCAATGGTGGACACCAACCAGAGCAAGGATCTCTTAAGATACTCTCCAAGAAATGTTCAAATCATAGGGAGAGAAACAAGAAGAAAAAAACAGGAGGGGACTCCGATGGTGTAGATCAAACGGGCAGGTTTTTATTGAAAAAAAACAAGTACAAAAACAAATAATAATATAAAAGTGATCCCATTTAAAAAGCAGTGTGGGAGTGGGTATGACCTGGCCCGCTTATGAATAACTTTATTTAGCCTGGCTGCCAAGACCTTTGCGATCACCTTCATGTCTGAATTCAGAAGCGCGATGGGTCTATATGAGGCGGGGGAAAGTGGGTTCTTATTCTCCTTAGGGATCACAATTGTAGTTGATTCCATCATCGACCTGGGGAGTTCTCCTCCCCGAGCCGAGGCATTAAATACCTCCAACAGCTCGGAGAGAAGCACCTCCCCATATTTACGATATATTTCAATGGGAAGGCCATCCGGTCCGGGGGACTTCTGGACAGCCATTTCCCGGACGATCCGCTGTATCTCCTCCAGGGTGACAGGGACGTCTAACGCAGTCCTGTCCTCCTCAGAGAGACAGGGGACCGTCAGCCCCTCAAAGAATGTGTCCATTTCCTCCTTCATATCCACCTGTTCGGAATGGTATAACCTCTCATAATACTCCCGGAAGGTATCTACAAGCTCAGGAGTATATGTAGATGTCCTACCCGCTCCTATGTTAATCAATGGGACCATCGATGAGGGAGAATTAGTTCTAATTAAATGGGCAAGCATCCTGCTTATTCCTTCCCCCTCCCCGAAAGCAGCTTGTTTATGGAAGATGTATTTTTGTTCTGCTTTACCCAGCAGGACTACACGGTAGACCCTTTGTGCCTCCGTCCATGTTCTAAAGTTTACAGGTGTTGGATTACTTATGTATGCAGCTTCTGCAGCTATTAAGTTATTCCCTGCAGTTTCCTCCCCCTCTCTTTACTGTTTTTTTTATCTTTGAAATCTGCTGGATCAGCAGACCCCGTAGGATAGCCTTGATTGTGTCCCAGACTACCCCCTGGGGGGCTGATCCTTTATTCCACTCGATACATTCCCTCAAAGCGTCCAACACCTCTTGGGGTTGTCCCATTAACTCCAACCAGGAGGGGTTAATTCTCCACTCACGGTAGGTACTTCTCATCCCCACCTCAATTGAAGCTGTCACAGGGGAATGATCAGAAAGGCCTCTTGGCCTATGCCTTATGTTGTCTATCATGGCCATCAGCTCATCGTTGCCGAGCAACATGTCAATTCTTGACAGTGTGGAGTATGTGCCGGAGAAGCAGGAATAACCCCTTATCCCAGGGTTCCTCAGACGCCAAATGTCTTTCAGACCCATTTCCTCTAAGAGACGATGGAGACGGCTATCCACTAGCCCGTCCCGTTTGGTCCCCTGAGGAAACCTATCTATTGCCGGGTCCAGGACCATATTAAAGTCGCCTATAACCATTGCCGGTAGGCCCGGCCTCTCCAACACAAACTCCACAAAGTCAAGAAGGACCTCAATATTGAAGGGAGGGGGAACATAAACATTAGCAAGTAGCACCACTCTATTCTCTATCTTACAATGTAGGAAAATGTACCGTCCCTGGTCATCGATCTTGCTTTGAATACAGTTAAATGTAATCCCTGAGCCAATCAAAATACTAACACCTCTAGAAAAGGATGAATGAACTGAGTGGATCTGAAAAGGAAACTCCCCCCACCCTAACTTGGGTAAGGAAGCATTAGTAAAATGGGTCTCCTGGAGACACACAATAGAACTCCCATAGGACCTAACCATGGACCGTACTACAACCTTTTTCCCTGGATCGCCTAGTCCCCTTACATTCCAAGAACAAATAGTGAGCTTTTTTTTACCCTCTTGTGTCGCACTAATCATTCGTGACTATAAGTTTGTGATTCCATCAACAACATTATTCTTTAATCTCGTGCTCCTTAAAGTGAACCATGTACTTCTTATGTTTAATACTTGTAGAACCTTGCTGTCCAATCTTAAACTGTGAACGTGGATTTTTACCTGCAAATTTTTTTTCCATGCATACTTATGCCTTGTGAACGTGTTATACCTCCCCCATTCACCCAAACTAACACATCCATCACTCTGTTTACAACTCTCATACATTACCTTCCTAGGTTCGGTCAGAGGCCTTCTCTTGTGACCAACCCAAACACACCTTTTTTTAAAACAGAAAAACCATAGTGTCAATTGCATTTTTTCTTCCCTATTCCTACCCCACCCCATCACTGGGACTATCCATCCATTCCCCTCCCCCCAAGTGCAAAAATTACTCCATAGTAACAAACTAGACATATGATCCCAGAGAACATCCTGCAGCATCCCCATAACCTGGGAATACAATACCCTTTGTTCTCCTTCCCCCCTATCAATCCCCCCCGTCTCCCCTCCCCACCCCGAAAAGAACAACAAAAAAAAAAGAAAAGGAGATAAAAAGAGGGGGCGGGGGGGGGGGGAGGCGACACCGCGGCGAGGGGAGAAAAAAAAAGAAAAGAAAAAAAAAAAAAAGAAGAAAAAAAAGGGGAAAACCCCCCCCGCGTGTCGCCAACCGCTCCCCCCGTACCCCAATTCAAACAATATTACCACCCGCCCCCCAAAAAGCTCAGTCGGCACCCACAGTTGGTCCACATAATCTGAAGGTCATTCTTTAAATCCTTTAATCCAGTCCTCCACCCTTTCGGGAGAATCAAAAAATATAGTCCCCCCGGAGCCGTCACTCTCAGTTTTGCTGGGTATAGCAGAGCATATGTAAGGTTTAGTTGACGCAATTTACGTTTCGCCTCCCCGAATTTGGATCTCCTTTTTTGAAGGTCTGGCGAGTAGTCAGGGTAGATAGACACCCTCATACCGTTATAGAGAATGTTACCCAATTCCCTTGCTTTCCGGATTATCGTTACTTTACCTTTAAAAAATAAAAGTTTTGCCAAAAACGGTCTCGGGGGGGGCCCCAGAGTTGGGAGGTCTCGAGGGAGCTCTATGGGCTCTTTCTACTGCGAGAAACGATGAAAAAGAGTCCTGGCCAAATATCTCGCTTAGCCACTTTTCTAAAAAAGCGGCAGGGTCTGAGCCCTCAGAGTGTTCTGGGAGACCTACTATGCGAATATTCTTCCTTCTCATCCTATTCTCAATCTCGTCCATTTTATTTGCTTGTTTGTTCAGGAAGTCTTTAATTTCACTCAATTCTCGTTTTAAAGGTGCCAAATCGTCCTCTACTAGACTTAGTCTGTCCTCCAGGATTGTGGTCCTCTCTTGGACTTTTTGTAGCTAATGCAAAAAAGATCCTTGTGTATTGTTTTCAGCTGATGGTTCATGTCAATCAGGGAGGTTCTACAGGAATTAAAGGCCTCCAACACTTCCTTTAGCGTAGGATCGGACCCCTGTACCTTGTCGTGCCCTCCCCCCAGTATCAGGGAACCCTCTGTTTCTTGGGCCTGAGGCTGCCCATCTGGCTCCCCCCCTTCCACTGAAGATATCTGAGTGGTATATCTGCCTGAGATCCGCGCCATAGCCAAATGACGGCTACAGCACGGATCTGTTGTGCCGGGAGTACGTCCTATGATGTCCTCCCCTTCTGTGCACTCCAGGGAGCGCGCGCGCGCCGCCGGGAGCACGCTCGCACTCTCGCCGTGTCACTGGGCACCCGATGCGCGTGCCCAGCGGCCACGATGTCCGCTGGCCACCCGCGATTGCCCGGTAACACAGCGGGACCGTGGATCTGTGTGTGTAAAGATCAACGGTCCTGTCAGAGGAGAGGAGCCGATGGTGTGTTCTCTGTACAGAGAAACACCGATCGGTCTCCTCCCCTTGTGAGTCCCCTCCCCCCACAGTAAGAATCACTCCCAGGGAACATAATTAACCCCTCCCCGCCCCCTAGTGGTTAACCCCTTCACTGCCAGTGTCATTTATACAGGAATCAATGCATTTAAATAGCATTGATTGTTGTATAAATGACAATGGTGCCAAAAATGTGTCAAAAATGTCCGATGTGTCCACCATAATGTCGCAGTCACAATAAAAATCGCTGATCACCGCCATTACTACTAAAAAAAAAAAATATTAATAAAAATGCTGTAAAACTATCCCCTATTTTGTAAACGCTATAACTTTTGCACAAACTAATCAATAATCGCTAATTGCGATTTTTTTTTTACCAAAAATATGTAGAAGAATACGTTTCGGCCTAAACCGAGGAAAAAAAATGTTTTTTTATATATTTTTGGGGATATTTATTATAGCAAAAAGTAAAAAATATTGTTTTTTTTTTAAATTTGTCGCTCTTCTTTTGTTTATTGCGCAAAAAATAAAAAACGCAGAGGTGATCAAATACCACCAAAAGAAAGCTCTATTTGTGGGGAAAAAATGATAACAATTTCATTTGGGTACAGTGTCGTATGACCGCGCAATTGTCATTCCAAGTGCATCAGCACCGAAAGCTGAAAATTGGTCTGGTCACGAGGGGGGTTTAAGTGCCCAGTAATCAGGTGGATATACTACTGCTTGAGTCTGTCCTTGACTTTTTCTCCCCCCCCACCGTCCCTCCTGTCCGGACAGTCTGGGCCTGCTGACCCTGTATCAGAATTTTTGGGGGAGTCTGGGCCGTCGCCTGCCCAGGAATATGAGCGTATTTCTCCAGTTTGGTAGCTGCTAGGCTTGCCTGACTGGCTGCTTGGCTTGCCTTTGTGGTACGCTGTGAAGGCATGTTTCTTGGGTTGAATTCCAGTCTTTATACAGCGATTCAGCAAAGTACAACCCTTTTTCCCTGGAAACGCCCCAAAAAGGAGAGGGGGCTCCAACTCACACTGACACTACTTTATAAACCTGAGTTGGCCCAGAAAAAAAAAAAAAGAAAAAAAGAGAAAGAGAAACAGGGTAAAAAAAAAAATTATAAATAAAAAAATTGTGTGAGTTCAGAGTCCACTTTAAGATGAATCTTTTCCCCTGGTTACTAGACCCCAACAGGATTCTGCTTATATCGCCAGTCAGTCCTTAGGCCCAAGCAACAAACAGAAGTAAGCTTAGTGTCTGGGAACCGTCAGTACCGGCGTTCAGCTTCAGCAGCTTCAGCGGTCTCAGGCTAGCTAATAAAAAAAAAAAACACGTTTTGTGAGTAGGTTGGGGGAACCTCCAGCAAGCAACCGTGTGCGGATTCCGGGTAACTTTTGCCGTATGCACAAATGGGGGATCCCTCTCACAGATTCCCCAGAAAGAATCTGCTGTGTCCTCTGGGCATCCAACCAGATAACCTTAGTTCACAGTTTATGCAGTGAGTACTATCGTATAAGTAAAGTACCAGTCCAGGCCACAAGCCCCCACCAAATGTCCGTCCGGGTATACTGGTCAGTGCTCAGCCCACTATCAGATCTCCTGGATTGCTGGTTTGAGAGTGAGTGCCCCCCAGGCTACATGTAAAGGCTACCTGTGATGGCTAGTAACTCCCCATGTAAGTCCTTTAGTTTTTAGGGGTTTTAAATTACTCACGGTACCGAAGCCTCTCACAAATGTTCACAGGATTCCCAAGATTCAGGCTGTGCACCCTCTGCCCAGGTGGTTGAATCTCCTCAGCGTACAGCGACCGGCGGACTTGTCCACTATCCACGAGCCGGCAAATCTCTCTTCCCAGGATAGAGACAGAAGGAGTCTCTCGCACCCCTCACCGCCTCCTCCTGGCACGGTCAACTTCCGGGTGTGTGCTGCTCGCGTTTGCGGAGACACGGACGCTGGAAGTAGTTAGTCCGTCAATCAGAATAGTACAGCCCGACTCCGCTCCCTGCACGGCCGCCTCTCTCACACAGCAACCCTCAGATCGGCTTCGGCTTCAGCTCTGCTCGGTGTCACAGGTATCGGTGGTTTCACTGAGTGCAGGCATTTGTTTAATAGAACGAGCGGGGGGGGGGGGGGGGCAGGAGGGAGACGAGACGCTACACTCGCTCCTCACTCACTCACTCTCCCACATCTGGTCACGCCCCTCCATTCTGAGCACTGTATTTCCTTTTAACCAACCTTGCAATGCTTTGTACCAAAATCATAACTATTATTAATATTATTATAGTTTTTTTTTTTTTAAATAGGACAAATTATAGGACAAAATGCATACTTTTTACAATATGTCTACAGTAACACTAATGCCTCGTACACACGAGCGGACTTTCCCGCGGGAATGTCCGCCGGACTGAAGTCCGCCGGACAATCCCCCCGTGTGTGGGCGCCGGCGGACTTTCTGGCGCCAAAAGTCCGGCGGACTAGGTTTTACGTTTCGTTTTAAAATTGTCCGCTGAACTTGGCAGTCCGGCGGACAATCCCGCCGTTAGTATGCTAGTCCGCCGAACTTTTGGAAATGAACGGACTTGCCGATCATCGGAAAGTCCATTTATTTTGCACGTGACTTCAGGTAGACGGGGCTAGCGAAGGCAGTGAATGCCGCCGCGCTAGCCACCGTCACCTGGCATGGATTTAAAGGGAAACCCCACACTGAAAAAACGGCGTGGGGGTTCCCCCCAAATCCATCTCAGACCCTTATACGAGCACGCAGCCCGGCAGGCCAGGAAAGGGTGGGGACGAGCAAGCGCCCCCCTCCTGAGCCATACCAGGCCGCGTGCCCTCAACATGGGGGGTGCCCTGGGGAAAGGGGGGCCGTGCGGCCCCCCCCACCCCAAAGCACCTTGTCCCCATGTTGATGAGGACAAGGGCCCCTTCCCCACAACCCTGGCCGTTGGTTGTCGGGGTCTGCAGGCGGGGGGCTTATCGGAATCCGGGAGCCCCAGATCCCGGCCCCCCACCCTATGTGAATGAGTATGGGGTACGATGTACCCCTACCCATTCACCTAAGGTGTAAAGTGTAAATAAAAAAAACACAATTTTTAAAAAAATATTTTATTGCACTGCTCCGGGGGTCTTCTTCCGACTTGGGGGGTCTTCTCGCCAGACTCCTCCGCTCATTTACCTAGCTCTTTTACCGAGCAGAGGAGCCCAGCTACCTTTTTCGTCGTTGCAGCCGTCGTCTGGGGGTCTCGATCCGCCTTCGGGGGTCTTCCAGGGTCTCTTCAGTTCTTGCCGATGTCGTCGCTTTCTGCGCCGCCGCCGCCTTCTTCTTCTTTCCCCAGGGCATCCCCCATGTTGAGGGCACGCGGCCTAGTAAGGGCTCAGGAGGGGGGGCGCTCGCTCGTCCCCACCCCTTTCCTGGCCTGCCGGGCTGCGTGCTCGGATAAGGGTCTGAGATGGATTTGGGGGGGACCCCCACCCCGTTTTTTCGGGGTGGGGATTCCCTTTAAATCCATACCAGGTGACGGGGCTAGCGCGGCGGCATTCACTGCCTTCGCTAGCCCCGTCTACCTGCAGTTACGTTCTAAATGAACAGACTGCTCCGTGTGTGGGCAAGTCCGTTCATTTTCAAAAGTCCCGCAGACTTTTTCCCACGGATTGTCCGCTGGAGAAGTCCGGGCGTGTGTGGGCAAGTCACACGCTCGGAAAGTCCGGCGAAGCCCCGCTGGAAAGTCCGGCGGTTTGTCCGCCAGACTGGGTCCGGCGGACAAAGTTCGATCGTGTGTACGCCGCATAATTCTTTCTTAATGTAGAAAAAGGGTGCCTTTTTTGGTTTTATGTTTTTAATAATTTTTGCAGGACAATATCGACAAAAGAAACCCTTGTTTGTCCTAGAAAAAGATATATGTATTACTTTATCTTATCTTGAGACATGGGGGCTGGGACCACTCAGCGCGTGATAAGTTATTGCTGAATAAGCAGGTCCATAACAGAACTGTATATAAAAAATTGGTGTACAAGTGTAAGAGCTGATGGCTAAACTTCACAGTTTCAGTAATTTTCTTTTATAGTTAATTACAATGTGTGGTAATCCACAGAAACCAGTCACATTTCAGCTTTCACTAGTTTTCATTAAAGTCTATTTTTTCCCCAAAAATTGCATTTGAAAAAAACGCTGCACAAAAACCATGTGACATAAAAAATTACAATGACCACCATTTTACACTCTATGGTAAATGTTTGGGGGTTCTAAGTCATTTTCTAGCAAAAAAATAAAATCTTTTATTTGTAAACAACAAGTATCAGAAACAGGCCTGGTCATCAAGTGGGTAATGAAGACCGATCACTGCTGCTCTCTCTGCATTGTAACTGCCCCCTATAGTTTTCAGTAATAAGCCTATAGTGAGTGGACCTGTTGGGATCCCACCCACAGCTCTTGCTCCTGCTGCATTAACCAATCGGGAGCTTTCTGATCATGTGACCACTGTAATGCCTCGTACACACAATCGGACTTTCCGACAACAAGACCGTGGATTTTGGTTCGAAGAGTGTTGGCTCCAACTTGTCTTGCATACACACGGTCACACAAAAGTTGGCCAACAATTATGAACATGGGAAATCGGTGACGTACAACACGTACGATGGCTGATAAAAAGGAAGTTCAATAGCCAGTGCGCCACCCTTTGGGCTCCTTCTGCTAATCTCGTGTTTATCTTGTGTTAGTAGAAGTTTGGTTGGAGACGATTTGTGCTTTTCAGCCTCGTGCTTTTCAGTTCGTTTCTGCTTGTCAGTTTCTACTTGTTGGGGTTGCCACCTCCAGAGGATAACGTTGCGGGCCTCAAGTTCATTTTTGTGGGGGATGAAGCCTTTGCGCTGGGGGAACATCTGATGAGGCCATTCCCCATGAGGACCCTGACCCCGAAGCAGAGGGTTTTTAATTACCAGCTGGCCCGTGCCAGAAGAGTGGTCGAGAATGCCTTTGGCATAATAGCCAGCCGGTTTCCCGGCTTTTCCAAACGGCTATCAACATGACCCAATACAAACTAAATCACATTATCTTGAGCTGCTGCATTCTTCACAATTTCCTGCGGAAGAATGCAGCCAACTATCTGGCCTCAGTTGTGACTCAGGCCGACTTTTCACCTGACCAAACAATGACGGCGCTTGAAAGTGGCCGTCCTGGCTTGCCCCCCCCCCCCAAAGCACCCGCGAAGTACGGCAAAACTATGTTGAGTACTTTGTGGGTAGGGGGGCAATTTATTTACCAGAAAATCTGGAATCTGTGTAAAAATAATAAAAAAAAAAAAACTAAACTCATATTTCATTTGAATTACTGTTTGTGTTTCTTATGTGTCGCCTATGTTCTCCAATGGCCTTTTATTTTTGGCCATTTTCTTCAATAGTGCAAACGTAACTTATTTGATACATCAGGTGACAATCTCTTCTTCAGCTAACTATTATGTTGTGCTGTGGGTCTGCTACACACACACACACAATGTTTTTGTTGTTAATGTATGTAATGCATTAAAGATAAAAATAATCATCCTTTTCAACTCTGTGAATTAATTGCTTGTAGTCCCTAAAATTACCTGATTTTGGCAAATTTTACAGCACAGTGGGGGTTATTTACTAAAGGTAAATCCACTTTGCACTACAAGTGCGCTGGCAGTGCACTTGTAGTGCAAAGTGGATTTGCCTTTAGTAAATAACCCCCATTGACACTGTAACTACACCAACTTAAAAAATAAACTGGTATTGAGCATTGAAAGAAGAAGCCACAAATTGTTTAGTATAAAACATTTTACTACATTACAAACGGTTTTGGAATAAACTAACATCTTGGTGTATAACATGTATGTTTGACATAAATTTGCCTTTTTTGGGGCTAAACAGGCATGTTTAAAAACATACACATCCCCAACTCAGGAACTTACAAAGTTCAACTTTGCTAAAGTGAAGGCCATATGAGACATTAGTATGTCAAAAATTGGGAAAAGAAACTGCGTTAAGGTATAGAACAAACAAGTGTGGATCCACCTTGATAAATGTGGTCTATTTGAGGACCTCTAGGTAGCAGCAACTATACTGTGTTACATAATAACAGCAAACAGAACAATGGAAAATCAAAAAAGCTGTGCTAAACCAATATAAACATAAAAATGAATGGGGAACGTATTGAGCGTCCACCCAAATGCCCAATCACATCTGCCACTCTGCTGTTGGCAGAGCAAAAATTATTATAAAACCCCTCTCAGTGGTTCACTTCAATTGGTGAAATGGACATAAATTCCAAACATAAATGTGTAAAACAAAACCATATACATATGATGGTACTAACAGTGACTGTTGGAATAATACAGAATAATACAAGTGATGAACTTATAAATGGAAAAAATTGAGTGCATAGGTCAAAAAATCAAGTCCAAATACTAGTGATATCAGTAAAGTGCACCCATGCAATA
Organism: Lithobates sylvaticus; assembly: GCA_028564925.1. Taxonomy (NCBI): domain Eukaryota; kingdom Metazoa; phylum Chordata; class Amphibia; order Anura; family Ranidae; genus Lithobates; species Lithobates sylvaticus. Next base: position 303,569,357 of record CM053029.1, read on the forward strand.
ATCCAAATAAACTCAAAAGTCCATCTATTTAGAAAATGAAGTATTCAGAAATATGCAAACTGTGCCGACCACCACCAAGCTGTGCGAATTCACTTCTTACCAGAAGTCTATGATCCTCCGTCACAGAGGATCACAGAAAGCGTGTAAAAAAGGCTCTGTTTTCAGATTCTCCCGGATAGTGCTGCTGATATCCTTAATCCCGGATACCTTTAGTGGGGGCTAGATCCTCCTCAGGTACTCATGCGTCACAGGACTCATAGGTGGATATGAACCATATGAAAAAAACAGGAGCTTCCATAGAGTATTACCTCAAATTTTATTAAAATATTAAGATAAAGGACACACTTACAATCAAGAAGGATAAGTTGAGCCTTAAGTCCGGTGTACCGGCCGGATACACACGGAATAACCCGAACTCCCTGGACATTGCTGCTGTTGGCACGAGGTGACGTCAGCGCATCGCTCCGCCTTTCGCATTTCGTTACAAATTACATTGCTTGGCGACACGGGCGGCGCGCTGCGTCACCTCTCTTATACCATCAACACCAAGCCTCGCTCTAAGTCCATGGGTTTCCCATGATTGCGTCCCACCCCAATGACGCCATGCCGTCACGCCGTGTGCGTCGGATCTCCCCGTCACTGTCAACGAAACCGAAGGGTCGTGGACCTTAAAAAAGATTTGCATCGCAACCTACGATGACAATTTGAAGGGAGAGCATTAGAAAGTATTTATTTTATTTTATTCAAATCAAACAAAACAAAAATAAATATGAAAGTGCAACAGTATACAGAGTGAATTTGCAAGGGGCCTTATTCCCCTGCCCGGATACATAGCATCACTCAGCGACTCTGGGTGCAATCAACCCAAGCCACATGCCACATTTCTATGTATCCCGGCAGTGACTCCCAAACCGGAATAATGGTATAAAAGAACAGAGGGGTCACCATCTTGGAAAACATAAATAGCACCATCTAGTGGCCCCTTCCTGGTGTTGTATATCTGAAACCCAATCTCGTACAGATAAACAGAGAAGGGTCTCAAGGTAATTGTGGGAAAAGATGACCACACTACTTGGTCTGTCCACTAAAGACCAGCCAAATGTGTGTCTAAAATTGAATAAGTATAAAAATAAAATTAGAATAAAAAGAGATAATTACTCATACGCCAAAATCTAATCTTATGATTTATGTTAGTGACACGCAACCTGAATGGCTATGTGAAAGTCCTAAGGGACACCTTATCAAACCCATATAAGGCCCCATATAGTTGGACTCAGAGCGAGGCTTAGTTGGGGGTTGATGGTATAAGAGAGGTGATGCAGCGCGCCGCCCGTGTCCCCAGATGACGTAATTTGTTACGAAACGCGTAGGGCGGAGCGACGCGCTGACGTCACCTTGTGCCAACAGCAGCAACGTCCAGGGAGTTCGGGTTTGTCCGTGTGTATCTGGCCGGTACACCGGACTTAGGGCTCAACTTATCCTTCTTGATTGTAAGTGTGTCCTTTATTTTAATATTTTAATAAAATTTGAGGTAATACACTATGGAAGCTCCTGTTTTTTTCATATGGTTCATACCCACCTATTAGTCCTGTGACGCATGGTTACCTGAGGTGGATCTAGCCACCACTAAAGGGATAGGGGATTAAGGATATCAGCAGCACTATCCGGGAGAATCTGAAAACGGAGCCCTTTTTTTACACGCTTTCTGTGATCCTCTGTGAAGGGGGATCATAGACTTCTGGTAAGAAGTGAATTCACGCAGCTTGGTGGTGGTCGGCACAGTTTGCATATTTCTGAATACTTCAGTTTCTAAATAGATGGACTTTTGAGTTTATTTGGAATTTTGCACGGGTGCACTTTACTGATATCACTAGTATTTGGACTTGATTTTTTGACCTATGCACTCAATTTTTTCCATTTATAAGTTATTCTGTATTATTCCAACAGTCACTGTTAGTACCATCATATGTATATGGTTTGGTTTTACACATTTATGTTTGGACTTTATGTCCATTTTACCAATTGAAGCGAACCACTGAGAGGGGTTTTATAATAATTTTTGCTCTGCCAACAGCAGAGTGGCAGATGTGATTGGGCATTTGGGTGGACGCTCAATACGTTCCCCATTCATTTTTATGTTTATATTGGTTTAGCGCAGCTTTTTTGATTTTCCATTAGTATTTCAAAACTGTGTTGCTTCTTCCTTCATCAGATGGGGTGATCTCACCCCTGTAAAAGCCAAATTTTGAAGATGCACACAAATTGGGATTTAAAATTTGGATTTCCCTCATGATCCAATGCCCAAAATGTGTGTATTTTCCGTACATCTATTTTGCTAAAGCCACAGTGTGTCAACATGTGCTATCCGCCATCATGGGATATCAATGTACGCATTTTGTGGGTGCAACCCCTTCCTCCAAACTAAAGTAGGTAAGAGGAAGGGGTTGCACCCCCGAAACATGTCCATTGACCCACCGTGATGGGAGCTAGCACATGTTGACCCACTGAGCCTTGTTTCAGAAAGGACAATCCACTTTGCCCTACAAGTGCACTTTTAAGTGCACTTGAATTGTACTTGTAGTGCAAAGTGGTTATCCTTTTTTTTAACCACTACAATACTGGGCACTTTCGCCCCCTTTCTTTCCCAGAACAATTTTCAGCTTTCAGCGGTCTCCCACTGTCAATGACAATAGCGCAGCCATGCTACGCTGTGCCCAAATTAAATTTTTATCATTTTGTTCGCACAAATAGAGCTTTCTTTTGGTGGTATTTATTCACGACTCCGTTTTAATTTTTTTGCGATATAAGCGAAAAAAGAGCGGACATTTTGAAAAAAAAAAAACAATTTTCTTCTTTCTATTTTAAAAGAAATCCAATAATATCTAATTTTGTCATAAATTTAAGCCAATATTCTGCTACATGTTTTTGGTAAAAAAAATTCCGTTAAGTGTTGTGACGGACCTCGTACCCAAGATGTCCGCCGTAAATGCTTCCTCTGTCCGGTACCATACAATCCAAGACCCCTTAACTCACCCAGTCACCAGACAACACCAGTGTAGGGTACATCAGGAATGAATCTTTATTTGACATGTCACACTTATATACAGTTGACAGATGACTCAAGCCTAACCTAATTAGCATGAGCTAATTATCTTAATCAACACTGGGCTCCATCATTCAATTGCAGGGTTAATTAGCACACACAACAATAGGTGAAATACTCTTACAAGCCAGACAATATGCATTAACACAACAGACAGGTGGCTGGAGTTCATGAGTCATGACATTAGCGTCTCTTGCTAATATGCCAAATACACATACAGATTCTATGTGTTTTGGGGGGCCAGCATGGACCTGAATCCAAGTACCACCAGCTCAGGGGTCCCAGGCTTGAAGCTCAAAGAGCACTGTTCCCCCAAATGCCAGGGCCCATAATCGCAAGGTAATAGGCTCGCGTTCAGTCCCCTCCAACAGCCTGTGTCCCAGCCAGGTCTGTCACAAGTGTATAATAATTTGTTTGTGTGATCACGGACATATGTACGCAAATGATCATGTACAGAGGTGCGCAGGTGATCACGGACATATGTGTGCAGATAATCATTGGTACATGTGATTTTAGTGGAACATAGGTGTTTTTATTATTTGGGGACATGTGTTTTGGGGACATTGTGTGGGGACATGTGTGTTTACACTGTGTGGTGACATGTCGTGTGGTGACACTAGACTGGTGATCAGTGAGTAAAAAGCTGTGAAAAACAGCTCATACTCACTGATCACCAGCCGGCTGCAGCAATCCCCTCTCCTCTCCTCACCGACAACTACTGTGTGAGGAGAGGAGAGCCGATTGCCTAGCAACCAGCTCTGTTTACATCACATGACGGCTGTGATTGGACATGGCCGTCATGTGGTCAGGAGGGCCAATCACAGAGCCCTCCTGCCGATCTGAGAAGCGCCGTGTCCGGGTGACACGAGCGCATCGGGATCGCACTGCTGAGCGGGCACGCACGTGGCATGATCCCCCTCCTTCTGAGGGACATTCCACTCAGAAGGAGAGAGCGCCCACCCAAGCGTTTATATAAATTGGCCGGGTGGGAAGTGGTTAAATAAGCCACAGTGTGTCAACATGTGCTAGATCCCATCATGGGGGATCAGTGGACGTGATTTGGGGGTTCAACCCCTTCCTTTCACCTACTTTAGTTTGGAGGAAGGGGTTGCACCCACAAAACACGTACATTGATATCCCATGATGGCAGATAGCACATGTTGACACACTGTGTGCATCTTCAAAATTTGGCTTTGCAATTACTTTAAAACTTTTAAAACACGTAAAACAATAAAGACAAAATTTTATTTATTTTTTGGGGTTCAGATTTTGCCTAAAACAACGATGGATATTTTGCTTCAGCTTTTTTAAATCACAATTGCACACCATGATCTCACTGATGAGTACTTGTGCACTTGCACTGCTGTAGTGAGTTTCTTCTTCCACAACATCCACCTAAAAATAAAAAAACACACCATGTATTATAAATATGCAGGCATCCATCTGCTACCTGCAGCTGTGGTTTCAGACACTGACCTGTTGTCGACACAATTTCGACCACTTCACCGACCACTTCCTGAATAGGGATGAGCCCGGTGTTCGATTCGAACCCATGTTCGAATCGAACATCGGGCATTCGATCGCTCGTCGAGCCCAGAACTATTTGGGGGGGACACAGGCTATTTAGGATGCCTGTGGCCAATTATAGCTCAGGGGGTTTAGTACAAGCCCCACACTATAAAATGCCGCCGCTTCAGCGACCTCGTGTAGTGTGTTCCAGCGTGTCAGTGACATTATCTGCTGTGATCCATTCTGCAGTGCTGCTGAGTCTGACATTATCTGTGCTGTGATTATTCTGCTGCGTGCTGCTGACTGCTGACTTTATCTGCTGTGATTCTGGGGATTAGTGTGTGCATGCTGTTAGTACAGCATTGCAGTATCACATCAAACCCTTTACCCTTCTGGCCTGTTGTGTCATCTAAGGCAGCCATCTGCGGCTAATGAATTGCCGGTTCCCGTAACACAGAGAACAGTCATTCATTGAAAGTCATTGATAAAAAAAAAGTCATTGATAAAAAAAAAAAAAAAAGCGTGGGGGTCCCCCCAAATTCAATTACCAGGCCCTTCAGGTCTGCTATGGATATTAAGGGGAACCCCGGCCAAAAAAAAAAATGGCGTGGGGTCCCCCTCAAAATCCATACCAGACCCTTGAGGTCTGGGATGGATTTTAAGGGAAACCCCGGCCAAACAAAATGGCGTGGGGTCCCCCTCAAAATCCATACCAGACCCTTATCCGAGGACGCAACCTGGCAGGCCGCAGGAAAAGAGGGGGGATGAGAGCGCCCCCCCTCCCTCCTGAACCGTACCAGGCCACATGCCCTCAACATTGGGAGGGTGCTTTGGGGGTCTGTGACCCCTCAAAGCACCTTGTCCCCATGTTGATGAGGACAAGGGCCTCTGCCCCACAACCCTGGCCATTGGTTGTGGGGGGTCTGCGGGCGGGGGGCTTATCGGAATCTGGAAGCCCCTTTTAACAAAGGGACCCCCAGATCCCGGCCCTCCCCCTGTGTGAAATGGTAAGGGGGTACAAAGTACCCCTACAATTTCACCAAAAAAGTGACAAAAATGACAGGAGACAGTCTTTGACAATTCCTTTATTAAAATCTTCTTTCATCTTCTTTCTTCTGGTCTTCTTCCTTCTTCCTTTCTTCATCCTTCGGTTTCTTCATCTTCTCCTTCCAGCATCTTCTTCCATCTTCTTCCTCCATCTGCTTCTTCCTCCGATCCGCTTCTTCTTGCTCTGGTCTTCTCGTCCGGCATCTTCTTCCATGGCGTTGGCGTCTCTTCTTGGGCCGCTCCTCGCAATGGGAGGCTCCCGCTGTGTGAGGCTTCGCTGCGTCTGACAGGTCTTTTATAAGACCCCGCCCCCTCTGACGCACAGGGACGTCATGGGGACTTCCCTATGGCTTTTCCCATGATGTCAGAGGGGGGCAGTGTCACCAGGTGGCCCCGCCCTCCGTTATAAAAGACCTGTCAGACACAGCGAAGCCTCACACGGCGGGAGCCTCCCATTGCAGGGAGCGGCCCAAGAAGAAACGCCGACGCCATGGAAGAAGATGCCGGACAAGAAGTCCCCCCCTCTTTTCCTGCGGCCTTCCAGGTTGCGTGCTCGGATAAGGGTCTGGTATGGATTTTGAGGGGGACCTCACGCCATTTTTTTGGGCCGGGGTTCCCCTTAAAATCCACCCCAGACCTCAAGGGTCTGGTATGGATTTTGAGGGGGCCCCCACGCCATTTTTTTTGGCTGGGGTTCCCCTTAATATCCATAGCAGACCTGAAGGGCCTGGTAATTGAATTTGGGGGGACCCCAACGCTTTTTTTTTATCAATTATTTTTTTTTTATCAATGACTTTCAATGAATGACTCTCTGTGTTACGGGAGCCGACAATTCATTAGCCACGAGTGATTTTAAATAGCTTTTTTTCCTGCAAAAATTACACTATGTGCAGGGACAGTTCTAAGCACGGGAAACATGCGCCCCTTCACAGGCATACTATAGACACCCTCCAGGTACGAAATTTAAAGGAATATTACACTTTTATTGTTTCACATTAAGCATTATTAAAATCACTGCTCCTGAAAAAACGTTCATTTTTAAAAAAAAAAATTGCATTGATACATGTCCCCTGTACACTTTTTATGACAATAACATGCATATTAGCCTTTAAAATTAGCACTTTTGATTTCGAACGTTCGCGTCCATTGTAATTAATAGGGTTCTAATGTTCGCACGAACTTTAGGTCCGTTCGCGGGTTCTGGTGTGAACCGAACCCGGGGGTATTCGGCTCATCCCTATTTCTGAACCTCTGCATCCACATCCTCAGGTTGTGTGCTGAGTTCCCTTTCTTCAGGAGGTGTGGGGTTACTGGTGTCCTCAGATGTCTTGTGAATACAAAAACGGTATACTTAGCAGATGGATTTTTTAGGCTAGAAATAGTAATATGAAACATTGCATGGCAGTGTCGTCCAATTGTCTGTTTTGGCAGAGTTCCAAGCTAAAGACATGATTTTTTTCCTTTCAAAAGCTGGAATACTTACCTGTTTTGTGCAAGTTTCACACATGGAGAGACCCCTATTATCCACTGCAGCACCTGCGTGGGACACCATAACAAGGTTTTATTGGTGTCCCACTTTAGTGCTCCCACGTCCAGATGTGTAAACAGCTGCTGAGTGTCCCCTCCTTACACTGAATCAAGTTGTCATTTCATTATAGTTTAAAACACATCTAGACAACAATGTAATAAACTTATTTTAATCAAAATAGGCACGAACAAATGTAGTTAACCTGCATCTGCCAAACACATTGTATTAGTGGTCGAACAACCAATCTTTAATATGAACGATTCCTGTGCCCACGAACCTCAAACTTTTTAAACTGTACAACAGTAAAGAAAAGCACATGTGCTAGCACGAAAGTAATACTAATGATAGGAACACATGACAAATACTTACTTTTTTGCAGCACTTTCCTGATCTTTCTATACTGATCTTGCTCCCTCAATTTCAGGTCTGACCAGCGTTTCCTCAATTGGATCGTCGTACCCCAATAGTCCTGTGCAGACTTCACACAGCTTTAGGCATGATCTTGGCCTTTCTCACATTAGGGTTTCTGTACGGTCCATGCTTCCCATCATAGTCTGTGCTCTTCAAGGTGTCCACCATCTCCACCATCTCTTCAGAGGACATATTTAACCACTTTCAGACCGGACCAATTTGCAGCCAAAGGACCAGGCCCCTTTTTGCGATTCGGCACTGCGTCGCTTTAACTGACAATTGTGCGGTCGTGCGACGTGGCTCCCAAACAAAATTGACGTCCTTTTTTTCCCACAAATAGAGCTTTCTTTTGGTGGTATTTGATCGCCCCTGCGGTTTTTATTTTTTGCGCTATAAACAAAAATAGAGCAACAATTTTGAAAAAATGCATTATTTTTTACTTTTTGCTATAATAAATATCCCCAAAAAATATATTAAAAAACATTTTTTTTCCTCAGTTTAGGCCGATACGTATTCTTCTACATATTTTTGGTAAAAAAAATCGCAATAAGCGATTATTGATCGGTTTGCGCAGAAGTTATAGCGTTTACAAGATAGGGGATAGTTTTATAGCATTTTTATTAATAATTTTTTTTTTATTAGTAATGGCAGAGATCTGCGATTTTTTTTGTGACTGCGACATTATGGCGGACACATCGGACATTTTTGACACATTTTTGGGACCATTGTCATTTTTACAGCAATTAATGCTATTTAAATGCATTGATTCCTGTAAAAATGACACTGGCAGTTTAGGGGTTAACCACAAGGTGGCAGTGTAGGGGTTAAGTAGGCCTAGGGGTGTGTTTCTTACTGTGGGGGGGCGTGGCTGTCAGCTAGTGAATGCTGATCTCTGCTCCAATCACAGGGAGCAGAGATCGGCGTCACTAGTTGCTAGGCAGAACGGGGAGATGCTGTTTATCTCGGCATCTCCCCGTTCAGCCGTCCCGTGAGACTATCGCGGGGACCGCGATCGGACTCACGGGGGTCCCGACCGGCGCGGGAGCGCACCGCTCCCGGCGCGCTCCCGATGGCACGGACAGGCAGAAAGGAGGGACTTATATATACGCCCTCCTGCCTGTACGTGCCATTCTGTCGACGTACATCTGTGTGCGCCGGTCGGCAAGTGGTTAAGGACTTATATCTCCTCCTGTATGTGGAACTGCCTTGCTCTGGACTTTCCTCGTCCTCATTGTTGCTGATAACTGCACACACCTGCTCTGTCTCCGCCATGTGGTCTCCCACTGCCCCGAAAGAGAAGAGGCAGGGAATACAATAGAAAAGAGGGCAGGGGCGGAGTTTCATGCATGTGCAGTGTATATAAAGCATAACACGCGGGCGACGTACGTACGATCTGTGAATGGAGAACGGAGGATTGTTAGCGCCGATCATTCAAACAAAGGTACAATTGTAACTTGGGGCATCAGTGGTTAGTCTCCTATACTGCTTATAGATTGAAGCCTATATTGGGACAAGATTAGGAGAGTTTAGCCTGACATTAGGGTTTGTCTTGTGTTGTGTCTTGCAGATAAAATGGTTGACAAATTCACAGCCCCTGACTTCCTACCCAACTTCGTAGACAAGTACAGGGAGCTGCCATGTCTCTGGCAAGTCCAATGCAGGGACTATTCGAACAAGCAATAGAGGAAGGCAGCACTGGATAAACTGTTAGAATTGGGGAAGCCTGTGTATCCCACAGCAGACATCAACTACTTGAAGACCAAAATTGGTAGCCTGAGGAGCACATATAATAGGGAGCGCAAGAAGGTCCAGGATTCCATGAGATCCGGAGCATCAGCAGATGACATATATGTCCCCAGGCTGTGGTACTACGACAGCCTGCGTTTTTTGCCCAACCGGACGGAACCCAGGCCATCGCTATCAACACTTCCTTCCACATCAGCTGAGGCTCCTGAGGTCCAACCTGGGCCTTCAACCCAGGAAGAAGATGCGGAGGAGCCCAGCTTGACCCAGGTATAGCATTGTTGCAGATATTTATTGTCAAAAAATGAATGATGTTAACTAGATGTTATTGATCACAAATTTCAGATTTAACAAAGTGGTTTACATATCAATAGACAGTAGTAGCCGAAAAAAATTGGGACAAGAATGAAAAATGCTGGGTTAGTCTTTTCTATTTGTTAACATTCAATTTGCAATAGTCATAAGCTCAAAATTGTGTGTGATTGATGAGCAAAAACCGAAAACTATGTACCATTTTCATACAAAGGAAAGTATCAGCCAGGAGGAGGCCGTGGCAAGCAGCCTACCTGAATCCCAGGTTCCTCCCCTCTGCCCTCTAACCAAAAGGACCTGGAGGAGTCCGCGGCTGCTTTCCTAAAACAGGCAATTACCACGACCCCTGGTGTACACGAGGCATTTGGATGCATCACTGCCAGCAAATTAGAAAAGATGGAGGAGGCCCAACGCACTATATGTGAAGAGATTATTCTCAAGGCCCTAAACAAGGGAATGAGGGGCGAACTCACACCTCAAACACATCACTGTGAGTTGGACCATGCTCCTCCACCACCTCCAGCAACACCATTAACATCACAGTCACCCCACCCACCACAGCAGCATGGAAAGAAGCATGGAAGGAAGTGTTGTGAGTGATGGCCTGGGTTTGGTGTGGTCTGGCAAAAACGCAGGCTGTTGTAAGACCACAGCCTCGGGGCATATATGTCATCTGCTGCTGCTCCCAATCTTTTGGAATCCTGGACCGTATTGTGCTGCCTATTAAATGGACTCCTCAGATTACCAATTTTGACAGTCAAATAATTGATGTCTGCCCTGGGGTGCAAAGGCTTCCCCAATTCCAACTGTTTATTCAGCGTTGCCTTACTCTTTATTTTGTTAGACCTTGTGCTCCCTATTACATTTTTATTTTGACAAATACTTGGCTATGTGTTTTACTTCAAAAAGGACAGTTTGTTTGTGAGTAGGCAGGTACATTTCAAAAATACAATGTCAAATTAACAAGGGACACCAACATAGTTGTATCTTTGAGGTTAAAAAATACAAGATAATAATGGTGTTGTGGTAACTTGACACACAAAACGAAAAAGAAAATTATTATGGAGATCAGTAGAAAAAAAAGATTATTCTGGAGATCACGAGAAAAATAAATAAAAGAAATAATATGGAGATCACTAGAATTTTTTTTTTTTTTTAAATAGATTATTCTGGAGATCACGAGAAAAAAAAATATGGAGATCACTATAAAAAAAAATAAAAAAAAAATAAAAAAAAATATTATTCTGGTGATCACAAGAAAAATATGTTTGTCAGAACTCTGTGAATATCAGCAGCAAATAAACTTCATTATTATAGCATTATAAAGAAGAAGAGAATGCACTGCAGTTTTTTTATAATTTGCCACATGACGAATGTGATATCTGCATTACGAACGCTAGTTTTACAAGACGGAGCGCTTCCAACTCGTACTTGATTCCGAGCATGCGTGAACTTTTGTACGACAGACTTGTGAACACACGATCGGAAAGTCCGACCACGTTTTGTTGGCAGAAAATTTGAGAACCTGCTAGCCAACATTTGTTGGTGTAAAGTCCGACAACAAATGTTCGATGGAGCATACACACGGTTGGACTTTCAGCCAGCAAGCTCACATCCAACATTTCCCGTCAGAAAGTCCGATCGTGTGTACGTGGCATTACAGCAAATCACATTGGTCACACGACCCGAATGCCCGCCTCCGCCTCCTGGCTTTTAGTTGTGATGTCACAAAGCAATATAGCGTAAATACCTACTCTATAAAGCCCAGTGATTGTTGCATTCATGGCCCCAAGTGGGAAGAACCAATGTGGGAGCTTTTGAAAATATTTGGAAAATGACAAAGATCCAACACCAAATGAAGGCAACACAGGAATGATGTCAGTGCTACTTTTGCAAGACACTGCTGTATTTTATTTATTTCAGGTACTTGTATAGCACTATATATGCAGCGCTGTACATATATATTATATATTCACATCAATCCCTGCCCTCAAGGAGCTTACACTCTAAGATCACATTCACACATATTATTCCCAATTTAAACAGAATCCAGTAAACCTACCAGAATGTCTTTGGAGTTTGGGAAGGAAACCCACACGGGTACAGTGAAAACATGCAAACTCCAAGCAGATAGTGCCATGGTTGGCATTTGAACAGATGACTCTAGTGCTTCTAGGTGGAAATGCTAACCACTTAGCCACTGTGCTGCCCATACAAAGTATATAGTATATAGTATAACATATCTATGTGACTATTAAGGAATCTATTACAATTAAAGTGTGCCCAGAATTCAGCATTGACATCATTTTACATTGCTCTGAGGGATATAAGAAATCTGGTAGCTATGGTTTATTACATATCAAATCTATTTACCTACCACTGAAGGCTGACTTGCCCAGCAGACAAACAGGCACTTACAATCCTTTTGTGATGGATTTAAGTACAGTAATAGAGATGATATTTTGTTTTTACTGGCCCCATCATATAAACTGTCTGATAGCAGTTCATAAAAAGATCCCATTTAATAAGCCTGATAACAGTGGTGGGTATATTATTCGAAGAGATGTTAGTGTTTTATTTTATGGAGAACAGACCAATAACAGAGACAGCGTGTTTTATGAGGTACCAATCATGCGAATTTATATCTGCTTTTATTGAGGAATGCACTTACAGACTGATCTTAGCCGTACATTTCATATCTAATTTTTTTTTTTATTTGCTCTCCATTTCAGAATACACAAATGTTAGAAATGTTTGAAACTAAACCATGTTCCAATATAGAGTCAAGTACAGACATCAACATGTAATTTCATAATAAACAAGACCCATGGAACTGGACTGGACAGTCAGAAAAGGGCACAAAAGGGAGAAATAGGCAGAAAGGGAAAGGATTGATGATGGGTTTGCTTTTTGTTTTGTTTTTGTTGATTTTTTTACTCTTAATTTCTGCTCCTATTTCTTTTATTTATAATTACATTATTCTCAAGAACATAGTGTTTTGCTAGAGTTTCCCCTTAATTCATTCAATTCATTTATGCACAATTTTGTGTAGACATTTGTAAATAGCCCTATAAGGTTATCTTTTTTCATTAGGAGTTTTTCCAGTAGATTTTTCATCAATGTTGTTTTAAGAGATATACTATCAAAGATTTAGATTTTTAACCACCTCAATACCAGGCACTTACACCCCCTGTCGCTGTTTAAATGACAATTCATGCTACACTTGTACCCAAACAGAATTTGTATTATTTTGTTCCCACAAATAGAGCTTACTTTTGGTGGTATTTGATCACCTCTGTGTTTTTTATGTTTTGCTAAACAAATAAAAAAATATCAAAAATTTTGAAAAAAAAAAGTTTTTCTTTTGTTCCTGTTATAAAATGTTGTAAATGAGTATGTTTTCTTCTTCACTGATGGACACTGATGAGGCAGCACCGATGAGGTGGCATCAATGAGGTGGCACTGATAGGCGGCACTGATGGGCACTGGTAGGGGGCACTGATATGCGGCATTGATGGGTACTCATGGGTGGCACTAGTGGGCACTGATGGGCACTGATAGGCACTTATGGGTGGCACTGGTGGGCACTGATATGCAGCACTGATGGGCACTAAAAAGGCTGCACTGATGGATACTTATGGGTGGCAGGGATAAGCAGCACTGCTGAGCACTGATATGTGGCACTGATGGGCACTGATAGGCATCACTGATGGCACTGGCAGGCATTGGGGATGGGCACTGATTGGCATTTCCCTGGTGGTCCAGGGTGGTGCCAATCCCTGGTGGTCCTGGCGGCATCCTGAGTGGACATCCAAGGGGGGCTGCGCCGATAAACAATCGGCACAGACCCCCCCTGTCAGGAGAGCAGCCGATCGTCTCTCCTCTACTCGCCTCTGTCAGAAGCGAGTGAGGAAAAGCCGATCAACGGCTCTTCCTGTTTACATCGTGATCAGCCGTGATTGGACACGGCTGATCACGTGGTAAAGAGCCTCCGTCAGAGGCTCTTTACCAAGATCGGTGTAGCGATCCCACGGGCGGATCCCACGGGCGAGCAAGAGCTGTCGTTCTGGGAGGCCGTCATATGACGGCCACCCAGAACAAGTGCCACGCCGCCCAGCCGTGATTTGACAGCCGGCGGACGGCAAGCGGTTAATGGGGGGGTACGGGTGTGGGGTAGAATATTTGCATTTTGCATTCTTCACATTTATTTCTTTACACACACCTTGCAAGAGGCTGGCCATTTAAAACTTCCTTGCAACCAGATCTTCTATGGTTGCTCTGTGAACGCAGCTTCCATATACAGGTATGCATTTATTCTATCTATTTAGATGTTTGCCTAGAGTTCAGCCCTAAATGATATATTTCTAGTTGTATGGACATAGATGGAATGGGACAAATTATTGCACAGAAATAATTTACATAAGGGCAAAATATAGCAGTTTTGTACATATCTTCAGGACTAAAAAAACATTTTTTAAACTTCTATATTTTTAGTATGGTAAATATGCTTACTTGCATATAGTTATTATTAATTCTTTAGCTAGCCCTCATATAACCCCACCTCTAGCCATCACACCTTAGTGTTTTTGCTAGTGTCCTAGAAGATTTGTCGCTTTCTCCTCTAACTTTCTCCTCTCCTTTAACTGAGAAAAATTGTAGTCTGTCATTTTAAATTTTTTTTTATTAGAGCTCAACGTGCTCTTTACTCTGTAGAATTTTTTCTCTTTAATTTAAAGGGTTATTATACTGCTTGTGCTAGTATCTATACATATGTTATCCAAATATGTGTTTCCTCAGCAATAGCTTTGGAGACCATACCTGAACTCTCCTGGACTGAAGACTGTGGGGCTAGACTGGAATTTGACCTTTGGGCACTAAGCTCTGCTTATGGCACGTTCTAGACTTTTGTGTACTGTGTTAGTTAGCTGCACAGTGGTCGTCAGGTCCAGAGTCATGACACAACCTCTGTCGGAAGAACCCCCAAAGAGCAATACATAACCTAATTCCTAATAATAATGAAAAAATATCATTCTTATGTCCCAATATAATTCAATGAAAAGATGGAAAAATTCAAAAAGACTAAATAGGGCCAGGGACAGCTGTGTTCGCCCTAATAGACCCTTCCCATGTTTCTGGGTTAGCCTGGATTCCTCTGTTTGGACTGAGCATCTCTAAGCTGTTTAACCATATACGCTATATTACCAAAAGTATTGTGACACCTCTTTTTACATGCATATGAACATTAACGGCATCTCAGTCTTAGTCTGTATGGTTCAATATTGCGTTGGCCCACCCTTTGCAGCTATAACAGCTTCAACTCTTCTGGGAAGACTGTCCACAATGTTTAAGAGTGTGTCTATGGGAATGTTTGAGGCGATTCAGTTCGCATTGTAGCGCTATACAAATTATTCATTATTCATTCTTCCAGAAGTGCATTTGTGAGGTCAGGCACTGATGTGGACAGAAGGCCTGGCTCGCAGTCTCCACTCAAATTCATCCCAAAGGTGTTCTATCGGGTTGAGGTCAGGACTGTGCAGGCCAGTCAAGTTCTTCCACTCCAAATTCACTCATCCATGTCTTTATGGTCCTTGCTTTGTGCACTGGTGCACAGCCATGTTGGAACAGGAAGGGACCATCCCCAAACTTTTCCCACAAAGTTGGGAGCATGAAATTGTCCAAAATGTCTTGGCATGCTGACACCTTAAGGGTTCCCTTCACTGGAACTAAGGGGGCAAGCCCAACACCTGAAAAACAACCCCACACCATAACCCCCCTTCCATAAAGACATAGATGAGTGAGTTTAGGGTAGAGGAACTTGACTGGCCTGCACAGAGTCCTGACCTCAACCCGATAGAACACCTTTGGGATGAATTAGAGAAAAAAGACGGCGAGCCAGGCCATCTCGTCCACATCAGTGCCTGACATCACAAATGTGCTTCTGGAAGAATGGTCAAACATTCCCATAGACATACTCCTAAACCTTGTGGACAGCATTCCCAGAAGAGTTGAAGCTGTTCTAGCTGCAAAGGGTGGGCCAACTCAATATTGAACCCTAAGACAAAGACTGGGATGACATTAAAGTTCATGTAAAAGCAGGTGTCCCAATACTTTTGGTAATATAGTGTATATGTGAGTACTTGATATGGCATTTTTAGGTAGGAATTATAATAAAGTTATGTAAGTAATTGTAATCTATTTTCCATTTTATAAGTAGGATCTCTTGAAGAAGCCATTTTATGGCAAAATAAATCAAGATTGGCATTTGGACTCTCCATACCATCAGGCCCAGTCATTTTTTGGAAACTTGTCACTTCTGTTGCATATACATATGTTGTATATACCTTTTTGGGCTAAGTTTGTATGGGTCAAGTGCATTTCTATGCAATTGGGAATTATACTTGAAGCTTTAATACTGATTTTAATGATTTTTGGATAGGGAATAAACTTTGTATATTTTTATATAAAATTCTAGTACTCACTTCTTTCATTTTGGGGTTATATGTGGCAACCTATAACTATATATATGTAGCGCCAGCTCCTAATGAGCAGACGCTATTGTTTTTCAAGTTTAAGTTGTCTGAGGCCATAGTTGGGCTTCAGGCTAATTATTCTAAAAGTTCTGGTCTGGTTCAGTTCAGCTGGATTGCACTGGTTTCTCTGTGTCGCTGTCACCGCCGGTAAGTGTTGAAACACAATTCACCTGGATGTATTGAATGCCACCTATTGCTCGGAAATAGCCCAGTGGGAGTGTTCTTCCTGCTGTGCATCTGGGAGATGGTATTTAAGGTACCGACACCATTTTTCTGGGGTTTTTTTTTTTGTTTCTCTGGGTTCTTCTATACCCAGGCCCCATGGCCCTCCTGGCCTGGGGTGTGAACCTCATGTATCCTGTGCCTAAGGGCCGGCTGGCCCGAGGCTATGCAACTGAGAGAGTAGGCCCAAAATGGCTTTGGGGTCTACTGGTCCAGGGGAGCTCCTGTGCCATCTCGCCTGCGGAGAAATGCCAAGAAACTGGAGGATCCAGGGGAGGACTTTTCTTGGAGAGGACCATGCGCAAGGCTAGTATCTCTAGAGGAGCCTGGAGACTCAGTTAAAGGACGCAACCCGGATAAACACCCATACAGTACCACGGGTTCGGCTGCAAGAGACTGGTATTGTATGGCAGTTTTTTCAAGTACCACACCGGCTGCTAGGGGCCTATCCGGTGGTTGCTGGATCCAGTCAGTGGAGCTATTGTCCTCTGGATCTGAAGAATACCTTTAACTTACAAATACTAAGTGCCTGAACTCACACCTAACCCTCTGACCCTTTATTGAAATACTTTGCCTTTATTTTAAATAAATAACCAAAAAAAAAGGACTCAGTATTGGATATTCATATTCTTTGGGCCACTTTCCAACGGGACCCCTGAGATGGAGATCAAGCAGGTAAGGTAACAGTAAGCCCAAATAAAACCAGCAGCTCCTTCGGGGGTTCTTGCTACATGTGGGGGCTTGAGTCTGGGATTTGCCGTTACCTCTCGCAACTAAAGGAAACTATCTGTTGGAAGTTTACACGGTGGAGGGTTCTGGACTGCACCATGCTTTGATACAAGGGTTTAATCGCGGGCCATTGCCTGGCGCGTAGACTGTGGGCGGAGTCAATGCTGATGATGTGGCTGCAACATGTAATGTATCTGGCTGGCTAGACTTAAACTCTGGGAGTGCATCGCTTCGGGCGGGAACCCCTACTACTATTAGCGAGACTTTGCCCAAGGGAAACAGTTAAATTGGGTTAAAGAAGATGCCTTTTTATGCCATGGTACAAAATTCACCTAATTCTTGCGTACCTCCCGGAGATGGAAGTGTACAATCTCTGCCTAGACTTGCCTGATCACAGCGGCTGCTGAATAAGTGGGTGGCTACAGAGTATGGGCTGGAATTTCCTTATGTCCCTAAAGAAGTCATGCAAGAGATCGAACAAAATAGAGAACATTGGTATGCCAGTGATGTTTGGGACTATTTGAGGGTGCCAAAGCCTTTCAGGAAACCAGGATGTTCTCACACTATGGGTTAACGTTTCACCGGGTGTCTTCAGCACTGGAGCTTTGGGAGACACATCTATGCAGATAAAGTTGTAATTTGCCAGCCGGGAAAGGATAACGTGATATACTTCATCACCACTGTGGACGCTCAGGGGAAAACCATAACCTTGCCAGATCCCCGATTTTATTGGTGATGGATCACAGTGACTTTTTTTTCTTTAATGTCAGTTCTAAGAAAAAAAAAGTTTTTTTTGAAAATACAAAGACTGTGGGACTAGTTAGGTAGTGTCAGGTTTCCCAGATGGAATCTTCGTGTCAAGGTTGTCTACCGGCCACAGCACTTGTATAAAGGACTTGCATTTCATTGCTTTGTCGCTAGATGGTGGAAGTTGCACAAAAGTTGGACTATTGCATTTAGACACATAGGCAAATACATTGGGAAAGAAAGTGTAATTTTCTGTTGGAAATGGGGCTTTGCTTCCTATAGTGGTACACCTTATATGTTTTTGTTTTTCTGTTTCTCTGTGTTTTGTTTCAGGAGTACATCGAGATCTTCTATCAAGCTGCTGGAGAATGGGCGGGTTAGATAGCTAGATGTTGGGAGTAATGTTAGATGTGACTTGTCTATATGTGAACTTGTTCAAACATATTATGTGTTTGTTTACCCTTTCTTTCCTTTCCTCATCCCAATTTTGAGCTCAGGTACCAGACTTTCAGGACTGAAAGTCTTTATTTTTCTTTCCCAGACGATGAGGACATCATCTAAATGGGAGAGGGGAGTATGTAGCGCCGGCTCCTAATGATCAGACGCTATTGTTTTTCAAATTTAAGTTGTCTGACGCCACAGTTGGGCTTTAGGCTAATTATTCTAAAAGTTCTGGTCTCTGTGCCAGTTCAGCTGGATTGCACTGGTTTCTCCTTGACTGTGGATGTCACTGTCACCGCCGGTAAGTGTAGAAACACAGTTCAGCTGGATGTATTGAATGCCACCTATTGCTCGGAAATAGCCCAGTGGGAGTGTTCTTCCCGCTGTGCATCTGGGAGATGGTATTTAAGGTACCGACGCCATTTTTCGGGGGGGGGGTTTTTGTTTGTTTCTCTGGGTTCTCCTATACCCGGATCCCATGGCCCTCCTGGCCTGGGGTGTGAACCTCATGTATCCTGTGCCTCGGGGCCGGCTGGCCCGAGGCTATGCAACTGGGAGAGATGGCCCAAAACGGCTTTGGGGTTTACTGATCCAGGGGAGGTCCTGTGCCGTCTCGCCTGTGGAGAGAGGCCAAGAAACTGGAGGATCCAGGGGAGGACTTTTCTGAGAGATGACCGTGGACAAGGCTGGTATCTCTAGAGGAGCCTGGAGACTCAGTTAAAGGACGCGACCCGGATCAACACCCATACAGTACCACCGGTTCGGCTGCAAGAGACTGGTATTGTATGGCAGTTCTTTAAATTTCTCGGGAACTCTCAGTGATGCTCTAATAAGTCTGTGGCAGAGACTTTGTCAAGTACCACACCGGCTGCTAGGTCAAGTGAGAGGGGCCTATCCGGTGGTTGCTGGATCCAGTCAGTGGAGCTATTGTCCTCTGGATCTGAAGAATACCTTTAACTTACAAATACTAAGTGCCTGAACTTACACCTAACCCTCTGACCCTTTATTGAAATACTTTGCCTTTATTTTAAATAAATAACCAAAAAAGGACTCAGTATTGGATATTCTTATTCTTTGGGCCACTTTCCAATGGGACCCCTGAGATGGAGATCAAGCAGGTGAGGTAACGGTAAGCCCAAATAAAATCAGCAGCTCCTTCGGGGTTCTTGCTACATATACTTATAATTATAATATAATATACTTTTCAGTTCCTTGTGTACTGTGTCAATTTGTCACAGTCAGTTTACAGATTCAGAGTTATGACACAGCCTCTGGTGTGACATAGTCTCAATCCTTTTACTTTTGGACAATGGACATTGCATATTAAGGTTTATCAGTCCATTGAGCCCTGAGTCCGTTAGCTGCAGACCACAGTCTAGTTTCAGAACCATGACACTTCATGACGGCTTCTGGTATGATTTGGTCTCTGTAATCTCACTCTGTATTTAAGTCACTGTTGTAGTTATCGTCTCTTGCTATGTAATCTTCATACATTCTACTCTGCTAGAGTGCCATCTGTTCCAGCAACAGGGACTTCCTAACAATTTTAACCCTTCAAGACCATTTTAATTAAAATCCCCACCTTTTTTTTCTCAGGTAAAGGTTCAGACTGAAGAAACCTAGTGATGTCATACACTAGGGAAGGTTTGTGTGCACACACTCTATGAGCCTTTCAGCAATGGGTGAAGTATCTTCCTACTGCTAATGCTGTTTCAAATGCCTTGTGGATCATCTGGTCTCCCAGTCTTGCTCCATTGCCTGCTCTCAGTGTTGTAGTCACCTCTAGCTTCCTGTGATTCTCAGTCACCAGCAGATTCTCACCCACCAACTTTTTTTTATATTTCTTACCTTTATTTCAACTTGTTAATCCTGCCAACAACACACATCCTATCCTATGGTGACAACCGTACTGAACAGTTCATAGTTGCCAAGTAAATGCCCCAGAAAATCCAGAACGCTTAGCAATAACTACAGAGACTTTTTATTATAGCTCTATAGCTGTTGCTCCCCCTGCAACTGCCTGTTATAGCACAGATGCTACGGCCATGCAAATGCCATAAATAATCCAGAATTATACTATAGTAGGCAGCCCTTAGGCCCCTTTCACACTGGGGCGGTTTTCAGGCGGTACAGCGCTAAAAATAGCACCTGTACACCGCCTGAAAAAAACGGCCCCATTCACTCCAGTGTGAAAGCCGGCGGGCTTTTACACTGGAGCGGTGCGCTAGCAGGACGGTAAAAAAAAGTCCTGCTAGCATCATCTTTGGAGCGGTATAGGAGCGGTGTATTCACCGCTCCTACCCATTGATTTCAATGGGATACCGCGGCAATGCTGCAACGGCGGCGCTTTGCGGGGGATTTTAACCCTTTTTCGGCCTCTCACGAGCGGCCGAAAAAGGGTTAATACCGCCCGCAAACCGCCGCTGTAGCGGCGTTTTGCGGGCGGGTTCGGGGCGCTGTCCCATTGTTTTCAATGGGAAGGGGCGCTATAGGAGCGGTAAATATACCGCTCCTACAGCGCACCAAAGATGCGGCTTGCAGGACATTTTTCAGCGTCCTGCAAGCGTACAGCTCCAGTGTGAAAGCCCTCGCGCTTTCACACTGGAGAGACAGCAGCAGCTGTTTCGGGTCGATTTGCAGGCGCTATTTTCAGCGCCATAGCGCCTGCAAACCGCCCCAGTGTGAAAGGGGCCTTACTGTATTTCTTGTTCTGGACATAAACTGTCGCATGCCCCCATTCACTTATTCATTACCTGTACAGGGAACTGTGGCTGCACTGGAAACTTAGCTTTTCCTCACTGCAGAAGAAGAAATGCCAACAAACAAATTGACGTAGCACCTTATTTCTAAACATGTCTACTGTGCATAAGGCCTCATTCACAGCACAACATGCGCACTAAAATTCACACATTGTTGTGTGTTTTCGGTCTCATGTACATGGGTGCAAAAATGCTGCTTTCAGAGGTGATGGCACTTTTTTATGTGTACATACACAATTTATGCTGTATGCATCTACATATTTGCACAAATGTCTGCTTACAGTATGTACAGCTCAAATGTACTCAATTGGCCACACCCACTTCAGTCACCCCCTATATGCCCAAAAAGCAATGCACTTCACTAGCTCCATTTTCCTTTTTATACATTGGTGTCCCTCAAAAGCATAGCAGGAGATGTGCCTTTGTCCATCAGTATTTGATTAGTCTGTAAATATCTTCTAGTTGGTTCATGAGTCTGAGAGCTGTAGAGATAAGGACTGATCACAGATCATGATGGAAGAGGAAGTAGCAAGGGAGGGTGTTATCTTTCAGCATGCTGAGCTAGACTGATATGGTGTATGTATGAAATGTTTCCTCTTCATACATGTGATGAATATACCAAAACGTATATCTTATCCCCTGTGCTTAGCAAAATTATAAGCAAACACCCTTAGCTGCTGGTGAAATAATAACGCCCCTAGTGTTAGATAAACTATTGAAGATAAAAAACTAACCATAGCAAATTCCACAACTAAATAGTGCGAAAAATGTGTGTGTGTGTATATATATATATATATATATATATATATATATATATATATATATGTGCCTTGAAAAAGTATTCCTACCCCTTGAAATTTTCCACATTTTGTCATGTTACAACCAAAAACGTAAATGTATTTTATTGGTATTTTATGTGATAGGCCAACACATAGTGGCACATAATTGTGAGATGGAAGAAAAATTATAACTGGTTTTCAATTTTTTTTACAAATAAATATCTAAAAAAAGTGTGGCGCGCATTTGTATTCAGCTCCCTTTACTCTGATACCCCTAACTAAAATCTAGTGGAACCAATTGCATTCAGAAGTCACCTAATTAGTAAATAGAACCCACCTGTGTGTAATTTAATCTCAGTATTTATACAGCTGTTCTGTGAAGCCCTCAGAGACATCAGACAAGTCAGGGATAAAGTTGTGGAGAAGTTTAAAGCAAGAATAGGATATAAAAAAATGTAATATCCCAAACTTTATACATCTCACGGAGCACTGTTCATTCCATCATCGGAAAATGGAAAGAGTATGACACAACTGCAAACCTACTAAGACATGGCCGTCCACCTAAACTGACAAAAATAGCATTAATCAGAGAAGCAGCCAAGGGGTCCATGGTAACTCTGGAGGAGCTGCAGAGATCCACAGCTCAGGTGGGAGAATCTGTCCACAGGACAACTATTAGTCATGCACTCCACAAATCTGGCCTTTATGGAAGAGTGGCAAGAAGAAAGTAATTGTTGAAAGAAAAACCATAAGAAGTCCTGTTTTCAGTTTGCGGAAGCCATGTTGGGGACACAGCAAACATATGGAAGAAGTTACTCTGGTCAGATGAGACCAAAATTTAACTTTTTTGGCCTTAAAGCAAAACACTGTGTGTGGTGGAAAACTAACATAGCACATCACCCTAAACACACTCATTGTGAAACATGGTGGTGGCAGCATCATGTTGTGGGGATGCTTTTCAGAGACAGGGAAGCTGGTCAGAGTTGATGGGAAGATGGATTGAGCCAAATACAGGGCAATCTTAGAAGAAAACCTATTAAGGTCTGCAGAAGACTTAAGACTGGGGCGGAGGTTCACCTTTCAGCAGGACAATAACCCTAAACATACAGCCAGAGCTACAATGGAATGGTTTAGATCAAAGCATATTCATGTGCTAGAATGGTCGGGTCAAATTCCAGACCTAAATACAATTGAGAATCAGTGGCAAGACTTGAAAATTTATGATCACAGACACTCTCCATCCAATCTGACAGAGCTTGAGCAATTTTGCAAAGAAGAATGGGCAAAAATATTTACTCTCTAGATGTGCAAAGCTGGTAGAGAAATCCCCAAAAAGACTTGCAGCTGTAATTGCAGGGAAAGGTGGTTCTACAAAGTATTAACTTGAGGGGGCTGAATACAAATGCACGCCACACTTTTCAAATATTTATTTGTAAAAAAAAAATTGAAAACCATTTATCACTTTCCTTCCACTTCACAATTATGTGCCACTTTGTCTTGGTCTATCACATAAAATCCCAATAAAATAAATTTATGTTTTTGGTTGTAACATGACAAAATGTGGAAAATGTCAAGGGGTAAGAATACTTTTTCAAGGCACTGTATATACTGTAAACCAAAAGTGATGAATTTATATAAGTGCACAAATGTGATATCAAAATCAATAATAAAATAGTCCTTGTAAAAAAATGTAAAGTCTATATTTCTTGACTCAATAATACGACAGTGTTTCCACCTTTGTGCTCTATATTTCTTGGATAGGTAAAAGGTCAGATCATTATGACCCCTTATTAAAAGTGACTCATTAAACATTTTTTAAAGTAGGTATTACATGACAGGACCTCCCAGGTGTACCCCCTCTATTAGGCATGAACAGGTCGGTATGGCATTCTTCAACTCCTTTCCTCTCATCCACTTCCCCTTGGTGGAGCACTTGCTCAGTAGTGTAGTAAATACCAGAAAATTTCATATCACTGAAACAAAAAACTACTCACAAGTCAGCAAACACAGCCACCACTCTTACATAGTAGGTGAGGTTGAAAAGACACAAGTCCATCAAGTCCAACATATGTGTGTGATTATCTGTCAGTATTACCTTGTATATCCCTGTATGTTGTGGTCGTTCAGGGGCTTATCTAATAGTTTCTTGAAACTATCAATGCTCCCCGCTGAGACCACCGCCTGTGGAAGGGAATTCCACATCCTTGCCGCTTTTACAGTAAAAAACCCTCTACGTAGTTTAAGGTTAAACCTCTTTTCTTCTAATTTTAATGAGTGGCCATGAGTCTTGATAAACTCCCTTTCACAAAAAAGTTTTATCCCTATTGTTGGGTCACCAGTACGGTATTAGTAAATTGAAATCATATCCCCTCTCAAGCGTCTCTTCTCCAGAGAGAATAAGTTCAGTGCTCACAACCTTTCCTCATAACTAATTTCCTCCAGACCCTTTATTAGCTTTGTTGCCCTTCTTTGTACTCGCTCTATTTCTAGTACATCCTTCCTGAGGACTGGTGCCTCTTAATACTATAGGTCAGGCATATGCAATTAGCGGACCTCCAGACTCCAAAACTACAAGTCCCATCATGCCTCTGGGTGTCATGCTTGTGGCTGTCAGAGTCTTGCAATGCCTCATGAGACTTGTAGTTCTGCAACAGCTGGAGGTCCGCTAATTGCATATCCCTGCTATAGGTAGATCAAAGGCTCACCAAATACTAATGACCTTCTGGCAGTTAAATAAGTCAAAAGTGCACACTTTCCATAAATTTTGCAAACTGTTGCCTGCCGCTTCCTTGGAACTTTTCCTCATGCATACAGAATACAGAATCTCTGTTCCTCATCCTATCGAAATCACCATTAGAACATAAACAAATTCAAGGTGTAGCATATTAAACATTCAGAACAGCAATTCTTAAAGTATTATACTCACATAGCATTAAAATTAATAACCATCCCTTTAAATAAACAAGCTCCAGGCACTATGAGTAAATAAAAGGCTCACGCACTCTTATGAAGTAACACTAGTTGCAAGACATCCAGATTCTCCCCCTCTCCACCAGAAAACCACTGCAAGTTGCCAGGCTCCAATCTCCCAGTATATCCAGGTGTACCCCATCTTCATCAGGAAAGTAAAAATGGTGCTCAATTTTGTCTTCCAGATACAGTTATCCCAAAGTTAATATCACCACAGCTCCCGCCCTCTCCTCCTCTGCTCAGGGCCAACATATAAACAGCCATCTGGGGTGACATTGTTGATGCAGCTCTTACAGTTCAGCAAAGGCAGCAAGAGAGAGAACATATAACAAATACTCTTTGCTGCCATAAAGTCCAATGACAGTAGTAATTCACACATGGGTACAGTAAAAAATGAATAAGTGTAGAATTGCAGCTAAAATCTCTTGGTGGGGCAAGTTTGTGTATGCATGCGGGCAGGTTGCCTGTTGCAGTTTAGTTTAGTGCTGCCCCATTCAGGAGGGTTAGAGTTAAGTATGTTTTCAGTTTTTTTTCTTCGTGGGCTTCTTGGGTCCGATTCTCTGGTCCTGTGTCATTATGAAAGGGTACATTGGTGCAGATCCCGGTACCGCTTTTTTATGTTGCCGTCTTCACTGCTAATGACATTGCCATAGTCCACCCTACCAGTCTGCTGTGCCATACCGAGTATGTAGGAGTTACTGCTAATGAAAGCCTGGTTTCAGAAGCCTTCCACAGTGTAGGGAGATTGCTGGGACCTGCAGTCCACCCTGAACATACCACACCTGAACCCTGCTACCTTGGACTTTGCCAAAAATGGACTCTTCCCTGTGCAGGTATGCTGATGCAGCCACAAGCCTGAATTAGGAAGCCTGAATTAGGGATTAGTTTAGGGAAAGACTTTGCCTGTCATGCCTAAGTTATTTGAGTAAAGCATTTGAAATTTCCTCTCTGACTGGTCTGAGGTAACTAAAGAGGTGCAATGCAAGTAACCGGCACACATAGGGGCTGATTTGCTAAAATTGGACAGTGCAAAAGCTGGTGCAGCTGTGCATGGTATCCAATCGGATTCTAACTTCAGCTTGTTCAATTAAGCTTTGACAAAAAAATGGAAGCTGACTAGTTTCTGTGCAGAGCTGCACCAGATTTAGCTCTTTCCAATTTTAGTAAATTAACCCCAATGTCTACAGCTCGAGTCAGTTAAGGCACATTGTGGTATGAAGACACGAGTGGCTACCAAGGGTAACGAAGGTTTAGCAAGCAGACAGAGAGAGAGAGTTGTGGTCGGCACTCTATCCGTGAGTAGTCTGTCTCCTCAGCCTGTGCACAGGTACGGAAAAGGAATAGTTAAGTGAGTGTACACATGGATTTTGGGTTAGGTGCACAGAAGGACCCCATTCCATTACTGAGAGTAAGGTAGTAGAGATACATTGGACAGGTGGAGATGGCATTGGCTCTGTGTGTCCCTACTAAATGCAACAGTGACAGTAGCACAGTGCATTGACATCAAGAGAATCAATTAGAGCTCAGTCATCTGCTCAAGTAAAGATAACCCATGTGCAGGGGAGTGACCCTGTTCTAGGTGCCTAGCGTACCCCAGAAAAACTAACCCTCTCAATAACTCAAGTCATATTGTATTTGAATCTGTTTAACAATTAGCTTTCCTTTTCAATCTGCAGCTCTGTAATTTTCTGTAAAATGCAATATGGCTACCTGGAGGCCAGAATGTGTACTGACCACTCAAACATAATTTCCTGCTTGTGAGATTGGCTCACCAATTTTCCCAAGATATATGTCAGATTTCTGGCATCCCCTGCCGCAAAAATTTAATTTTTGGTGTGATACTCCCAATAGGAATACACAGCTAAAGGGATGTTGATTTGCAATTTTCCTCATTAGAGTCTTGCCGGCACAGCAGCTGGTTGATAATTATGAAACCCCTCCCATTAGACTCACATGGGCACAGAGAAGCACACAGGGATTTCTTCAGAATAACAAAAGGTAGGGATCTGCAACAACATTTGTTAAAATCCCTGCAATGTACATAGATCACCCAGAGGGGAATGCTTTTTTCTCAACAAAGGTGAAGTTACTCTTTAAGTTAGAGTTTACATGTATTTTAACCACCTGCCAATCAGCCATTGTAATTATACAGACAGTCGGCGACCCTATTGTTCTAGGTAGACATACTTTTACTTCCTTCATTCAAATTCAGAGCCTGAACCAGTAGAAAGCAGTGATTCATTAATGACCACTGCTGAAAAAAAAGGCATAGGGTCCCCCTTAAAATCCATACCAGACCCTTGAGGTCTGGGATGGATTTTAAGGGGAATCCCAGCCAAAAAAAATGGCGTAGGGTCCCCCTCAAAATCCATACCAGACCCTTATCCGAGCACGCAACCTGGCAGGCCGCAGGAAAAGAGGGGGGGACGAGAGCGGCCCCCCTCCCACCTGAACCGTACCAGGCCACATGCCCTCAACATTGGGAGGATGCTTTGGGGGGGTCTAAGACCCCCAAAGCACCTTGTCCCCATGTTGATGAGGACAAGGGCCTCTTCCCCACAACCCTGGCCATTGGTTGTGGGGGTCTGCGGGCGGGGGGCTTATCGGAATCTGGAAGCCCCCTTTAACAAGGGGACCCCCAGATCCCGCCCCCCTCCTGTGTGAAATGGTAAGGGGGTACAAAAGTACCCCTACCATTTCACCAAAAAAGTGTCAAAAATTGTAAAAATGACAGGAGACGGTCTTTGACAATTCCTTTATTAAAATCTTCTTTCTTCTTTCTTCATCCTTCGGTTTCTTCATCTTCTCCTTCCGTCATCTTCTTCCATCTTCTTCCATGCGTGTACTTCCGGGTTCGCGGCTTCCGGTTCCGGCCGCGAATCATGAAAAGGGACCAGGCATGGGCTAGGAGAGGAGCTGCTAATGCTGTAGAGACAGCAAAAGCTCCAGTGGTGACACAAGCATGTCGGACGCAGAAGGGAGGGACCAGACTGCTACGACAGAGACCAGCTCCAGCCATGTAAAGGTAAGGGGAACCTGGGGAGGACCTCCCCTGGCCTATAACCACCACCCATCCCCCTCCCCCTCAAGGGTTCAGCAAAGGGGGGGGTGGGCAGGTCCCTCCTGTGTCAGAGGGTTATTTTCATTGGGCCCCTAGTGTGGTAAGCCCATATGGAAGACGCTGTGCACCTGCAAGATGCAGGAAGCTTATGTCAGTATTAATGTGTGTGGGGGTTTTTCTTTATGTCTTTTCAGAAACCTGACAAGTCTAAGCCCTCTCATAACTCAAAAAGGAGGTGCCCTTCTTGTAAAAACACACTTAAAGATTCCTGGGGGAAAGCATTATGTAAGGAATGTATTCACAAGTTAGTGCAAGAACATTCCACAGAGCAGGGCAGTGACTTAGCGGCATCTGTCAAGGAACTATCTAGTACCTTTGTATCTTTCAAAACCTTTTTTGAAGGGTTTCAGATCCCTCAACTGCAGACTGCCCCCCCCCCCCACCAGTACTACCGGTGCTAGCAAAAGCACAGGCACTACCCTCCACTAGTGCCGGTCCTTCAGTTACTCCTAGAGAGGAGGCAGAGGACAGCGCAGCGTCCGGCTCCCAAGAATCTGAGGGTGAAGCACTGGAAGGGGATTCCAGAAGACCCTCTAGATACAAACTCTCATTAGAAGAGGTAGACCAGCTGTTGGGAGCCATTCATACCACGCTGGGTATACAGACGGAAAAGAAACCTTTATCCCTACATGATCAGATGTATGAGGGTTTAGGGGAACAGGAAAAGAAAAATTTTCCTGTTCATGACGTCTTAATAGAGGCAATTAAGAAAGAGTGGCAGGAACCTGAAAGAAAACCATTCTTTTCTAAAGCCTTAAAGAGACGGTTCCCATTTTCAGATGATGAGTCATCAGTGTGGAACAAAATCCCAAAACTAGACGCTGCCTTCTCACAAGTCTCCAGGCACACCGATCTAGCTTTTGAGGATATGGGGGTCCTTTCTGAAGCAATGGACAAAAGAATGGATACCCTATTAAAAAGGTCATGGGACTCCACAGTGGGAAGCCTAAAGCCAGCCATGGCGGTCACGGTGGTAGCCAGAAATGTAGAGTTCTGGCTAAACCGTATACAGGCACATATTGAGGAAGGAACTGCGAAGGAGCAGATTTTGTCCTCTTTTCCCACTCTTCTCAAGGGCATTGCATACATAGCAGATGCATCAGCAGAACTGGTACGCATGGCAGCCAGATCCTCGGCTCTAGCCAATTCTACCAGAAGGGCCCTATGGCTAATGACTTGGCAAGGGGATGCTGCATCCAAAGCCTAGTTAAGCGGGATCCAGTTTACGGGAGACCTGTTATTTGGGCCAGGATTAGAGAAAGTGTTAGACCGTACAGCGGACAAGAAGAAGGCGTTTCCGCTGAAACGGAAAGCACCCTGGGCCCAGCCTCAACAAAATAGAAAGAGGCAAAAGAGGGACACTAAGTCCCGGTTTTCAATACCCAAGGCAACTAATCAAAAGAAACCTTGGGGTCAGCGAGGGAATAGCAAAGGAGGAGCAATATTTCGCCCTCCTGAGCAGACCCGCAATAAGGACTGAAGTGGGAGGAAGGCTGGGGGCCTTCATCTCACAATGGGAAAAAATATCCTCCAGTCAATACATCTTAAGGACGATAAGAGACGGGTATTCCCTAGAATTCTCAAAATTCCCCCCAAACAGACTGTACATCACCAAGCTGCCAAACAGCAAGGAAAAAGCCAGAGGGTTAATGAGATCCATAAAGGACCTCAGGAAACAAGGTGTAATCATCACGGTACCAAGGGCAGAAAGAGGACAGGGCTTCTACTCCCATATATTCAGAGTACAGAAACCCTCAGGAAAGGTCAGACCAATCCTCAACCTCAAACCACTAAATCTATCCATAACCTACAAAAGGTTCAGGATGGACTCCATATACTCAGTGAAGGCCCTGTTGCCCCCAAACTGTTATATGGCGTCGCTAGATTTAAAGGATGCGTACCTGCACATACCCATACACCCAAATCACCAGAAGTTTCTAAGGCTAGCAATAGAAACAGGAAAAGAAACCGTACACCTTCAGTTTCAGGCTCTACCCTTTGGCCTATCATCTTCGCCAAGAATCTTTACCAAGGTTCTGGCAGAAGCTCTGGCACCACTGCGACTAAAAGGCATATCCATTATTGCCTATTTAGACGACCTTCTCCTTTTTGCAAGGACACCCGAAAGGTTATTAGAAAGCCTTGAGTATACTCGGGCATTCCTAGAGAATCCCTCTACCCAATAGGAATGTGCAGGAGAAAAAGATTGTGGGAGGTGTAGTTCTTTGCAGACTGAGCTGGTTTGGCTGGCTGGAAGGAGAAAAGTGCAGCTCTCATGAGGCACTGGAGCTCATAGGAGAAGTGTTTTTTGACACATTTTGCTTGTTGGAAGTTGAAGAGTGGGAAATTTGAGTGGACAGTAAAAAAAACTGTATTGCTTTTGACTGCTGGTAATTGCTGTGGTTGCATCTTTAGTTTCTTTGGGGGTCTCTGAAGGTTTGCTTTAAAAAGCTGCAAGTAGTCATTTTTCCAACTTTTTTTCTGCCAGTAAATACCTTATACAGCCCACTTCCTTTTTCTTGTCTGATCATTAGCCTAGGCTTATGACATCATGCACAGCTCCCTCTCTCACTCTTGTGAGCGTTTGCCAGGAAGGGAAGGGGGATGAGTCATACAAGGGCCAATGAGAGCTGCAGGGCTGGAGGTGTGCCTCTGTATGTCTGTGTAAATCCAGGAAGTGAACAGGCAGTAGTTTTAGCTGCCCACAGTTAAAATGGATGCAGCCCAACCTTTTGGAGGGAGATTTCTGCAGCATATTTGGCAAGTACAGAATCGCAGTATATATAAAATAATATGCAAAGTAGTTGGAGGGAAGCTTCAGAATGGCAAAGATGTTTTTATTACAAATTATGTGAGCAGACTGTAGTTCCTCTTTAAACACTTTTTTTGTCACTTTTTTAATAGCCTTTTGTTTTCCTTTCCTTCCTTCAGTCTTCTAATTAAGGAGAGTGGTTAATTGGTCACAGGTGCTACAGGTACTATATAACTTTCTGTAGTACTCACTCTGAACTTGCTCATCCTTGTGCTTGCCCACCTTTTTGCTTGCTGGAACTTCAACAAAGTGGGAGTTACAAACAGGAGATTATAACATTAGTCTTCTAGCCTGCATGTAACCTCTAACATTTCCTGTTAGTAATATTAATATCGTAACTGGTATAATGTGTGATAGCAAGTTTGAAGGTTTTGTGCAGTGCACAGTGTGCTGCATGTATACAATAATGGAGCAACAGCTCCAGGATGGATACTGCTGGGACAGATGTGAGCGGGTTGCCCTTCTGGAAGGAGATGCAAATTGCAACACTGGGCAGAACTGACAGCCATGAAAGGGGTCCTGGTTAGTAGGGTTGATTGGGAGGGTTGAGGGGTAAATCAGGATTATCAGGTAGGAAGATGGGTTACTATAGTCAGAGGAAGTGGTAGGGGCTCACAAAAAAGGAAGGTCAGTCCTGGATTTGAGCACCCTAACAGATTTGCCAAGTTGGGTGAAGATGTGGGGGTGGTAAGCTCAGAGGTGGCAGCCCTAGATGTCATTGCTACCCCTAAAAGCCGGGAGAGCAGCCAATTTAGTAGGGGTGGTGAGGTTAGTTCAGGTAGGCCTAGACAGTTGGTGGTAATATGGAATTCTATAATCAGAAGTAGAGTTGGGTCAAACACCCCCTGGTTCGGTTTGCGACAGAACTCTCGAACATCGCAGAAGTTCAGTCCCGAACCGCAAACCTTAATAAAATCAAAAGTGCCCATTTTGAAGGCTTATATGCAAGTTATTGGCCATAATAAGGGTATGGGGGCCCGGGTACTGCCCCGAGGGACATGTATCAGTGCAAAAATCTTTTTTTTTTAAATATTGTTTTTAAAGGACCTGTGATTTTAATGATGCTTAAATTGAAACAATAAAAATTAAAAATTCCTTAAAATATGGTGCCTGGGGGTCCCCTTAGTCTGCCTGTAAAGTGTGGCATCTGTACCATGTATAGAACCTGCTGCAGTAAAACTGACATACAGGTGCATCTAAAAAAAATTGATTAACTTTTAAAAAGTTAATTTATTTCAGTAATTCAATTCAAAAACTGAAACTCATATATTATATAGATTCATTACACACAGGGTGATATATGTTAAGCATTTCTATCTTTTAATTTTGACGATTATGGCTTACAGCTAATGAAAACCCAAAATTCAATATCTCAGAAAATTTGAATATTACATAAGACCAAAAAAAAAAAAAAAGGATTTTTCTTGTTCAATATTTTATTAAAAGTAAGTAATAACAAACATTGCATGAGAGACAATGGGGGTTATTTACTAAAGGAAAATCCACTTTGCACTGCAAGTGCACTTGGAAGTAAAGTTGCTGTAGATCCGAGGGGGACATGCAAGGAAAATAAAAAACAACATGTTAGCTTGCACATGATTGGATGATAAAAATCAGCAGAGCTTCCACTCATTTCAGATCTACCCCTTAGATTTAGAGCGACTGCACTTCCAAGTGCACTTTCAGTGTACTTTCAAGTGCACTTGCAGTGCAAAATGGATTTGTTTTTCGTAAATAACCCCCAATGACTAAGTAGTTCAATGAACAGGTGTCTTCGTACATGAACACAATACAGATTACCATTACATTCTACAGATAATTTGGTCAATAATAACTAGATGATAACATCACATCATGAGTAGAAAAAATGTAGGGGAGAATAAACTCCCACCAGATGTATGTGGCACAGGTAGGTATAGCGCAATAATTTACAAAGGAGAGCAAGGACCGCAGAGAGGGCCTCAGAGGAGTACCACATGTCTTCAGATAACGTCTGAAGAGAGAGATGAAAGAGATCTAAAGGAAAAGGTAAGAAGAGAAAAAAAAGAGGAGAAGGAAGAGGGTAAGAAGAAAAGAGGGGTGAGATGATAAGGGGGGAGAGAGAGAGGCTGTCTGTTCCGCATCAGGGCAGGGGATTAACCTGGGTAGGAGTTTGGTCTCACAACCTTAAGGTTCCAGGAGCCTGGGATCGAAGTATAGAGGGAGGAAATGATCCAACACAAGGAGAGAGGCACCTCCAGGTGCAGATATAGGACAAGTTTTAATAGACACTTAACATAGGCAACTCACATTTGTGAAGTCATAATCAGGCATAGATAAGTCCCAGCAAGGGGAAAGATCTGGTCATCAGTTGATAGTCAGTTTAAGCGCTAGGCTCGCTACAGCACCGCTAGTTGTAAGAAGCCAGCCGCGGTGGAGACAGCTCAAAGTGAGGCTTGAGGGGAAGTTGGTAGACAGGCAAGGATGGATGATGTCCCTGGAAAGCGACGCGTGTCTTGAGCATGCCCGCTGTGGATGACATGGCAGCGATTTCCAGTCCTTTGCAATAGTTTGTTTAGAAGCTGTAATTATGTATATTGCTAGTTTCGATTGGGCCTTTGTAAGGTCAGGTGGACAGCGGTCGAGCATATTTTGGGAAGAGGAATTAGTTGTAGCCCAAATGTCATCCCACTCTTCCTGTTCTAGAGAAATGTTCAGGTCGTTGGTCCAATGAGTATTATAGGAGGGGAGGTGGGAGGACGTAGTTGAGAGGTGGAAAGAGAGTGTGGTTGGGACTTTATGTGAGCCGTGACTATCCAGTACACAGGACTCCATCCCTAATAATTTGAGAACAGGAGGGGGCAGTGGGACTTTATATGAAACAAAGTACTTAGGGTGTATTACTCCAATCAATACATAAAAGTAAATTCCTATTTTATTGGAAGCACATTACAGAGTAGTACAGTGGATATATTGCATTATAGAATGATAATAAACACAATTATACAGTTTAACACAGCATAATAAAAAATGGTAATAAGCAAGATTATACAGTATGATACAGTATGATATCACGGTAAAATTGATAATACGATAATGATGCTGCACATGGTATGATAACCAGAAAGCCCACAGTACATTCAGTAGTGTGTGTATAAAAATAACAATAACCAATAAAATAGATAATTGATTGAGGTAGGTCGAACCCATACTAATGTCCTGGCTATAGAGACATGGCATCCGATGGCCAAATGTTCAGAAAAGCTCGACGCGTTTCGTGGAATATCTCCACTCATCAGGAGCAGCTGTATATTGAAAATACCTGTGATAAATGATATATTGATGGTATTAATCAATAGTGATTAATAATACACATAGACAGGAGGGGGAGCATAATGGTGGTCCTAGCCACTCTTACCTATGGATGACAGGTAGTATATATAGTATAATAAATGGTGCTGGTAGTATGGATCGGAGACACTGGGAGGTACCTGTAAACGTCCCCCCGGGAGCTGAGGTGACATCCAGGGTCAGTGACCGGGCCGTAGAAATAGAGTGAATATTACTTCAGGCAGAACCCACTTTGTCGAAGTAGTGGGGGTGAGCATAAGAGGCCTCTTATGCTCACCCCCACTACTTCGGCAAAGTGGGTTCTGCCTGAAGTAATATTCACTCTATCCATTTCTACGGCCCGGTCACTGACCCTGGATGTCACCTCAGCAAAGTCCCACTGCCCCCTCCTGTTCTCAAAGTAGTTGAGAGGTGGGTATATCATTTAGAGATGATACCTGAAGCGTGTGGATCTGAGTTACAGATGCCTTTGTACAGCGTCATATTAGATGGTGATGTGGAGGCACACAGATGAGGAGCAAAAAAATTGGATATTTGCAGAAATTTCCGTATTAGGGATTTGGAATTGCTCCTGCAGAATCGGAAAGGTTTTCAGGGAAGAGGAAGCGACCAGAGTGGTTAGCCTAGTTAAACCGAGATGCTTCCAAATTGTGAAAGCGTCTGGGTCTATGCTAGCCGGGAGGAACAGCGGGTGGCCTAGGAAGGATAATGGGGAATGTAGCTTAAAAGGACCTTTGAGCCTATCCCATAGCTGCAAGGAATGTGCTGTTACTGGATTATGTAGGGATTTACGTTCTGAGCGTTGCAACCAGAGCAAATTATCAACCAAAAGAGGGTCGAGGGCTATAGCTTCAAAGCTCACCCACAACGGAACCTCCACAGTGGTGTAATATAGGGCAATCTGGGCCAGTTGAGCCGCCTGGTTGTATTTGGTAAAACAAGGGACTCCCAGTCCACAGTGTAATCTGTGGCACATTAGTATGGAGGAAGATACTCCGGGTTTAATGGATCCCCATATGTATTTATGTGTTTGGCTTTGAACTATGCGAAAAAAAATAGGAGGGCACCGATATGGGCAAGACCCAAAAGAAATATAGTATCTTAGGTAGTAGAGACATCTTCACTGCAGTTATAAGGCTCAGCCAAGAAACGTATAGGGGTTGCCAAGCTGCCATAAGGGCTCACTGATGAGACAGTATGGGGAGATAATTAGTTCGGTACAAAAGGGCTGGGTCGCCAGCAAGTTTGACACCAAGTTAAGGGAGAGACAATGTCGTCATTGAAAGGAAATGGTTTTCCGTAGATAGGAGACTTCAGTCGGCAGTATGGA
The DNA here is from genome assembly GCA_028564925.1 of Lithobates sylvaticus. NCBI lineage: Eukaryota > Metazoa > Chordata > Amphibia > Anura > Ranidae > Lithobates > Lithobates sylvaticus. Next base: position 303,604,780 of record CM053029.1, read on the forward strand.
AACATTAACTGCCATGGACTTTGATTGGTTGACTTCAAGACCTGATATATCCCCACCAAAGAAACACTGTTTTAGAAGGGAATTGAAAGCATTAGTTAAAAGAGGAGCCAACCAGTCAGCAAATTTTTTCTAATAGGTGGCAGACAGACCGTCAGGGCTGGGACGTTTAAAGGATTTGATAGCGTGTAGCACTTCCTCGAGCAATATAGGGTTTTCTAACGCATCTTGGTTCTGAGTTGAAAGTTTAGGCAGGGCTATATCTTTTTTGAAAATTCTCTTTATTGAAAAGTTTTTGCTGTAGAGGTACAAAACATTAGCCATGTGCATAACAGAGTACAACTCACAGTTTACCTTAAAACTACACATACCTAACTAAACACAACACAAACAGCGCTCAGGTTACACATGGTAGGATCATGATAGGAAATATTGTTTCTTGGAGGACCTCGTCTCACTCTAAGCTATCAGGACTGGATGCTATAGGAACATTTAAGATTTAGTGTGGTAGTTTTGACCTCTGGGCTTAAACCTCCACTCACCTATCTGGGGCATGGACCTCAGCTCTTAACAGAGCCAGGTAGATATAGAGGAGTTCTAACCGGGTTAATCCCCTGGAGCTGATTATCTATTGTGGACTCTGGCACCTGTGGACAGACTCAGACTTTTTCATATTTCTTCTTCCTGGAAGTTGCTTTATAGAGGGGTATCATTGTGTTAACTGATTGCTTCCAGGATGATAGAATAGGGGGACTGGCTGACTTCCATTTTAGTACCATGGCTTTTCTTGCAATAAAATAGAAGTATACTTATTAGGATATGTGTTGCTTTAGCGACGCCAGTTGTTCCACTAGGCCAAGGAGACACACACCAATTGTCAGAGGAATAGGAATCAGGGCCAGCGCTACCACTAGGCGAAGTAGGCAGCCACCTAGGGTGCACTACCACCTAGGGCGCAGCCACGGCCTCTGTCCTGGTGAAACTCCAGGCATGTGTGAGCTCCCTTCTGTTCAGTGCCGGGCCGCTGTGTTCCTGGGAGCCTGGATGTGATGGTCAAAGAAGTGCAGAGGTAAGGAGGAGTAACTCATTACTAAGTGGCTAACTGTGACCACCTCATTTAAAGTCCCAGGGTGACTCTCCTTTTTTGTATAAGGAGGAGGATGGATCCTGCCCATCTACATTGAGCTGTGTGTGGGGGATGGGGGGGGGGTGAGTAGTGCAGGAAATAGGAGTCAGGTAGGTCAGTGTATGTGTCAGGTAGGAAGATCAGTGTATGTGTCAGGTAGGTAGGTCAGTGTATGTGTTAGGTAGGTCAGTGTAATGGTCAGGTAGGTCACATGTTACAAGGGTAGGGCAAAGGAGGTGGAGTCAGGGGCATAGCCAAGGGGGATTTTGCCTAGGGTGTCAAAAATTCTTGCACCAGCCCTGATGGGAATGGTAGTTAACCCATGAATAAATTTAGTCACCCCCTGCCAATAGTACTGAATCTGCGGGCAATCCCAAAATATATGTATGAACCAGAGCATCTCCACCAGTTAGCCGATGAAGCTGGGTATATGCAGTGGAGGCGTTGGGGCGTATAGTAGATCCTGTGCAGAATTTTGAATTGGATCAGTTTGTCCCTAGTTGCAAACAATGGCTGAAGTGGGTAATTCCACATGTCTTCCCAGTCTTCGCTGTCCAGTTCCTGCACCTCCGCCTGCTGCAAACCACGCAAACCATCCAATCCAACCTGGATGGAAGGTAGCAGTGGTCAGTATATTTGGGTTAAGGATTTTGTGAGATCAGCATTGTCTAGCAAAGTCTCCAGGTCATCATGTTCCAGCTAAAGCTGGCCTGATTAAAATTGTGAATCAAAGGCGTGACGGAGCTGCAGGAACCTGAAAAGGAAAGAGTTCGGAAGTTGGAATTTGTTTTTCAGCTTATCAAATGTAAATACCCTAGAAACATTGCAAATATCCCTCAAGTATTTAATGATGCATTAGTGTCGTCAGAGACCAGCCAATTATGTGCAAGAGTGAGCATTGCCACTAAATAGTATGCGTGGAAGTCCTGGCAAGCAAGTCTTTAACATTAAGTTTGCTGAAGTACTGGGTATTGGGAGAAATATTGATCCCTAAGTATATAAGGGTGCTTGCCCATTGTAAAGGTGATGTAGGATCACTCAGCCTCTTTGTCCCTGGATCTATGGGTAGAATAAGGCATTTATTACAGTTGGTTTGGAGGCCACAGAGAGCCGCAGAGTGAGTGACCAGGATCCCGCAAGAAGAGGATCAAATCGTCAGCATATAGTGCTAATTTCTCGACTATTGAGGCGACCTGGATCCCAGACACCTCTCTTGATTTCCGCAAGGCCTCAGCCAAAGGCTCCATCACCAAGGCAAACAGCGCAGGGGAAAAAGGGCACCCCTGCCTTGTCCCCCTCCTAATAGGGAAGGGGAGCGAAAGGTTGCCATTTAGTTTAATATGGGCCATGGGGGTCTTGTAGAGTAAGCTGATCCATTTCCGGAAGATTGGGCCGAAGCCAAAGTTTTCCAGAACCTGCATCATATATGACCATCTACCTGTATTGAAGGCCTACTCAATGTCTAGGGCTACCAAGACTCAAGAGGCATTCTCCTCAGGTGGGAGCTGGAGATGGGTAAAGACTTGTCAAAGGTTTATATCTGTAGACTTGCCGGGCATGAAGCTGTTCTGATCTATATTGACAAGGGATGGTAGGACCTGCATTCAGTAATGAATTGAGCTTGTAGTAATGAATTGAGCTTGTAGGATGAGCAACAAGTGGGGTCCTTCCCTGGTTTGGGCAGCAGTACTATGTGCACCTGATACATGCCATGTCTGGCAACCTCTCGGATTCCAAGCAATCTGCAAATAATTGAGTTAGTTTGGGGACCAGTAAGGCAGCATGGGTTTTGTACCATTCCCCAGGTAGATCATCCGGCCTGGGGATTTGTTTTTAGGTAAGAAGTAAATTTCTTCTTCTTTCTCTAGGTCCATCAAGGGCCTATCTAGTGCATCTCTGTCCCCCTCAGAAAGAAGAGTCAAGTGGATTTCCCCTAAGTCCTCTAGCATAGCCTCGACTAGGTTAGAATACGAATGATCATACGGCTTTCTATAAAAGAGATGAAATTCCTCCAGTATACCCTCGGGTCTGTAACCTGACAACCCATGGAAGTTTTAATCCTGGGCATTACTGTTTGGAGTGTGGGTTCTGCCACCAGGTTGACTAATAGTTTGCCATTCTTGTCCCCTGATTCAAAAAGCTTGGCAACAAACTTCCGCCCATCAGAGTGCACCAGGCGAGGTATAGTGGAGCTTCAAGTCTGTTCTCGCTTGGGCTAGAGTAGAATAATTTTCAGGTGTTGGATGCACCGTGAAAGATTCCAATGCCTTCTCTTAATTTTGTTCCAATTGAGTGGTATGTGACGCAAAGCCAGACCTCACTGCCTTGATAGAGGAGGCATATTCCCCTCGGACATGAGCCTTGCCTGCCTCCCAAACCACATCAAGGGAAGTTGATCCCTCATTAAGTGTCCAGTATTCTGAGAGTTTGGGTCCCACTATCTCCTAGATTTGAGGATTGTCTATCCAATGTGACGCCAGCCTCCAGCATCCCGGCTCACGGAAGGTACCAAGAGTCAACCCCAGCTCCAGGGTTGAATGGTCTGAAAGACCTGGCGGGAGGTAGGAAACAGCCCCACATGGGACAGGGCAGAAGCAGACCAAATAGCAATTCTATACCGGACCCCTGTGTGTTGCTGAAATATGCGAGTAAGCCCTATCCTCCGGATGTTTCCACCTCCAAATCTCTTGAAGACCAAGAGTGTCTGCCCATAAGGCTAAGTCAGGGTTGGCAGATCTAAGGGGGTTCGAAGTATCCTTGGTATGATCTAGGGTGGGGTTGAAATCCCCTCCAACTATAATTTTGTGAACTTGGAGGGAGGCTAGTTTTATAAGGATGGTATACAAGACGGTGGAGTCAAACGGAGGAGGGATATACACATTGACTATCGCCCAGCGTTGGGCATACATTTCAAGAATTAAAATGATGTATCTTCCCACAGGATCAGTGAAAACCTGTTCTACTGAGCAAGGAAGGGACTTGCCAAGCAGAATAGTCACACCCCTCGCATAGGAGTACGTGGCATGAAACCCCTGTCTAACCCATGCCCTTTTGAGTGCTAGAAAACTTAAACAACGAGGATCTTTTTACCCTGTCGCTTAAACAACAAGGATCTTTTTACCCTGTCTCTTAAACCTCTAATATTCCAAGATATCAACTTTAAATCTATACCCATTTAGAATAGAAAAATGTAATGACAGTAGGAACATACCCAGTAATGTCCTGCCCAGAGTCCAGTTGCAGAGGTAGTCCAGATGATGTAGCCTGGGGGGGAAGAAAAAAACATAGTCCAGCAAGAAAAACAGTGTAAAACCTGAGCAGGCGTGATAACCAACTAAAAGTAAAAGTATATGTAACTCCCTACTGCCTGGCATAACCCCAACTGTCGCCAAGGCAGTTTCAATCCCTAAACTTGATAGTAGCTGTCGCCTACATGAGGCTCATAGTTCCAGGGGGAACAGTAGGCGAGAGTGAGGGGACATGTATCCCAATTTGGCAAGGGGGACTGGGCAATCCAGAAATTCCCAAGACAGAATTAGCTTGTACAGAAGATGTGGTGTTCTGCCCCAACCATAGTTCTGAAGAGACTGGGGTCAAATAGATGTAGAGATAAATAGTGCCAGAAGTAAGGAAATGGGCCAGCCCTTGTACCTGCTGTGTGTGAATCATACGGCATAGGTCGGTAGAACATCTGGAGCATCATCAAGGTGGGTATAGGCTACCACCACCCACCTTCGACTAGGGTGACAAGGGTACAGTGCATCTCTCCACTCCATCTTGTTAGAACAGACAAAAGAAAGTAGGTCAGTGCATTGACTTAACTGTTGCAAACATTGTAACTGAAGAAAGATATGTAGGACCAGGAAGATACAGGGGAGTCATCGTAGGGTAAGCAGCCAGGCATCTGCGTCCTCTGGAGTGTCAAAGAATCATACAGATCCACCATGAGGGACCCGCAGGCAGCTCGGATATAGCATTGAGATTTTGATGTCACGCTCACAAAGCCTCCTGTGAATATCATTTAAGGTCTTGCACTTATTTTGCAGCACCGCAGAAAAATCGGGATAGAAGTGCATGGTGCTCATGGTATGCTCATATGGGAGGTTGGGTCATTTGCGGGCCTCATTAAGGATATAGTCTCGATCCCTGTAGTTGAGGAATCTCACCAGGAAAGGCCTTGGTTGGATCCCTGCAATGTAGCGACCTGTGGGGACCCTATGGGCCCTTTCCACCACATATGTTGGAAAGACCTCTGTCAGATTCAGCAGGGTCTTGTAGAAAGTCTCTGCAAACTCAGCCGGATTATCACCTTTTGACCCCTCTGGCAAGCCCAGCACCCTAACATTATTCCTTCTCATGCGGTTCTCTGCATCATCTGATTTGCTACTAGCATCCGCACTGTATTTTAAAGGGAAGATAGTGAGTCTGCGTGCTGTGTGGTTATGTGTTCATTTGCAGAGATTCTGTGCTCTGTTTCAGATAGCCAGCCCTTGAATTTATCTAGGTCTGCCCGGATAAGGTTACTGTGACAGGAGGGCCCATGGAACCCAGAATCCCTTGAAAAGTAATGTATACCCTTGTTTCAGCTTCCCGTGAACCTCTTATGTCTAAGTCCCCCTCTGCTATCCTGGCACAGGGTAACTGAGAAAATATATCTTGGATTACTTAAAATGGGAGAGTAATATTTATCCACAATATCTCCCAGGATATATGTAAAGACTATTCTTGGTTTGTTTGATTCTGAACTCAACATGTTAATTGAAAGAGCTGATCACATTGGCCTCTGTACAATGTAGGAGACGGGCCAACTCCTAGTGGAGCTCCTGCTATTGTGAGAATATGTCCTGTGTTTAAACTTATGATAATGTATCATCTTCTGTGTGAAGCTCGGTGACAACAAGTCTGACCTGTAGTTAAGTCCTGATTTATCATAACAATGACCAGGCTGCTTAAAAGGGATTAGTTAATTAGCTCATGTAATTAGGTTTCTGGTCACAGGTGTATTTTCAGAGTAATATAAGCAGGAGGTAGGAACTTCCTCTATAACTGTAAATAAAGACTTGTAATTTTGGTTCTAATAAAGAGTCTGATTCCTGCTTGACCCTCAACACAGAGCCTCGTCTCGTACTTGGGGGAGAATTATTCGTATGGGGTTCTTGTTCGGCTGATTGGAGTGTTCGGGATCTGCCTTTGTGTTTGGGTGTGGAATGTCCTAAACGACTTTAACCCCTTTCATACTCGGGGTATCATTACAGTTACATTCAGCTGTAAGGTGATTAATGCGGACCATAAGGGAGACTTTGCTATATTCTATGGCTGACAGGATAACCGCAGTGTCACTTGCCTGTCCAGGAGCAGTCTGGGACTGTGACGGCCTAGGAGTAAGAGAGAAGGAAGAGGGAGAAGGCAAGAAGAGATGAAGAAATTGGGCATGAGTAAAAGAGTGCCCAGAGTGCACCGAGGGAAGGCGCAGTGGCTGCTCCCCACAGCACCCATGGTCTGCAAATTACCTTTATAGGTAAACCATCTTTGGTGCAAAATTTAGTATAAAATTGAACAATAAACAACACTAAAACATTGAAAATGCTAGTAAGTAGGTGAGATTATCAAAGTTCTATAGTGGGATGGGGGTAAAGGATGGGAAGGGAAGGGAAAAGGATAGGGAGGAGGATAAGATAGGGAAGGGGAGAGGGGGGCAAGGGGCTGCTAGCAATGTAAAACACTTTCAATTAGTCACATGGGTCAGACAGACAATCAGAGTGATAAAAGTAACTCAAACATTTAAAAGTTCAGTGTCTTACACAAGCGAGCGATCTATAGTAAAACTTTTAATCAGAAATAGATCGAAGCGAGTAGAACAAAAAATAAAAAATTATTGACCAATATAAAAAGAAAAAAGAAATAAAAAACAGGAAGCCATTAGTCAAAAAAGAAGTCTAAAGTGTTCAGAGAAAAATGGCAATCAGCCAGGAAAACAGGGTGGGCGTTTCAAGTACAGGACAAGAAACAAAAACACACATTGTGCACTTGAATTTACCCGTCGGTTGACCGTATTTTTATGGCAGAGATGAGACAAAGGAGTCTGAATGATTTCTTTAGCCAGGGGAGACGGAGATTTCGTCTGAGGCCCGCAGGTGAGATGAACTTGCTGGGGTCCCTTTGTGGATTGAAGCAGGCAGATTAGGTGCACGGGTCGGGGTTGATCTTGCTGGCGTACAGGGTAGTGCTGTCTCTGACATGGGATCAGGCTGAACCAGTTGTAGATCTGCCAATGCTCGTTGCAAATTTTCTGGTGTGGTATAGGTGTGTTGCTTTCCTTGAAAAGTCAATTGCAGAACAAAGGGGAATTTCCAGGTATATTGGATGTGATGCTGTAGTGGGACTTGTAATTGCGGCTTTATACCCCTTCTCTTGGCAACCGTTAATGGGGCCAAATTTGAGAAAACCTGGTAAGTAAGACCCTGGAACTAGAGAGTGTCCTTGGTTCGGACCGCTGTCAAGAGTTGTTCCTTTGTGCGGTAAAAATGAAGTCGGACAATGATGTTGTGTGGTGGGCCACCTGATTGGCGGCATGTTAGTGCCTGATGGATATGATCAAACTCTAGACGATCGATGGGTATGGTGGGATCAAGTTCCTGGAACAATGCAGTAGTAAAGGAGGTGAGGTCATCTACCAATTCTGGAATGCCTCTAATGTGCAAATTGGAGCGTCGGGAGCGATTTTCGGCATCTTCCAGGCAGGAGAGTAAAGATTTATTTTACACATGCAAAGTCTCCAGTTCTAGAGTATGCTCCAGGATATGCTCCTGAATGGTAAGTTCCTGATCAATTACCCGGGTTTCAAGATCAGCGATTTGACCCAGCTCACGAATCTCCCAGGAGAGGTGGTCTGTTATCTGATCTGATGCAGTCTTAGGCCCCTTTCACATGGACAGTCCGTTCGGGTCCGACTGTCAATTTTTTAGACGGACCTGAATGGACACTCCATAGACCTCTATGGGGGGGATGGATGTCAGCGGTGACATGTCCGCTGACATCCGACCTGCTCCGAAAAAGTGTGACGGAGGAAACCCCTATTTTTCCATCCTCCTGCGGATCAGTTCGGGTGACGACGAAATCTACGGTCCATCGTCATCCGATCCCCCATAGAGGACAGCGGCACTCTGACAGGTCCGTCCCTGCACAGAGTGCAGAGACAGACCTGTCATCTGCCTGCTCAGTGGGGATCGACGGAGCAACCCCCTGCTGAGCAGAGCGGGCTCCTTACACGGACACGTCCATGTGAAAGAGCCCTTAATGGCTTTCTGGAGCATTGCTTCCATCTGTTGGAGAAAGTCTTTTAGAGAGTGACCTGCAGGAGGGATCACAGGAGAGGAGCTGGGATCAAAGGACGCTTTATCTTCACTGTCATCCCACGCCAGCAGGGAGAAGGAGAGCCTGTGTGAAGGAGTCATGGCTTTCGCCGCCATCTTGGAGGAGGCACAAGCCATAGCCTCCTTGATCGGCTTCTGCTTATGTTTAGTTTTATGACACATAAGAACCATCTCACCCGGTCCGCGGCAGACTCCCGAATGCTGACAGAGAGCGGCTGTGATGATCCAGTGCTTTTAGTCAGTTAGAAGCCATGGCCGTGCTGCGGGGAGTACAGCGCTCTAACAGGACACGTCTGCCATGCTAGACTTCGCGCATACGCCTCAAAAAATAAAGAAGGATTTTTTTTTTTAACAAGAAAAAAGAAGGATTTTTAATACAGAAATGTTGGCTTACTGAAAAGAATGTCCATGTACAGCATAGTATGCTCAATATTTGGTCGGGGCTCTTTTTGAAGGAATTACTGCATTGATGCGGCGTGGCATGGAGGCGATCAGCCTTTGGTACTGCTGGGGTGTTATGGAAGCCCAGGTTTCTTTGATAGTGGCCTTCAGCTCATCTGCATTGGTGGGTCTGGCGTCTTTCATCTTCCTCTTGACAATACCCCACATATTCTGTATGGGGTTTAGGTCACTGACCAATCAAGCATAGTGATACCATGATCATTTAACCAGGTATTGGTACTTTTGGCAGTGTGGGCAGGTGCCAAGTCCTGCTGGAAAATTAAATCAGCATCTCCATAAAGCTGGTCAGCAGAGGAAAGCATGAAATGATCTAACATTTCCTGCTAGAGGGCTGAGCTGACTTTGGACTTGATAAAACACAGTCGACCAACACCAGCAGATGACATGGCTCCCCAAATCATTACTGACAGTGGAAACATCACACTGGACCTCATGCAACTTGGATGCTGTGCCTCTCCACTCTTCCTCCAAACTCTGGGACCTTGATTTCCTAATGAAATGCAAAATGGACTTTTAAACACTGAGCAACAGTCCAGTCTTTTTTTTTCCTTAGCCCGGGTAAGATGCATGTTGTCTCTGGTTCGGGAGTTGCTTAAAACATGGACATAAAGTATTGAACTTTTTCACAATATTCTAATTCTCTGAGATACTGAATTTGGGGTTTTCACTAGCTGTAAGCCATATTCAAAATTAAAAGAGAGAAATTCTTGAAATATATCACTCTGTGTGTAATGAATCAATATAATATACGAGTTTCACTTTTTGAATTGAATTACTGAAATAAATGAACTTTTTGATGACATTCAAATTTTTTGAGATGCACCTGTATATAAAGGAAAAAATAAATAATTTTAAATTGATTTTCCCTGCAAGCTTTCCAGATTTTGTAAACAACAGCTTGTATTGCCAGTCTGAGATTAAAAATACCATTTCAAGAAGGATGAGGACGTAGGACGGAGGACGTCCTGCAGAGGGAGGGGCCTAGCCTAGGAGAGGACGGCCAGACGGAGGGATGGAAGCGCGCGCCAAGCTAGAGACGCAACGTTACACGTGGGGGAAGTAGACCGCCTAGGTGGAACGCAGCTCCCGGCCGATAGCCGACGCTAAAGACAGGGCTACAGTGTGTCCTACGCTGCAATGGCAGATGAAGCAGAGGCGACGGCGGGAACGAGTGCCTGTGGAGTTTTTTACTCTCCCTCCCGCTGACCTCCCGTAGCGGACCCTGACTCCCGCACACCATCTCCCGGCTCATTGCTCCCCCCACCTCCCACCGCAAAGCTGATCCTAAGGAAAAGAGGAAAATACCAACGGATCATAGAGGACAATGGAGGGTCACGTCAATTCAATGTACTCCCAGCGATATGGTAAGAAGCATATTTAAACTCTTGCTTTGGAAACTGCAATAAGGTTAGAAAAGTATATTAAGCTTCAAAGCACAGGTACGAGAAAATCCTTTACTGCTTACTACGATTGTCAAATTGGGTGCCACAAACATATTCACCTATACAGGCAGCAAATGTCAGCTTGAACTCTGGGAGTATTCATTTTAATATATTAAGCCGCTGGTTTGTTTGGTCTGTATCCACATATGCAGGAGGTAGTTAGAGACCCTGTGAGAGAATAGAACTACGGAAAAAGATAATTGGAGACATAACCCAGAGACCCCTTTTTTTTTTGGTATCTTACTACGTCTGATGTTCTCCCTCTCTCCCTCCCTGTTCTTCCACCTCTAAAGTGTCCATGAATGGATGAATATTGTAATATAAACCTGTAGTAACAGGGGTTAAGAAAATTAAACCCTTATTGGGCTTCTATGCATGTCATGGGAAGGGAGCAATCCCTCAAAAAAATTATCAAGCAAATTCTGGTAATTTTTTCCAATGGTAAAAGCTTCCATGGATAAACATGTGCAGGGAGAGGACATTGTAGACCTACGTTCTTAATACTTAGGAGGAATTTGCCCCCCCCCCCAGGACAGGTGGGCCCCACCAGGACCTACCGAGCTATAAAGAGGAAGGGAAAGGGGAAGGAAAATAGAAGGAGAAGAAGAAAGAAAAGGAAGGGGTTACTAACGGAGAGTACAACGAGATATGGCACACATTGACTCCCATTAAGAATTAAAACCAGGTGATAACTGGGATTACCTAACATACAATTTTCTTGGACAGAATAACCAGTAAGAAATCCAACCTCTACTGGTAATTATCCTTTGAATACTGAGGCTACATTGAGTTTACATTAAAAACATCCTTAACCGGTAATACAAGAGGGCACTATACAGGGATTATTACCCCATAGAAGAGGTCCATCCCGGGCCACCCTTTTCTTCCTTTATACATAGCATACCTGCTAAACTGGGGAAACGTAAGACCACAAATAAGAAACCAGGTATGAAAGGCAAAATCACAAAGGGGGCTGAAATTAAAACAACGAAGGAAAAAGCAAACACCAGTACAATTAAACAATACATGGTGCAGGGTTTGAGCCCAAAAAGCCAGAGTATGGAAAAACAACCAGTAAAGCAGGGAAAGAAGAAGGAGGCGAATAAAAAAAAGGAAGAGACCTATGAGGCATCAGGAGGTAATACCACTGAAGAAACTGAAATAGATAGCAGTAGGATAGAAGACCAGAATGAAAATATTCAGGCTTTAACTAAGACAGTCTTATCTGAAATGCTAACAAAAATGGAAAACTCAATAAAAGATGAAATAATAGCACTACGTACAGATCTTACCCACCTCCTCACCCGATTAGAGGAAGCGGAGAATAAAATAGACAAGCAGGCACAAGAACTGTCCGACTTTAAAGATCAATTCAGGAAAATGAAGATAAACCAAAGACAGATGTTACATAAATTGGAGGAGCAGGAAAATCAGAGTAGAAGGCAGAATCTAAGAATACATGCTCTCCCAGAAGAAAAAGGTGAAGATGTTCGAAAAATTATAAAGGAATTATTTAACCCGATTATCAACAAAGGACCAGACTGGGAACCAAAAATTGAGAGGATACATAGAGTCAGAAAACCCCAACATATTATAGACTTGCCTAGGAATATTCTTGTTAGATTCCAGGATTACCTGGAAAAAACAGAAATATGGACCAAACTAAGAGGAAAACCCCCATTAAAATATGGGGGATTAGACCTCCAGATTTATATGGATCTTTCTCCACAAACATTGGCCAGAAGACGTCTGTTGAGACCACTGTTGAACCAAATACGGATAGAAAACGTAAAATATGGTTGGGGATTTCCAGCGTGTCTAATAGCATATAAAGATGGTAGATCGGTAAAGTTAAAATATCCAGAAGAACTACCAGAATTCTGTAAAAACCTAGATCTACATCCTATAGAAATCCCAGAGTGGTCAGCTAGAGAAGGGCTGGAGTAATTTCAAATGGAATAAACAGTGATCACTTCGGTTCTCTGGATGATGTAAAATCGAAAGGGCCCAGTCTGGTCTCCCATCTACTGGAGAGTGGTTTTTCATCTCCCCACATCGGGGGTTTTTCCCTTTTTTTTTTTTTTTGTGTGTTTTTCTTCGGGAGCACTGTTTATGATATTGCATACCGCTGAGCTATGTTCCTTATCATACCAGGGAAGATAGAGTTCATTAAGGGAGTGGAGAGGTGGAGGGGGGAGGGGGGAAGGGAAGGGGGGGGAGAATCTTAGTCCCAGGCTGAATGGAATCCCTTTGGGGGACCCTCCCACCCCCCCTTTTCTCTTTTGGCGTAAGCCAGAGGGGGGGTGGAAGGGGGAAGGAGGCTAGAGCCCCACCTCTGAGAAAGAAGTCCAGAGGCGAAGAGGAAAGTTCTAATTCGCCAATGGCCTGGTGGTCGTTATTGGCCGGGTGGGAGAGGGGAGGGGATAGGGTTAGGGATGAGAGGGAGGGGAGGGAGGAGGGTGGGTGGGGTGTTGGGAATAGCATTAGGGGTGGGAAAGAAAAGGGGAGGTGCCTCTCTCTAAAAATTAAAAACAAAAAGGAAAAATCCTAGACTAAGGTCTTAACATATAATGTCCGGGGGGTTAAATAACCCGGCCAAAAGACATAAAATATTAAAAGAGCTCAAACAGTACCAGGCAGATATAGTGTTTCTCCAGGAAGCCCATCTCTTCCAAGGAGCTAATATAAAATTATACTCCAAAAAATATCCTACCTGGGTCTATGCGGATTCAACGACAAGGAAAGCCAAAAGGAGTGGCGATAGGATTTTCAGAGGGACTACTGTTTAAAGAAGAAGAAAGGCTAGTTGACCCTGAAGGGCGATATCTCTTTTTAAGAGGATTTATAGGTGAAACACAATTCACTTTAGGTAACATCTATAGTATGCACCAAACAAAAGACCAACAGAATTTCTGAAGAAGATGATAAGTACTCTTGCCCACTTTAGGCAAGGGATGGTCATAGGGGATTTGAATCTGTGCATGAACCCAGGTGAGGATAGTATGTCCCGTGCGCTGGAGACAGGAGGTGTACTCTTAAAAAAACTGAAAAAGACGCTGTACCAAAATCAACTGATGGATGCATGGAGAACCCTGAATCCTAAAACTCGGGATTACACTTTCTTCTCCCCCGTGCACGGGACGTACACGCGCATCGATTACATATTTGTAGATCATAATACACTGTCAAAGGTTACAGAAGCCCATATAGAGATTTCTACCCTTTCAGATCACTCACCAGTTACGATGACACTAGAAGAATTTAAGATATCAAAGCCTTTCTCTAATTGGCGGTTAAACAAAGCGCTTCTCACTGAAAAGCAAGATATGGAAAGAATACAACAAGAATTAACTTTTTTCTTTGAAACCAACGAATCAAACGATATATCATATTCCACACTATGGGAATCACATAAGGCATATATAAGGGGTATCTTCATCTCGATGGGCTCAGGGAAAATAAAAGAAAGAACAAATAAAATGAAAAAGTTAACGGAAGAAATATTTAGATTAGAGCAACTCCATAAGAAATCAGAGGGACACCACCAGGAGGTATACCATCACCTTATAATAAAAAGAGAAGAATTAAAAGACATACTAACGCATGATACTAAAAGGGTCTTTAACGCGATTTTCAAAGATGAATACCTTTGGGGCAACAAAATTGGGAAACACCTAGCTAAAACCTTAAGGAAGAAAAAAGAGGAATTATATTGAAAAAATTTGTAATAAACAAGGCGACCTAGTATTTAAGTCCAAAGACATTGCAGAAGTCTTCCAGCGCTTTTATAAAACCTTATATAATGTGAATGAAGAGAATACAGATATAGAAAAAAAGAATAAAATAACAGAATTCCTGAAGAATTCAGGAATTTCCCGAATAACCCCTGAGGATAATATAGAGCTGGAAGCCCCTATCTCTGAAAGCGAGCTCCTTGGTGCCATGACGGACACTGCGACCGGGAAAAGTCCGGGTCCGGATGGATTCCCGATCCTGTATCTCAAGAGATTTAGTAAGATTCTGGTACCAAGACTCTGCAGATATTTCAACGGACTGGGAACAGAATACAGACTGATACGGACGGTCGAGATGCACAGAAAGCCCTAATAACGCTTATTTTGAAAGAGGGGAAAGACGACAGCTGTTGTTCAAGTTTTAGACCGATATACCTACTTAATTTTGATACAAAGTTATATGCCAAAATCCTTGCAAATAGGTTAAAAAATCATATGAAGGGACTGATTCATGTAGATCAGGTAGGCTTTGTCACTACAAGGGAAGGACGGGACAATGGAATTAGAACGTTACTACTACTACAAAAATTAAAAACAGATGGGCCCCCAGGTCTATTCCTGTCAATAGACGCCGAGAAGGCATTTGACAGGGTAGACTGGGGGCTCATGATGGAGACCTTAAAGTATATGGGCTTAGGCACGATCATGTGGCAGAGAATTGGAGTTCTATATGAAAAACCGTCCGCAACAATAAAGATCAACGGAGTCCATTCACCCCCCTTTTATATGAGCAACGGGACAAGACAGGGGTGCCCCCTGTCCCCGTTGCTATTTGTCCTTTCAATTGAACCACTATTGGCAACTATTAGATCAGATAACAACATAAAAGGAATCAGAGTAGGAGACCACGAACATAAAGTATCAGCGTTCGGACGATTTACTGTTCTATGTCACGGAACCTAAGACATCAATGCCAAAATAGCTTGAGGTCCTAAAAGAGTACGGAGAGATATCTAACTTCAAAATAAACATCAACAAGTCAGACATTTTAAACATAAATATAGGGAAAAAAGACGCGCTTGGGCTACAAAGAGAGTATCAGTTCCCATGGAAACAGAGGGGGCTAAAATACTTAGGGATCAAATTAGCAAATTCCATTGAAAAGCTATATAGCGACAACTACATCCCGTTATTGGACGAAATTAGAAATGAATTCAAAAAAATCCAGTATAGGCCCCTTTCGTGGGTAGGTCGAATAAACACCGTGAAAATGTTGATCTTGCCTAAAATCACCTAGAAGTTCCATATGATGCCGATTCCCCTTCCTGATTACTATCTTCAAACATTAAAAACTATTATAAATAGGTTCCTGTGGCAAAACAAGAAACCTAGGATATCACAAGACATTTTGAAACAAAATAAAGACCAGGGGGGCCTTGGCGTCCCTGATATTAAAAAGTATTACCACGCGGTGATACTGTCGAGAGCTGTAGAGTGGTCACGGAAGGAGAGTCAAAAGCAATGGGTGCAATTAGAAAATGATATAAGTGAGGTAGACTTAAGAGTAGGGATTTGGAGCCCCCCGAAGCACAGGGATATGGGAGTAAATACACAAAAAATAACTAGACACGTTTTCAAAATTTGGGATTTAATGCACAAACAAAATAGCTGGAAATACACCACTGATGCCACTAAAAAATAATGAGTATTTCCCACCAGGAAAAAGAGAAATGGGGGGGAAATGGATAGGAGAGAACACACAACTAGGTAATTTGATAGAAAAAGGTAAATTAAAACCACTGATAGAATTACAGCAAAACACAGCACATATAAAGTTAAATGAATGGCGCTACCTCCAGCTGGCAAACTTTGTCGGGAATTCCCCCAGCCAATTAGAACGAAGGATAATTATACATCCTTGGAGAAGGTATGTTTAGCAAGAGGGGAAAAAAAAAAAAGATACATCTTATTTATATAAGATGCTTCTCGCAGAGGGTCGGCTGGAGGTACCCCCATTCTTAATAAAATGGGGAAATGAATTAGGTACACATGGGTACAAACACAATTTAAAAAAAATATTAAAGTTAACACATAGATCAGCAACGGACACTAGAACCGCGGAAACAAACTACAAATGTCTTTCAAGATGGTACATTACACCTAATAGAAGTAGTAAATTTCAGCTGGGGAACTCGCAAGATTGTTGGAGAGGGTGTAGTCAACGGGGTACAATGGCCCACATTTGGTGGGAATGTCCAAAAATTAGGAAATACTGGAAAAATATTTTAGATCAGATAAATGAAATTACCTGTATTAAAATAGTGGAAGATCCGTGGATATGCCTATTCCATAACACCACAGATTCAATAAAAGCATATGTGAAGACGCTAATTCCGCACATGCTGAACGCCGCAAAGGCACTGATTCCTAGGAGGTGGCAACAAGAGGAACCACCAACGGAATTGGAATGGGTAGGAAAAATGGGAGAGATATACTACCTGGAAAAACTTAGATATAATGGAGAAGAAGATGGAGAAGATGCTATGAATAAATGGAAATGTTGGCAGGACTTTAAACAAACATGGAGGTACGCTGAAATAATAACTTAACCAGGAAAAGTCTGGATACTTAAATATAGAAGAACAAAAGTAGAGGACAAATGAGAGAGGCACAGTGGGTTGGGTGGGGAAGGGTGAGGGGTGGGAGAGGGAAAATCATGATGACCTGAATTCAATAAAGATACTAGACATAGTCAAGGGGATTATGTGTTTGATGTTGATAAACTATTATGCCTTCCTTTTTTTTTTTCAATAAAAAAAAAAAGAGAAAAAAAAAAAAGAAAAGAAAGGGAGAAGAGAACAAGGAAAGAAAAAAAAAAGAAAAGAAAAAAAAAAACAATGATGATTTCAATGGAAGAGATATAAATGAATGTTAAGTTGAACAAAAATCTCTTTGATGTTCTCTGATGTGGAAAAAATAAAAAATAAATACCATTTCAGTGTTTGCAGATGACACCAAGCTATGCGGTGGAATAATGTCCTTACATGATGTCTCCAACTTACTAGCCAACCTCAGTGCACTGTTTAATTGGGCAAATGAGGTTTAATGTTGATAAATGTAAAGTTATGCACTTGGGGGCTAAGAATATGCATGAATCATATATACTAGGGGGAGTACAACTGGGGGAATCCATAGTAGAGAAGGATCTGTGGGTTTTGGTAGATCATAAGCTTAATAATAGCATGGAATGCCAATGCAAAGCGAGCAAAGTCCTTTCTTGTATTAACCTCCCTGGCGGTTTTCCCGAGTGTGGCTCGGGGTTAAATTTCAGCACCATTAGCGGTAACCCCGAGCCACACTCGGGATTACATTGCAGGATCCTGGTGCGGTATACTTACCTTGTCCCCAGGATCCTGCGATGTCCCCCCCACTGTGTCAATGGACTCTGTCCTCCCCCCGATGCCTCTCTGTGCCGGGCTCCGTTCCCGGTGAGCACCACGGCGCACAGGGGCCGGAGCCCGGTGGCAAATTCAAAAAAGTGAAAAATCATACTACACACAGTACAGTGTAATCTTACATATTACATTACTGTATGAAATTATTTCCCATCCCTTTTATCCCCAGTGCTTTGTCCAATGCCCTGCATGCAGTTTTATATTATAAAAACAGTTCTTTCTGCCTGGAAACTGGAGATTGTCCATAGCAACCAAAAAGTGTTCCTTTACATCAAAAGTGGTTTTAGACCAGCTAGAAAACAGCGATAGTAAATCAGAACACTTGCAGAATTCAGCGATAGTGAATCGTGGGGGAATTAATTTTTTAGATTATTATTTATTTATTATAATTTTATGATTTTGTGTTTCAAACTTCATCATACCCGGGATATCTACTAGACTCTTGTTTGGACAGATTTAAGTGTGTTATTGCTAAGAATTACAGGCCTACAATATAAAACGCCAAATTTCTGTGCAAAATAATTGTATCGCTTTGAGACGCAAAAATCCGACATAATCATACCGCCAGGGAGGCTACGAGAGGTATGGACTCCAGAGAGAGAGAAAGAGATATAATTTTGCCCCAGTACAAATCATTAGCAAGACCTCATCTGGACTATTCAGTTTTGGGCACCAGCAGTGCCATCTTATTATAGGCCCCCGGGCAATACAGTGTACTGGGGCCCTGTCTACACAATCACGCACGATTGCCCATCAAATGCAGCTTTACTGTGCCCGCGAATGCAGCCTCACTGTGCCCGTGAATGCAGCCTCACTGTGTCCATGAATGCAGCCTCACTGTGCCCATGAATGCAGCCTCACTGTGCCCATGAATGCAGCCTCATTGTGCCCATGGATGCAGCCCCACTGTGCCCACCATTAAGGGGGTAAAATCTTCTGGGGCTGAAGTGGTTAAGATATTTCTCATGTGCCCGATTAGCAACCTTTGTCTGTTTTCTCAACTATTTTACTGCCTGCTCTGACCTTTTGCCTGCATGGACCAATCCTTGCTTCCTTTACCAATCCTTTGCATGCCAACCATTTCTCTGCCTGCTGCATATACTGACCCATCTGCTCATCCAACTGACTACAGTCCTGCCAAGATACCAGTCTCAGCTATCCTGAGTGGATTAGTGTACTCCTAGTACCACAGGTACTGTTCACCCTTTGCTCACTCTCTTGTAATTCCTGGCCAGTGAACATAGCATTGTGTATAAGTCCTAGCGGTAGCTAAGTACCAATATGTCTGCTTGCCTCAAAGCGGTAGTAAAACCTTGAAGGTCCGGTATACCATGCCGGACCTTCAGAGCACCGTGAAAGAACCAAGGGCTCCTGTATGCAAGTGTGGGAGTGACATCATTGTGGCTCCGGCCATCCACACAACCAGAGTCCACAAACCCAGATGGAAGACCAGTGGAAGATGGAAGCCCTGATAGCGGTGACAACGTGCCGCTGGAGGGCTTCGCTCACAAGTAAGTATATCATAATGTGCTAGTATGCAATGCATACTAGCACATTATGCCAATGTTTTCCAGGGGAAAGTAGTATATTTTCTGTTGTAGAGTAAAAAATAATAAAATAACACAGTGGTTATAATATACCACCACTTTAAATCTCTATCTGTCTAAAAGCTATCATTTATTTGGGGTACAGTGTTACATGACCAAAAAATTGTTAGCCAAACTATCACAGCACTGAAAAGTGAAAAATGGCCTGAAAAGGAAGTAGGTATAACATGCTGGTACTGAGGTGGTTAAACAACTGACATTTTATAATTGTAAAACATCTATTCACTTTTTTTATCTATCGTTGCATCTCAGTGCTGCTGATCTCCGAAAGCTTCTCTGCAGCCACTTCCAGTCTACATGCACTCCAGCACTGGCTGCATGGTATTTCTCAAGACAAGTTCTCAGTACATGTTCACTGATGGCGACAACAATCAACCATGCCTGTGTAATGGACTTCCCAATGAAGACCAGAAGCCACCATGTTGATTATGTATGATGAGGTGATGATAAGGTGTTACAGCTTGAGAACTAGCAGTTGTCACCCTATATAACAAATACTTTAAGGACAGGATTACCATGTGTTATTTTAATGAAGATAAAAAACTTTAACACGTTTAAAGTGAACCCAGTGAGAAGACAATTTTCCAATGGACTGAAGTGTCTTGTCGCAAGAATTTGATTGCTCTGCATTCCCCAGAAGGATGGTAATGTAATGCCTAATTATGTGAAAGACAGAGGTGAAGTAAGTATAATTGTACCTGTAAAAAAAGTTAAAATTTTACACCTACTAACAGTAGTTGATTTGTAAAGTGGGATGTGGTCCAGGCAATTTTAGCAGCCATTGAATTTTACTGCAAGGTCCACTTTATGCTTGATGAGATTTTAGTGATTGGGTTTACATACACTTTACTGCCCTTCTTTACACCCTCATATTCTGTGCCTGGAATCACCTACTTCTGCCAGTTCTATAGGAAGCCATAAAATTAATGACAGCTGGTTTAGACCTACTAATGGTGTAATTTATTTATACCACCATATATTAATTATTTGGCAAAGTGTACAAGGATGTGTTCTTTCTGAGCATTAGCTGTGCTGTGACCTACACTGCTACAAAAAATTCAAACAAACTCAGCAGAATAAACGTGCACTGGCCCTTACCGCAGCTATTACCTTTGAAGTGGTTTGTGATCTTAGACAATGTACATTTTTTCAAATTATTCAACAATCTGTTATACAGAGAGCTCAAAGAACAATTTCATTTTAATCATTATCATTCAAACATTTGTTTTTTTTTTTCAAAAAACATTTTATTGAAAAATAAAAATGCAAAACAATAAGCAGTACAAATAAAGTAATTCCAAGACAGCCTCACAAATACATCAAGCATTCACAAAGAACACTACATGCGCCCCACTGAGCAAGCACAATGATACAAATGTATAACACCTCAGCCATATAAAAGTCAGTACAGTATCCACCTTGATATAAACAAACATTCAGAGATGTACCGTATCCCTCACCTTTGGGACCTGCTGTGGATCATACAGTTAAATTCACTAGTCAGAGAGGCCTAACCTAGCCAATGATTAGTCTGTCCATCACTGGTTCCAACAGACCCAAACTCTGGGGCATCCAGCCATGGACACCATAGGTTGTCAAATTTGCGGGGACTTCCCCTATGCTGGTAGATGTACTTCTCTAATCTAAGTGTTTTTCCCATGCGTTGTATCCGTTCTTTGTGAGAAGGAGAGTCAGTAGACTTCCAGTATCTGAGTATTACCCTCCGGGCTTAAAAAGCATAAAAGCCTGTCACGTAGGAGCTGGCAAATGTAAGTCATCTAAAATGACCAAGAGGCATGGAGGCCAAAAACACAGTATTTATGGTGTTCATCACTCCTACCCATTAGAGATAGAGACTGGGGCACCTCCAGGTTAAGTGAATCAGGTCCCCATGATCCCTTAAACACTTTCCACATATAGGGGAGTCTAAAATGCCCATTTTATGCAACCTGGCTGGGGTGAAATGAGCCCTCAAAAGTAGATACAGTATCTCACAAAAGTGAGTACACCCCTCACATTTTTGTAAATATTTTATTATATCTTCTCCATTCCCAGTCAATGCTTTTTACAAATAAACCAGACGGTAGAAGAGCTGTCCGTGACAGCACCACACACCAGCAGACAATGTGAATTATTTTTTTTTGCTGCTGAATGTTTTTTTATATTATCCTTTTAAATGTGCTTATCTTTGGAATAAACTTCTAAAGAATTTACCGCACATGAGTTCCCCTCTGTTTTTTCTCCTTTATTAAAACCTGAATGGAACCTCTGAGCTGAGCTGATAAAATAAAGAATCGCTTTATTTTTTTGCTAAAACACTCTATGGAAATAGTTGTGAGGCTTGTGGCTCACCATCCAGGAAAAGAGCCCCGCGATTGAGGAGAAACACAGGCAGGTGTGCATGCAGATTACTGGAGAGCTGAAGACCAGAAGCTGATTCCTTCAGTCACTTTTGCGAGAATGACTCCCGTAATTAGGAGTCCATCAGATCTGGTAAGAAGCCATCTGGCTGCTTGTTTTGTCCCCCGCAACGATCGATATGCAATATCTGATATACCTGTGTAGGATGAATATGATATGGCCACAGAGTCTTTAGGATCAAACCAACTGTTTTCATTTGCCTGTTCTGGACTTTTTTTCTATATACATATATATTGTGGGGTGATTAGCTCGTGGGGATCTCCTTTTCTGAATGACAGTCAGCAAACAGGCAGTTTCTTAAAATTCTGGCGGATGCCAGATTTATTTGCAAGGGGTTTGCAAAGTAAAAAAACAAACAAACAAACAGTAAATCAAATCCTTGCCGTCCGGCGCTAACTAAACAAACAGTCTCCTCTCTATACAGTGCGGGGCTGGTCCCCGTCACCCACAAAACATACGGAAAATCAAACCTTTTTTTCTCAGTCCTGTGCTCTCTTCCTCGTTATTTAAAGTCCAGCTGACTGTGGACTCCAGCGGACCAAAACATCCGGACCGGAACCCAGCCTGCCACAGAGGCTGGAAAACCCGGGCCGGATTCTGGTTTAGTCCCTTAAAACGTAACGAATGCGAGGTGAAATGTACCTATGATCGTGTATCTCACCTCGCATACCATCACATATCCTCCCCCTCTGCTCAAGCCCCTGTGGCTGAGCACTTGACCCAACCATACAGTGCACGCGAAAGAGGGCATCTGCGTTATTTTGGAACTTTCCCGGCCTGTGCTCCACTGTAAACCGAAGGTGATGTAAAGCCAGGAACCACCTTGTCACACGGCCATTTTTCTCCCTGTTAACACACATCCACTTTAAGGGAGCATGGTCGGTGACCAGTTTAAATGACCTCCCCAGTAGGTAATACCTCAGAGAGTCTAAGGCCCATTTAATGGAAAGACACTCTTTTTCTACGATGGCATAGTTCTTTTCGTGCTTGTTTAGCTTCCGGCTCAGGTATACAACTGGGTGCTCCTCACATCCCTGTTCTGTGACAGTACAGCCCCTAGGCCTACCTCAGAAGCGTCCGTCTGTATGACAAACTCCTTGCTGAAGTCCGGGGCCACTAGTACTGGTAACCCACAAAGGGCCTGCTTTAAATTCTGAAATGCCTCCTCGGCTTCAGGATTCCACTCAACCATGACCGACCCTCTACCCTTCGTCAGGTCGGTCAGAGGGGCGGCCATGGTGGCAAAGTTGGGTATGAACCGTCTGTAATACCCCGTAATGCCCAGGAAGGCCCTCACTTTTTTTTTTGGATCGGTTGGGGCCATTTTTGAATTGCCTCAACCTTATTGGTCTGCGGCTTGACCACTCCCCGGCCAATAATGTAACCAAGGTATTTGGCCTCCTCCAGGCCTATGGCACATTTTTTGGAGTTAGCCATGAGACCTGCTTCCCTAAGGCCGCGTACACACGAAGGGACAATCCCGCGGGATTATCCTCTGGACTGAAGTCCAGCGGATAATCCCCTCGTGTGTGGGCGCCGGAGGACTTTTTGGCGCCAAAGTCCGGCGGACCAAATTTTAAGTTTGGTTTTAAAATTATCCGCTGGACTTGGCAGTCCGGCGGACAATCCCGCCGTTAGTAGGCTAGTCCGCGGGACTTTTGAAAATGAACGGACTTGCCGCTCATCGGCAAGTCCGTTCATTTAGCACGTGACTTCAGGTTACGTAGCTAGCGTAGGCAGTAAATGCCGCCGCGCTAGCTCCGTAAGCTGGCATGGATTTAAAGGGACTCCCCACGCCGAAAAACGGCGTGGGGGATCCCCCAAATCCATCTCAGACCCTTATCCGAGCACGCAGCCTGGCAGGCCAGGAAAGGGGTGGGGACGAACGAGCGCCCCCCCTCCTGAGCCGTACCAGGCCGCGTGCCCTCAACATGGGGGTTGCCCTGGGGAAAGGGGGGCCGTGCGCCCCCCCCACCCCAAAGCACCTTGTCCCCATGTTGATGAGGACAAGGGCCTCTTCCCGACAACCCTGGCCGTTGGTTGTCGGGGTCTGCGGGCGGGGGCTTATCGGAATCTGAGAGCCCCCTTTTATAAGGGGGCACTCAGATCCCGGCCCCCCACCCTATGTGAATGAGTATGGGGTACGATGTACCCCTACCCATTCACCTAAGGTGTAAAATGTAAAGTAAAAAAACACCCACACTTTTGAAAAAAATAGTTTATTGCACTGCTCCGGGGGTCTTCTTCCGTCTTGGGTTCTTCTCGCCGGACTCCCCCGCCATTTACCAAGCTCTTTTACCGAGCGGGGAAGTCCGGCTACCTTCTTCGTCGTCGCCGCCGTCGTCTGGGGGGTCTCGATCCGCCTTCGGGGGTCTTCCGGGGGTCTCTTCTGTTCTTGCGGCGGTCGTCGTCTTCCGCGCCGCCGGCGCCTTCTTCTTGTCCTTCTTCTTGTTCTTCTTCCGATGTTGACCCGATGCTCTCTCTGCCCGGAATGCCAGAGCCGCGCTGCGCTGGGACTTATATAGGGACATGGGGACAGGGTCACATGCTCATGTCACATGGTGACCCCGCCCCCTTGTGATGTCACAGTCCCAGCATCCTCCGGGACTGTGACATCACAGGGGGGCGGGGTCACCATGTGACATGAGCATGTGACCCTGTCCCCATGTCCCTATATAAGTCCCAGCGCAGCGCGCCTCTGCCATTCCGGGCAGAGACAGCGACGGGTCAACATCGGAACAAGAAGAAGAAGAAGGCGCCGGCGGCGCGGAAGACGACGACCGCCGCAAGAACAGAAGAGACCCCCGGAAGACCCCCGAAGGCGGATCGAGACCCCCAGACGACGGCGGCGACGACGAAGAAGGTAGCCGGACTTTTCTGCTCGTGAAAGAGCTAGGTAAGAGAGCGGAGGAGTCCGGCGAGAAGACCCCCAAGACGTAAGAAGACCCCCGGAGCAGTGCAATAAACTATTTTTTCAAAAGTGTGTGTGTTTTTGTACTTTACATTTTACACCTTAGGTGAATGGGTAGGGGTACATCGTACCCCATACTCATTCACATAGGGTGGGGGGCCGGTATCTGGGGGCCCCCTTATTAAAGGGGGCTCCCAGATTCCGATAAGCCCCCGCCCGCAGACCCCGACAACCAACGGCCAGGGTTGTCGGGAAGAGGCCCTTGTCCTCATCAACATGGGGACAAGGTGCTTTGGGGTGGGGGGGCCGCACGGCCCCCCTTTCCCCAGGGCACCCCCCATGTTGAGGGCACGCGGCCTGGTACGGCTCAGGAGGGGGGGGGGGCGCTCGTTCGTCCCCACCCCTTTCCTGGCCTGCCAGGCTGCGTGCTCGGATAAGGGTCTGAGATGGATTTGGGGGGGACCCCCACGCCGTTTTTCGGCGTGGGGATTCCCTTTAAATCCATGCCAGGTGACAGAGCTAGCGCGCCGGCATTTACTGCCTACGCTAGCTACGTACCTGAAGTTACGTTCGAAATGAACGGACTGCTCCGTGTGTGGGCAAGTCCGTTCATTTTCAAAAGTCCCGCGGACTTTGGCCGGCGGATTATCCGCCGGAGAAGTCCGTGCGTGTGTGGGGCAAGTCCACACGCTCGGAAAGTCCGGCGGACCCAGCTGGAAAGTCCGGCGGATTGTCCGCTGGACTAGGTCCGCCGGCAAAAGTCTGCACGTGTGTACGCGGCATAAGGGAATCCATCACCGCTTGTACACGGAGCAGGTGCGATTCCCAGTCTGGGCTGTGGATGACCACATCGTCCAAATACGCCATTGCATACTGGCGATGTGGTCTCAAGGCTTTGTCCATGATTCCCTGGAATGATGCAGGAGCTCCATGCAGACCAAAAGGCATCCGCTTATACTGAAACAAGCCATCAGGAGTGGAAGAGGCAGTCTTCTCCTTGGCCGATTCAGTTAGCGGGATTTGCCAATAGCCTTTCGTTAAGTCTAGGGTTTTGATGTAGCGAGCCTGTCCTAACCTGTCCAGGAGGATCGACCCGGGGCATCGGGTATGCATCGAACTTGGACACACTGTTGAATTTCCTAAAGTCGTTACAAAACCTGATAGTGCCATCAGGTTTTGGGACCAGCACTATTGGGCTCGACCACTCACTGTGGGACTCTATCACGTCCAACTCCAACATACTTTATTTCCTTCGCAACTGCCTCTCGCCTGGCCTCTGGGATTCTATACGGTTTTACATTTACGCAAACCCCTGGTTCTGTCACTATATCATGTTGGATCATGTTGGTTAGTCCGGGCAAGGGGAAGAAAAAGTCTCTATTTTTATGCACAAACACCCTAACGTCCCTTTGTAGTGCCATGGACAGGGTATCCGTTACGTCAGGTGTCGCCGGTACCCGGTCTGTTAGGGGTGTGGACGTGACCAGTAAAGTCTCTCTGTCTCTCTGTTAAGAGATTCACATGGTAAATCTGGTGCGGCTTCCTTTTCCCTGGCTGGTAGACTTTGTAGTTTACCTCCCCCACCCTTTCGACAACCTCAAAGGGACCCTGCCACTTGGCTAGGAACTTACTTTTGACCGTGGGAACCAGTACTAACACTCTGTCCCCAGGGCTGAAAGTACGGACCTTGGCACCCCGGTCATAGACCCTTCTCTGGGCTTCCTGGGCTCGCACCATATGTTCTCGCACCAGGGGCAGGACAGCTGCGATTCGATCCTGCATCAAGGAGACATGCACTATGATGCTTCTATATGGGGTGGCCTCTCCTTCCCACGTTTCCTTGGCGACATCTAGAAGCCCCCTGGGATGTCTACCATACAAAAGCTCAAAGGGGGAATAGCCGGTGGATGCCTGCGGAACCTCTCGTATCGCAAACATGAGATATGGTAGCAAAAAATCTCAGTTTCTCCCATCTTTGTCGACCACCTTTTTCAGCATACTTTTCAAAGTTTTATTAAACCTTTCGACCAGACCATCCGTTTGGGGGTGGTAGACAGAGGTACCGAGATGGGAGATTTTGTATAATCTACACAGTTCCTTGGTAACCCTGGACATAAATGGGGTACCCTGATCGGTTAAGATCTCCTTTGGGATCCCCACTCGACTAAACACCTGAACCAATTCCTTGGCTATAGTCTTAGCGGAGGTATTACGCAAGGGTATGGCTTCAGGATAGTGTGTTGCATAGTCTAGGGTCACTAAAATATGCTGGTGACCCGGGCAGATTTCATAACTGGCCCCACCAGGTCCATGCCAATCCTCTCAAAGGGGACCTCACTTATTGGTAGAGGAACAAGAGGGCTGCTAAAATGGGGCGACGGTGCCGACATTTGGCACGATTCGCAGTACTCCTTGACATCTGCATGCAACCCGGGCCAAAAAAATCTCTGGGCGCTCTGCTCCATGGTTTTTGCGATACCGAGATGTCCCCCCATTACATGACCATGGGCCAGGTCTAGCACCACCCTGCGGAAAGGTTTGGAAACCAGTAGCTGTTCTATCTCATCCTCTCCACGTTTTACCACTTAGTACAATAAATGGTTTTTAATGCCCATGTAGGGGAAAGACACCCCCCAGTTAGGATCTACGGGTTCCCCATCCAACATCTTAACGTTCTCCCTGGATCTCATGAGGGATGCATCTCGCAGTTCCTCGGTACAAAAATCCTCTCTCCTGACCTCTAAGTCGGGTATGAAATTTTGGCTACTCTCAATGTCAGGGTCAGAGGGGGTCTCCTGTTCGTTACCCTCAGGCTGAGAGCTAGCTTCAAGGTCCTCTGGCTCCCCAGCCATGACAGGGAAAGGAAAAGGATCTCCTGGCTTCCTCGATCCCCCCAACAGCATCCCCATCCCTTTGGCAAAAAGGGTCTGGTGAGAGTTCCCATGCTTCCCCAGCAGAGGGAGCCTCTCTCTATCTCCCAGCCTCTCTTTGCTCTCCCATAACTTCCAAAAATAGGGAAAATCTCTCCCCACTAAAGCTTCATAAAGCAGTGATGGTACCACCCCCACTGAATGTGTTACACTGCCCCAGGGGCATCAACCTTAACCACCGCTGTCTGGTAGTCCCGAGTGTCCCCATGGATGCAAATTACCCCAATAGTACTGGGATGTAGTTTTGTGGGGTTCACACAATCATTCCTGACTAGGGTCACCACACTACCAGAGTCTAGCAAGGCTGTGAGTGGCTTTCCATCCACTGAAATAATGCACATCTGTTTTTCAATGCGACTCTGACATGATGCAGTACATGCGACCTGTGCAAACAGAGAAAAGCGTCTTTTCATAAAAGCATAATCACATTGCATAGGTTCATCATCTATAGGACAGTTTGCAGCAATATGCCCTAATGCATTGCAACGAAAACATTGTATATATGCTCTACCGCCAGTCCCCTTATCGGTCCCAAAGACCTTCCTGGCTTCTTTGGCCAGTCTCGAGGTCTAGGACCCACAGTCTCTTCATCTGTAACAACAGTCTTATCAAATTTCCCCAAGCTCTTGAACCCCAAAACTGGGCTGGGCGATCTTGCAGGCCTAGAGACACCGACGTGGGGCGTAAATGGGTTAACCATGTCCTCAGTGGCAGAGTACCTCTCCACTAGGTCCACCAACTGGGTTGCAGTTTTGGGGGCCCCCTGTCCGACCCACTTCCTCAGGGCAGCAGGGAGCGCACGTGGGTACCGTTCCATTAACACACGCTCCACGATTTGAGAGCTTGTCAAGGTCTCTGGCTGCAGCCACTTCCTAGCAAGGTGGACCAGGTCAAACATTTGTGAATGGGGTGGCTTGTTGCTAGAGTAGGACCACTGATGCACGCGCTGGGCTCGAATTGCCATGGTGACACCCAAGCGTGCGAGTATCTCTGTCTTTAGAGTCTCATAGTCCTGGGCCTTATCTGGTTCTAGGTCAAAATAGGCCTTTTGGGGTTCTCCCGTTAGAAATGGGGCCAACAGACCTGCCCACTGCTCTTTTGGCCATCACTCGCGGACAGCAACTCTCTCAAAAGTCGCAAGGTACGCCTCAACATCATCAGCAGGTGTCATTTTCTGTAGGTAATAGGAAGCACGTACCATCTTTGGTTGCACCGGTACAGGAGGTGAGGGACGCTTTTTCAGTTCCACTAAAGCCTCTGCGAACTGCCGGTTCATTTCCTGTTGGGCCGCTTGTTGTGCTGCAGTGGCCTCTGCGACTTGGCGGTGCATCTCCTGCTGGGTGGCATGTTGTGCTGCAGCGGCCTTTGCGACTTGGCGGTTGGTTTCCCACTGAGCTGCATTGGCCTGGTCCCCGTCACCCACAAAACATACAGAAAAGCAAACTTTTTTTCTCAGTCCAAAAGCCAGCGCTCCTCTCACTCAGGTTCCTCCCTGAGTCTCAAAACCAGAGCCCTGCTGTGCTCTCTTCCTCGTTATTTAAAGTCCAGCTGACTGTGGACTCCAGCGGACCAGAACATCCGGACCAGAACCCAGCCTGCCACAAAGGCTGGAAAACCCGGGCCGGATTCTGGTTTAGTCCCTTACAATGTAACGAATGCGAGGTGAAATGTACCTATGATCGTGTATCTCACCTCGCATACGTCACAATATATATATATATATATATATATATATGTTTTTGAGGTTTTATCATTATACATACACATTTTTATATGCACTTGTGTGTTGGATTGTTGATTATCTATTTTTGTCTGTAGGTTGGTGTGTTTCAGAAGTTTTTTCACTGTCATTATTTCACATGCAACATATATGACCCACTTTATTTTTTTGATTTTTTCACATGGTCTTTTCAATTTTTATATAGATTTTTTGAATTCTTACGCATAAATAATTTTTTCATTTTTAGCACGGTTTTTACAAAATTACATTAATTATTTCAAGGGTGTTTTTATACACACATGTTCATTATTTGTATTTGCGCAACTTTTTGTGTTTATAGTTTATATTTTCACCTTTTAAAGACGAGCGCAGAATTTATTTACTTTCATGTCATTAGTCTGCTTGTCTTCAGCAAAATGTTTGCAGGCTTTCTTGTGTATTATCGTTTGGAGGAGGCTTCTTTCTGGGACGACATTCATGTAGACCAATTTGATGCAGTGTGCGGCATATGGTCTGAGCATTGGCAGGCTGACCGCCACCCCCTCAACCTCTGCAGCAATGCTGACAACACTCAGTTGTCAACTCACTATTTCCCAAAGACAACCTCTGGATATGATGCTGAGCACGTGCACTCAACTTCTTTGGTCGACCATGACGAGGCCAAGCTGTACACTCACTAATTTACATTGTAGCAAAGTGTCATTTCTTCAGTGTTGTCACATGTAAAGATATACTAAAATATTTACAAAAATGTTAGGGGTGTACTCACTTTTGTGAGATAATGTATAATTGCATAAGTCTCTGTATTACATTAACGGAGCATTGAGGTACTGCCTGTAGAGCTTCCTCCCATTGATCATCTACAAATGGGCCAAGATTCCTCACCCATCTCTCGTGTACCTTCAAGGGAAACAAAGTTAAAAAGTAATTTAGCACCATTGCATAACATAGTAGAAACTGTCATCAGCCATCATATTAAACACTGGTGTTGGGGATTGTTGCCATTCTACCGCTGAGCCGCTACAGTATGTTTGAGGAACTGAGTATGAAGTTTTTCTTACCTAGCTTTTATTATATCCAGCTCAAAGGAGCACAGAGACCCATTCTTAAAGATTTGGTGAAGATGAGTTCACCCCACTTACTCCACCTTGGGGCTTGTTGTATTTTAGCCAACTCAAGGTAGTGGTTATTATGCAATATGGGGCTGTAAAGGGTAAAGCTAGTGATCTGTTGGAGCTGCTTAGCCTTATTCCACACTTTTTGGATAAGGGTATATGTGGGTAAAAGGCGGTTAGATTTAGCAAAGGCTGCAGCCTCCAATACAGTAGGTATATCAGCCATCCAAGTCGTGTAGAGCAAAATACATAAAGATGAATCTGGGTTAGGCTGGTTTAGACCAGTGATGGGGAACAGATGTGTTGTACAGGAAGTATAATACCTGGGGCATAAAAATCATTCTCACTAAATCTACTTTACCAGCCAATGATAGCCAAAGTCTGTTCCAAATTTTAATTTTTTCTCTGAAGCGGCTAAGCAAAGTGTTTATATTAAAGTGACAGATGTCCATCAGCTTTGGTGTGATCTGTATATCCAGGTATTTAAAGAAAGATGTAACTGGGACTGGGCAGGAGGGGGTGATGGCTCATAAAGGGTTATCATCTAGTAGCATCAAAGCTGATTTGCCACAATTTAAAAGGAGATCTGAGAACTCACTAAAGCAAGTGATAGTACCCATTGCCGCTTACAGACATTGTAAGGTATCCCCTAGTAGTAAGATAGTGTCCTCAGCATAGAGCATGATTTTCTCCTGCAGGGTGCCTTTGGCCAATCACGGCTCAGGGGGCTAAGTCCATGCCCCACACTATATAAGGCTGCTGCTTACACTGTGGCCGTATGTTGTAATAAATGAAGAGAGATTAGGCAGCTTAGTTAGTGGGGTGCAGGCAGTGTATTTGAGAGAGATATATATATATATATATATATATACACACTCTAGTGTGTGTGTGTGTGTATATATATATATATATATATATATATATATATATATATATATATACTCTGCATTTAGCATAGATTAGACATTCAGTGTAGAATCTATATTCAGTCAGTACAGGCAGTGTATTTGATATATATATATATATATATATATATATATATATATCCTAGTATATACTCTGCATTTAGAGTAGATTAGATATTCAGTGTAGAATCTATATTCAGGCAGTGTAGTATATATATATTTAAGTGTTTAAGGGCAACCCTGCGCCAACATTTTTTTTTAAATGGCGCGAGGGTCCCTCCAATAATCCATACCAGGCCCTTCAGGTCTGGTATGGATTTAAAGGGAACCCTGCGCTAAAATTAAAAAAATTGCATGGGGGTTCCCCCAAAATCCATACCAGACCCTTATCCAAACACGCAACCTCGCAGGCCGCAAGAAAAGGGGGGGACGAGAGAGCACCCCCCCCTCCTGAACTGTAACAGGCCACATGCCCTCAACATGGGGAGGGTGCTTTGGGGTCTGCGTCCTGCGATGTCCATTTATCACCAATCACAGCCTCCGACATTCCCGAGAAAAAAAAGAAGAGGAAAACTCTGCCTCGATGGGAGGCGTCCCCATGACTGCAGCCTTTTCACAATGACAGCTATTATATAGCTGAAGGCGAAGCCACCCAGTGACGTAAACGGGTGACCCCGCCCCCTCTGACATCACATGATCTCAGAAGGGGGCAGGGCCACCCGGTGATGTAACTGGGTGACCCCGCCCCCTTCTGTCAGCTATATAAGAGAGCTAAAGAAAATATATGGTGTAAAGTGCAAGTGCAGTATATAACAAACAAATAATGTAAAAAATATTAAAATAAACAGTGTGCACAAATCTGTAAACACACAATTGGATATAAAGTGCACAAGTGTCAATTGTGCAAAAAACTCAGTAAGGTTATATGAACCCCTTAGAGTTATATGGTGCCGACGTATACCATTTAAGGGAATAAACAAATGAAAAAATAATGATAATAATAATAACTGAAAAAAGTGCTAAATGCAAACATATGTGATAGCAAACATATATAAATGAAACAGTGCAAATGCACAAACCATAAAAGTGTCTCTATATCATAGAAAAATAAACAGTCCTTTGTGGCAGCCTGACTTGGGCTGTGATTAGAAACACAAATGCTGATTGTTGTGAAAATAGATGCAAGTGACGTGATCTCCAGTGATCATACTATTGGCATGCTGTTACATCCAACCATGATTCTGAATCATGCATAGGTAAAGTCCGGAAACCCCTTGAGTTATCCTGAGTCAAAGCATGCATATGAACCACTATAGGGTTCTCAGCTGTTTCACTGGATCAGGAGTATCCTCAATGCAATGATCTCAGAGGCGCATGAAAAAAGGAAAAAGATTGATAGTGCAATACCATTTTCAAGATTTATTGAATAAGTTAAAAACCACTCCCCCGCCGGGTACTCACATGTATAAGGTGCGTCAGTGCACCGTACTTCATAGAGCTCAATAAAATACTGTAAACAGTATAGGTATGACTTTTATCTCATCTAGGCAGGTGTACTGTCTGTCACTCAGTCCTGGCCCCTCCCCTATGCGTGTCGATACTAAGGGTATGACGTATCTTCCTCAGGTTTTTTTTTAGCTATATAAGAGCTGTCAAAGCAAAAAGACGGCAGTCACGGGGACGCCTCCCATAGAAGTTTTTCTTTTTTCTTTTTTTTTTTAATAAAGCACTTGTCCAAAACTGTCTCCTGTCATTTTTACTTTTTTGACACTTTTTCTGGTGAATGAGTAGGGGTACAATGTACCCGATACCCATTCACATGGGGGTGGGATTGTTAAGGGGGTTTCTATATTCAGATAAGCCCCCCACCCACAGACCCCCACAACCACCGGGAAAGGGTTGTGAGGATGAGGCCCTTTTCCCCATTAACATGGGGACAAGGTGTTTTGGGGGGGACCCATGTTGAGGGCATGTGGCCTGGTATGGTTCAGGAGGGAGGGCGCTCTCTCATCCCCCATTTCCCTGCGGCCTGCCAGGTTGCGTTCTTGGATAAAGGGCTGGTATGGATTTTGGGGGGGACCCCCACGCCATTATTTTTTTTACATTTTGGTGCGGGGTTCCCCTTAAAATCCATACCAGACCTGAATATTAAGGAGAGTGTATCAGTGCCCTCACCCCTCTTGAATAGGAAATGTGAGTGGAGTGATAAGACCAGCCAGCCCAAGTATATTATATACAATACACATCAACTCTAGTAAGGTGAGTCTCTTGAAAGTCATAAATACCCAGGTGGTATTTACAAATGTTTGCTGTAATCATGGATCTTTTCAATGGGTCTCGTAGGCCCCGCATATTCCAAGATACAATGGGTATTCCTGTCATGTAGGTGCTATAAGTAGAGTAAACAACCAAGATCGGCAGTGAAAATTCAGCAAAGGCATAAATGGAAGCCCAGAGAAAGATGAAGTAGTCTGGGTCAGGTGGTGATCACTGTAATTCAGGTTGGGCCAGGTGGAGGCTTGTCATGCTCCTTGTAGTAGGCTGTTTGGAATATCAAGAAACAATAGCAGTATGAACATGTTTGGCGCAACTACACCATCAAAAACTGTTGAGAGCTCAGTAATCTTTCTCCAAAATCCAGGTATCAATTAGAAAGTAGGGCAACGTAGATTGCAACAGGCATATCTACTGCCAAACAAATTCCATAATAAATATTATGCACTCTGTGCAACACAGCGTAACACTTTTCTGGATGCACAAAGAGCAACAGGTAACTGTACCATGCTTGGATCCCTTGCATGGTCAAAGGAGAAAGAAAGAACTATTCTTCCCCAGCTCACCCCTCATGGGCAGAGATGTCATCAAAATAGAGAAAATAGCGCTGCCTAGCACTATGGGCTCATTGAAGACGATAGCTTGAACAAAGAAACATCTTTACTCTGCCAGCGTCTGCTGCATTGGGGCAACGTGGCATATCTGCTTCATCTGTATCAATTCAGTTTGAGCTGTGGCTGCTGATTTGAAGACGTATGCCAGATGTTATGCGGAGTCTGGCCGGGTACAGCATAGTGTAAGTCCGGGTAGAAGGAGACTCTGGCTCCATCCTATTGAATGTTGCAGCGTTCACATGCCAGGAACAGTATAGCCTCCCTGTCACGATATTTAGGCAGGAGGGCCAGCATAGGTCTGGAAGGGTTACCAGGTGGTAAAGGTCTAGTAGGTGTGCGGTGGGCCTGTTCCATCGAAAGATGAGTCGTGAAGGCCTTCTTGCTGAAATGTCAGGAAGCCAGCACTCAATAAATTCTGTAGGGTCACGACCCTCAATTTTCTCTGGGAGGCCCACAATACATACATTATTCTGTCTCATGCGGTTTTTCAGGTCTTGTGTCCGCATGCTGTTTGCACCAGCCAGCTGCTTAGTTGTCTGGGAGTCACACAGAAGGGACGGCATTTTGTCCTACAAGTCGCTAATGCGGCTTTCTGTGGCGGTCCTGCCCTCTCTATTTTTCTGGAGGTCGTGCCTTATCAATGCCACATCCTCTGATAAGCTCCTTAGATGTGTTTTAAGCTTATCTACTGAAGCGGTGCACTTGTTAACTGCTTTCAGGATCTCCCATAGTGTGGATTGTTCTTGCGCTGCAGGATTCTCCTCCTGAAAATGGTCATCCAGCCCAGCTAACATGGCCACTGCTCCTCTTAGCAGTTCCCCCTCCTCCTCCACAGTAATGTGGGGAAAATGAGGGAAGGGGGAAGGGAGAGGTATTGGGACAGCAAAGGTACTATCAATTTGGCCGATCGATTAATTAATGGGTCGGCAGACGATCATGAACTTTGGCAGTTAATGTTACCGTAGCCGTATACATGTATATAGGGAAGGGGGGGACTGAGACCAATAGAGATGGGCTCATAAAGGGGCTACTTTGGGGTAACAATTTAGATCGAGTCTTTTGAATCAATTGAATCAAAACAGTTTATTAGAGTATTTAGTATATCTCTCTTTAAAAAGAATCCATATCAATGGATATCTGTTACTAAACTAGGACAAACTACACCAAACAAAACAGACACAAAACACCATATAACAATAAGTGGTGCACCACAGGAAACCGTACAGCGGATAATAGTCAATAATAATCAGCAGTGTTTTGAATATATATCAATCATATTTTAAAAGGAAAAAATGCCTAATTAATCGATCACTACTTGATTTAGTTATTGACTATTACTTTTATGGACAGATAGCTTTGGAAACGTTTAGATAGGATCATAGTTGCCGATTCATATAGTGTTATTCATAAATTGAAGATACAGCCTATATGTTTGGTATCTATATCAATAGATAGAACTCCAAGGTTCAATTGTTTGACAATAATATCATCACTCATCAAGTAGTAAGGGGCTGACACAGATGCAATCAAGATTTTTCGCCCTTTTGTCTGCAGACAGATGAAGTAAATGGATTAAGTTTCCCAAAGTCATTTGTTCAATTGCAGCATGGAGAATATAAATTTCAATAGGTTGGTGGGTGATGCTTTCAAAACGGCCAGAGACAAGCTGCTTTTGGCTAGCAATTAGAGAAATGGATAACAGGGGAAAATATAACATCCCACATTTGCCGAACATGTAATATGCGAACAGCTGATTGCATTGCCGCACAAGTCCTTTTCAGTCTCTCAAAAAGCAATCAAAGGCACATGAGACATCCAATGGTAATCGAGCATATAGTATGTAAAAGGCTGGTTACGTTACCGCATGGAGCCGTATGAGTCTCTCATGTTAGTGGATACCCAATCCCAATTCTTGAAAGTGCCTTGTGAAAGCCCCCAGACTAGTCAAACCCGTCAGCCGACACTGTGAAGGATAGTGGCTGGGTTTACCGGTGGGTATCTCCTGGCTAGTCAGCGGTACGATATCCAAACCACCATTGAAGTGCTGAGCATCACTCAAAGCATGTCCATGCTGCGCGCGGGGATTCCGCGCTGGATAGTGAAAGTCCGCTGCACCCCCTCCTCCTCCAGCAGGTCGGTAGCCACGTCTTTTTGGCCATGCAGTTTCCCTGCAGGAAAGTTTTTAAAAAAGTGCATGCACCTTTTTTCTGTGGTTCACGTGGTGCAGCAGCCCAATCAAGTGAATGAGCTACCGTGTCCAAGAAAAAATTCGGGCCACAAGGCCGCACTAGTGTGAACTGAGCATTAGAGAGTATGCAGGCGAAACCAATCTTATTTAAACTTCAGATATTCAGGGTCTAGTGTTCTCTTTGCCATTGATGTATGTGGTGTTCTCATGCCAAGATCACGCTCTAAGGTTCTCGTAAAGTAGATGCCTATCAGTATAGCAACCCTCCCCCCTCCAGTGTCACATTTAGCACCTTTCAGGGGGGAGGGAGGTGCAGATACCTGTCTAAGACAGGTATTTGCACCCACTTCCGGGCATAGACTCCCATGGGAGTCTACGCCTCTTTCCGTCCCAACGCGCTGTCTGCTGGGACACACACGGGTCCCAGAGACAGCAGGGACCATTCAGATTGCGCTGCACGACTCGCGCATGCGCAGTAGGGAACCGGGAAGTGAAGCCGCGGCTTCATTTCCTGATTCCCTTACCAAAGATGCTGGCGGCAGCATCCGAGGACCGAGGGACGGTTCGGCCTCGGGTGCCGACTTCGCTAGACCCTGTGACAGAAGAGTGTCCTTATTTTAAAAGTCAGCAGCTGCAGTATTTGTAGCTGCTAACTTTAAAAAAAAAAAAACATTTCTCGGGACTCCCACTTTAAGGCTGACCAGGCCGCTCCACATATTTTATCTAACTGTGAGTTTGAGTAGAGTTCTGGTGTTGTGGCATTATTTGTTAACCTGTGTTTGTTTGCATAGTGCAACAATTTTGATTGTTGGTTGGCGCTATGTTAAAGAACTGTAGACATTGAAGAACACTGACCGATGATGAGAGCGATACCCACGGTCAAGTGGAAAACTACACAACCCAGCTGAACTGGAACAGAAACCAGAAATTTAACATAATCTGTCTGAACTAAACTACAGCTTAGACAAATCTAAATTTACCACTATAGCATCTGCCCATTGGGTAGCAGGGCGCTACAATAGCTACCACTACATTTCCAGCACTCTGACACTGGATTTTTGGTTCTCTGATTCAGCAGCAAAGTAATTTGCAGGCGCTCTGCCTACCCCTCTTCTTATCCTGCCCAATAATGGAAGGTTTTATATTTTGTGAATTTAATCACAAAATACAAAGTATTCTGTGAATGGACAACAGAGGAGAAGGGCAGGCAGAGAGATTCGTTACATAATGGATTTATGTGAAATCTCCATTAACAGCTGTAAATGATATTGTAATTAGAAATATATTTCAGGTAGAAGGAAATATATTTAAAGTATTGAGTGTTGTGTTGGTGTTACTGTAATTAGTTCAACTTCAAAGGTTGGCCTTTTGTTTTCCCTGATCACATCTCACTTGGGTAGTAAACAGCAGCCCTCTTTGACTCATTCAATCAGGCTGTGCCCAATATACATTTACTAGGTACAGTGACCAATTAGGGAGAATTACATTAGCCACAGTACAGAACGTGTGTGTGTGTGTGGGGGATATAATGCTTTGTGACCAAGCTAAGTCCCTTTCGTGTGTGGGGACACATGGCAGTCACCATGGGCCGACCTGAAGTTAACAGGTAATCTAATGCTATACTTGCATCTTATATTGTATTGTAAATATGGTTGTTGTGGGTAATTTGTAAATATCATGTAAGCCAGGGGCCTACACTGTACATTGTGTTGTAAATACTGTCTGGTGGGTAATTTGTATATATTATGTAACCCTATCAATAAATGTGTTTTGCGGATGGAACTACCTATTTTGTGTAAGCTCTCTCAGATCTAGATATGTATATGTCCATACTACTACAATGATTGAGGTGTATGCACATAATCACATAAACTAGGCAACAGATTACAGTACTGTGCAGCAGAGCACATTTCTCTTGTCTATATAAGAAATAATGCCATAGTCATTCTTCCAGCACTCAGTAAAAATGAAAATAGGAGATACAAGTCCATGTGGTGGCAAATACCTTTTTGGACTTAACCCCTATTAGGAAGCAATTTCTAATGTTCAAGAATCCCTGCCAGTTTATCCTGGTGTTCAGTTTTTCATTGGATACTTACTCTCACTTTCTGTTCTTGTGACATAATTTTCCACACACACAGGATTTTTTTTTAACCACTTCAGCCCTGTAAGGATTTACCCCCCTTCCTGACCAGAGCACTTTTTGCGTCGGCACTGCCTCGCTTTAACTGACAATTGCACGGTCGTACAACGTTGGACAGAAACAAAATTGACATCCTTTTTTTCCCACAAATAGAGCTTTCTGGATGCACAAAGAGCAACATTGTACCATGCTTGGATCCCTTGCATGGTCAAAGGAGAAAGAAAGAACTATTCCTCCCCAGCTCACCCCTCATGGGCAGAGATGTCATCAAAATAGAGAAAATAGCGCTGCCTAGCACTATGGGCTCATTGAAGACGATAGCTTGAACAAAGAAACATCTTTACTCAGCCAGCGTGGTATTTGATCACCTCTGTGGTTTTTATTTTTTGCGCTATAAACAAAAAAAGAGCGACAATTTTTTTAAAAAAGCAATGTTTTTTTACATTTTGCTATAATAAATATCCCCCAAAAATATATAAAAAAACGAATTTCTTTTTCAGTTTAGGCCGATATGTATTCTTCTACATATTTCTGGTAAAAAAATCACAATAAGCGTATATTGATTGGTTTGTGCAAAAGTTATAGCATCTACAATATAGGGGATAGATTTATGGCATTTTTATTATTAATTATTTTTAAATTAGTAATGGCAGCGATCTATGATTTTTATCGTGACTGCGACATTACGGCAGACACATCTGACACTTTTGACACTATTTTGTGAACATTGTCAGTTATGCAGTGATCAGTGACACTGGCAGGGAAGGGGTTAAGCACTAGGGGGCGGCCAAGGGGTTAAGTGTGTCCTAGGGAGTGATTCTAACTGTGGGGGGGATTGTCTCACTAGAACATGACAGAGATCACTGCTCCCAATGACAGGGAACAGTAGATCTCTGTCATGTTGCTATGCAGAACAGGGAAATGCATCTCCCCATTCTGCTGCTCCGGGACACGATCGTGGGCCCCCGGTGGACATCGAGTCCGCAGAACCCGCGGGTACAGTCACAGAGTATGCGGTGGGTCCGCACGCTTGCGTCCACAATGCCACAATTTAAAGGGGACATACCTGTACGCCCATTTGCCCAGCCGTGTTATTGTGCCGACGTACATCATCGTGCACTGGTCGGCATGTGGTTAAGACTCCCCAACTTTAACGCAGACTGAAGGCCTAAACAGACTTTAGAGTAAAGTAGGTGCATTTTGGAACCTCTGTTAGTATATGTTTCATTTTATTTGTGTAGCGCTGACATCCTTGCCTATTGATGTGGTTATGTATATTTTAATGTTAGGTCTGTGGACATTAATGTGGTTCTGCACTTAGAGCCATCTAGTGACCAAAAATAGGTGATGCACTTGTGTGTTATTATCTCTGAACAAACCTAAAGACTTGTACAGGAAGTGACTGTGTTTTGATTCGGAAGGTTGACCTTGTTACCCAGGAGTTTGTGTGGGTAGGGTATAAAAAGAACCGGAGCGGCCATATTGGGTCTCTTGGGATCACGTTGCTTGCCTGTGCGGATCTGTGAGGAGGTTCCCCGGGGGGCAGCAGCAGTCACTACGGAGCGCTGACCTGTTCGGTTGTGAAGTGACCTGACGGAACCTGAGAGACGGTGACCGGATTAACAAGGCCCAGAGACACTCAGCGGAGTATCGGGGGACCGGATCTATCCAGTGGAGCGATACAGAGCATCTGGCTCAGCTGATACAGAAGCAAACTGAAGTTACCGGACCAAAGTCATCACCCAGAACTCTGATCCAGTTGGGGAGTGGGTTACGGCCCACCGTTTGTTAACTTGTTACAAGCAGTTAGACTCATTTACAGGCCCCACTGGAATCTGCAGTTCCACGGAGGAGTAACGGAGCAACTGACACTGAGCAGGCTCGAGGCCTACTTCACTTTAGTGCCCAAGTGTTGTATATAAGTTCTCAGATTACACATATCAGAGGAGTCATTTTTAGCTAGCAAAGAAAGAAGATACGGGAGAAAGTACTTTTCAGTGAGGCCTCACGTATAACTTTTAAAGTAGAGGGAGCTCCCAGGTTTACATATATAAAAAAAAACTTTTATATTGTATTTGTTTATTGATATATATATATATATATATATATATATATATTGTGCTGTCGTCCTACGTTGGGATGACTGCGCAATTTCTGTAACCACCTATTTAAATATTTTCCAGTAAAGATATTTATGGTTAAGTATCCAGTTGTGTGGCGTACTATTTTCCCCACCAGGTGGAGCCAGTGAATCCTGAGGGTATTACTTACATTGTTTTATATTGTACTGTATTGCATTGTACCACTGCTGTGCCAAGAGGATTGAATTAAGTTAGTGGGGTTTCTCAGAAGAGTGCAGGCCCAATTCAAACTAGCAGCTCCTTCGGGGGTCAGTGCTACACGTAGGGGCTCGTCCGGGATCCTGTCACTCAACAGACAACCCCGCCCCCTACTTGCTACTATGGATCCCGCCAAAGCAATTCAATGGTGCGAAGCAGAGGGGATATGCTCAGAGGCAAGTGTGGCCATTGAACTTCCAGGAAGTGACTGGGGAGAGAAGCAAATTAAAGAGGTGGTACAGACATTGTCCCCAGACAAAAAAGCTTATGTGGTCGCAGTGAGACCCGACCATGAAATTTGACTGCACCTATGCGCTGATAGAGTGGAAGCAGGATATCCCTGAAAGCTTCCATGGTGCCAGTATAAAACTATCTGACCCAAACAATGGCACTGGAAGCTGAATGAGACGCTGATCCAGTCACCTGAGGTCATGACGGAGGTGTCTAGGGAGCTAAGAAACTTCTTCGCCTCGAACACAGACTCCGGTAGCTCTCCCTTGATGGTCTGGGAGGCCCACAAGTGTGCCATCCGCGGCGTGCTGATCAGGTTGGGTACGCAGCTTAAGAAAGAGAGATCCCGACAAACACTTGCTCTCCTGGATCGGATCAGGGCCCTGGAAGCCACCCACAAGCAAACACTGGCAGCCCAGACGCTGACGGAGCTCACTACCCTGAGAAACCAGTTGAAATCACTGGCGTTGTTCAGAGCCAAGGCCACTATCGCAAAGTGCAAACGCACCATGTACGAACACAGCAACAAATGTGGCAAGATACTGGCTAGGGCCTTGAGGGCACAACGGGCTCAAGCCTTTATCCCTGAGATAATGGGGGAGGGGAACGCCAGGGTCCACGCCACAGAGGACATTGCTGAACAATTCCGCAAGTATGACGGGAGGCCATCCGAAACTACCTATGCAAATCAGGCCTGCCCAGGCTACCTGATGAGGCCCTGGAAGCCTTGGAAGCTCCCCTTAGTGGGGATGAAGTATCCCAAGCCATAATTTAAATGCAGAACGGAAAAGCTCCGGGCCCCGACGGTTATACGCTTGCGTACTACAAGACTTTCGGTGATCTTTTGAGACCACACTTTCTCTCGGCATTTAACGATGCCGGGGAGGGAGCGGCCCTGCCAGAAGACACCCTACGGGCTTTCATCACAGTGATTCCCAAGGAGGGTAAGGACCCCCTTCACTGTCAAAATTATAGGCCTATATCGCTCCTTAACGTTGATCTAAAAATTTTCACTAAAGCCCTCTCATCACGCCTAACGGCGTGGATCCCGTCGCTTGTTCACTTAGATCAGGTCGGATTCGTGCCCTCGAGGGAAGGGAGGGATAATACCAAGAAGGCACTTAACCTTATCCATGCGGCCACAACGCAGCGTATTCTGATGCTTCTCCTCTCGACCGACGCTGAGAAGGCGTTTGATCGGGTGAACTGGCCCTTTCTCTTCGAGACCTTACGCCATGTGGGATTGGGACGGCGAGCGATGAACTGGCTGATGGCAATTTACTCTAGACCCTCGGCTCAAGTGAAGGTGAACGGCCATTTGTCCTCCTCCTTCGGGATAGCCAACGGGACGAGGCAGGGCTGCCCCCTGTCCCGGTTGATATTCATCTTGACCCTGGAACCCTTCCTACGTACAGTTAGGGATAACCCGGATATCACAGGGCTCCGGCTCAGCGAAACTATGGCCCCCAAAATTGCAGCATTTGCTGACGATTTACTATTTTTTATTACCAATCCCTTGATATCGATTCCGAACCTTCTAGCGGATCTACAGAGGTATGGCGCGCTCTCTTTTTTTAAAGGGAATTACCAGAAATCGGAGGCGTTAAATGTTTCACTGCCGACTTCAACGGCACACTTGCTCAAGGCAGATTTCCCCTTTAGGTGGGCTAGAACAAGCATCAAATATCTGGGGATACAATTGCCGGCCAAGTTGGAGGAGGTCTTCCCCCTTAACTTCCCCCCCCCCCTGCTGACGGAAGTAAAAAAGATCTCCAGACCTGGACGAAGGGCATGTTCTCCTGGTTTGGACGCTGCAGCATTATGAAGATGAACGTTATGCCGAGATTCTTATACTTCCTGCAGACCCTCCCAGTTAAAATCCCGAGTACCTATCTCAGAGTGGTAAACAGAGTACTGACTGGGTTCATTTGGGCCCAAAAACCACCCAGGTTGGCACATTCGACTCTGCGTCTTCCAAAGTTACAGGGAGGTATCGCGCTTCCCGGTGTGGCCATGTATCACAAGGCATGCCACTTAGCTCGAGTCATTGATTGGTGCCGAAACGGATCGTTGAAGCAATGGGTCCAAGTGGAGCAATGCCTTTCGGGAGTGGAGATGGAGGGGTTGCCCTGGTGTCAGAAGGACATCCCCCGTGGGGCCTTACGCCACCCCACGGTGGGTGAAACCTGGAGGATACTCCAAAAAGTGGGCAGAGAACACTCAATTGTGACTTACCCATCCCCGCTTACGCCAGTGATCGGGAATCCAGCCTTCAGCCCGGGTCTCCACGATCCTGGCTTCCAGATTCTGCGAGTCACAGGCCGCTCCCAACTCCGCCACTTTATCAGCAATGGAAGGTGGATGACCAGGAACCATATCATGGAGGACCCTCTTCTTCAGAGTCTCACATT
The DNA here is from genome assembly GCA_028564925.1 of Lithobates sylvaticus. Taxonomy (NCBI): domain Eukaryota; kingdom Metazoa; phylum Chordata; class Amphibia; order Anura; family Ranidae; genus Lithobates; species Lithobates sylvaticus. The sequence continues at coordinate 303,648,178 of CM053029.1, forward strand.
TTGGCAGAGGCTTCAACTAGCTCACTTCATAGACTCACAGCCCGCCCCAGCACCATACAGGAGGGATTTGACGCCTTCGAGCTGCTGTGCACTGAACAAGAACCGGTCCGTCACGCGATTGCGCTTACGTATCGACTCCTGTTGACTCCACCGGAAGGGTACAGGTCCCCATACATAGCCCAGTGGGAACGGGACCTGGGAAGGATATTCACGGACAGACAAGTGGGGAAGATGCTATTCTTCACGTATAAGACTTCGGTATGCGCCAACCTACAGGAATCCGGGTTCAAGATACTGTCTAGATGGTACTATACCCCGACCAGACTACACCGGATGTTTCCCCAGTGCTCAGACAGATGCTGGAGATGTGGTGAAGAAGCGGGTTCGCTCCTGCACATTTTCTGGTCCTGTAGAGTTATTACCCCGTTCTGGTCAAAGGTTCACACCATTATCCAACGGTTCACCGACCGGGAGTTGCCCAGGACCCCTGAGCTCTATCTCCTGCACCTCCAGGAAATCCCGAGCAGAGTATATAAAAAATCTATCCTTCCTCTCCTGGTCACTGCGGCAAAAAGCTGCATCCCCCTGTTTTGGAAGCGAGCGGAGCCCCCGGGGGTGGATGTCTGGTTGAAGAAAGTAGCGGAGATCCACAAAATGGAGGATCTCATAGCGACAGAAAAGGGTCTCAGAGACCAGTTTCTGGAAAAGTGGTTCTATTGGCTTGAGTTCTACTACTCGGAGGAATATGCGAGACAGATGGCGTGAATTGCCTGTGATTGTGCGAAGTCCCCGACAGGGGCTGGGGCTCCAGTGGCCAGACCGGGGACAATTCTGTACCCCCCTTTTTTTTTTTTTGTCTTCTTCTCTTTCTCTCTCTTTCTCTTTTCTTTCCCCCCTCACCCCTCCTCTTCCATCTCCCTCCCTCCCCCCCCTCCACCTCACATTAATCATCCAAATTTACAGCAGTTCTTCCTCTCCAGTCCTCGCTACTTGTCATTGGCCTGGGAGCGGCATTCACATTCCCTGTTAACAATAAGTAGTATGACATGAGAAGCAAGCGGAATTCGGAGAGCTCCTAGGCCTTGTAGAGAACGCTCCTACTTACGAGCCTGGAGAGGAGAGTTTATTCTATTTTTTCTACGTTAGACATTGTTTGATGTATCAAAACATGGTAATCTTTGATTGGGTTGTACACACCAACATAAACAACTTCTGTAATGATTGATGTACAATCTTATGTTTGTATCTGCTTTTTGCAATCTTCGTAAATAAAGAAACAAATTTAAAAAAAAATAAAACTATCTGAAAAAATTGAATTCTTACTGACACATCCCAGCAAGAAGGTATGGGACTCCCCAATTCAGGAGCAGTTGAAACCTTTAAGCAAGAAAACTGAGGTTTCTGCTTAGCTGAAGGCAGAACAACAGTTAGCTGATCTGAAGCAGCAGTATCGGGAAATACAAATGAGGTTTCAGGAGACCTTCAGACTAATGGCTGAACGCATTAGTGAGTTACGTGCCTCTCTGGAAGATCATCCAGATAGTCGGATGACAAGAAGCCCTGAAAAAGTGCAGAAGATACACACCTTGGGTCACTTGCAGGAGGTAACTATCCGGAAAGATTTCCGCATCGAGGGCCAAATAGGAGAAAAGGGACAGAAGGACAAACTGTCTTACATCAGTCTCCTACACCAAGTAGAGTTGGGGCTCGAGAAAGGATACTTGGAATCCGAAATTAAGGAGGCTGTAATCCATGCCATCAGTCCAGGTTCGAGCGGCAGGGACATGCTGGAGAGGGAAACTGGAATGGCTCTGAACCAGCTAATGAGGATTCTGAAAAGCTACTATGAGGAGGAATATACCCCTGAGTTGTATCATAAGCTGATAAACATGACCCAGGATGATAATGAGACTCCTCAGAACTTCCTATTCCGGGCCATCGAACTCAAGGACTGCCTGTTGTCAGCCACAAAAGAGGAAGGGCTTGGAGACCACTTTGGAGCTGAGTTAATTAAAAGGAACTTCCGGAGGTCAGTGACTACAGGACTGAAGAGTGATCACATTGAGGTGGCTCTGAAGCAGTACTTGGAAGATCCCTCTACGCCGGATGAGGTACTCATCGAAAAGGTGAATAAAGCAGATAAGGTTGAGCTTGAGAGGGACCAGAAACAGAGGAAACTCCAATCTCCTAGCACCTCTTGTGCTAAAGTGCAGCAAGTGGATATCCCCTCAGACGCCTAGGAACTCAGTGCACTGGCAGCAGGTGTTAAATAAGGATCATGGCTCTCACCTACTCCCCACCTTTCTGCAAGTCAGACTGGGCTGGAGAAGTTGCTCCAGACCCAGAAAGAAATGCTAGAGATAATGACGATGTTGATGACTCATCTGGCGAACCCCCATTTAAAAGAAGTTTCACTAAAAAAAGCTCTGGAGACCCCTGACCGCCCTATGAAACCAATACAGAGAATCTGTTTTAAATGTGGAGGAGTAGGACATCTCAGACGAGTGTGCCCAAGTCCAGTGGCTGAGACAAAGTTCAGGCAACCGGAAGAAAACTTCAGAGGGCCCCAGTGAAGGAGTCAACTGGGCGCCCGGCTGCTGTAACAAACCCCACACCGACTCCCACACCTCAAATCCCTGGGGGTGCAGATAAGCAATGATGGAAGAGAGAGAGACCCCCACGACCTAGGGTGAAAATACAGACCACCAGACAGGACAAAGACACCACATTCAGTGGGATCCTCCCCAAGTTGGTGGGACCCTCCTATTCAAGTTGAGGGGGTCTATACAAAAGCTCTGCTAGATACTGGAGCCCAAGTGACCTTATTATGCAGGGACTTCTACGACCTATATCTCAAGCACCTGCCGCTGCAGAAATTGGAGGAACTGGAAATATGGGGGTTAGGCACTCAGAACTTCCCATATGATGGTTACCTGCCAGTCAGACTCACGTTCGACCCAAGTACAGCAGGAGAGGCTGAGACGTTTGACACCTTGGTCGTGGTGTGCCCTCGCCCCCCGGGGGCTGACAAAAGTTCCCTTATTATTGGGAAAAACACTGCCTTGGTGAGAAGGCTCCTTACACCGCTGGTGCTCAAGAAGGGACCCTCCCCTACTAAAATACATCTAGCGTAGACATACAGAAATCTAAAGCAAGAAGAAGAGGCTCCTGAAGAGGGAGTAGAAAAAGTCTGGCTCTTGGATAGGGGAAATAAGTGGGTCCCGCCTGGTGGAATAGTTTGCCTGAGGGCCCTTGTCAAGTTGAGTTGGAAGAATCCAGGGCCTTTTGTCGTCCTTGAAGACACAAGTCAGGAAGACAAGAAGATCCCAAAAGTGTTGCCTACCAGGACACTGAAGAGGACCCATGGAAAAATTCCCGTCAGTGTCCATAACATAGGAACTGTCCCAGTGACGGTGCCATCCAGATTACTCTTGGGGCAGGTTAGTCCAGCCACCCTAGTTTCGGCATGCAACCAGAAGGAAGAAAGAGCAGCAGAGATCCCACAAGAAAAGTTCTGTTCCAAGAATATGCCACTTACCTCTGCCTGGAGGGAAAGAGCTAAGGCCCAACTTATTTTTTTATTTTTATTTTTTTTATTTTTTTTTTCCACCTCAGAGAACATTAAAGAGATTTTTGTTCAACTTAACATTCATTTATATCTCTTGCCTTGTAATCATCATTGTGGAAGCTTCCCCCCCCCCTCCCCCCAAAAAGAGAAAGGAAAAACATAAGTTATTAATCTACTTTAGGTCGATATTTCCCCTCATATCTTCAAGACTTTATTTATTTCAAATCATCTAGTTTTCCTCACCCCCCCCCCCCCCCCCCTTATCCCTCCCCCCACCTCCCACCCCCCCTGTGCCTCTATCATGCGTCCTCGTAATTTGGTAAAGCTTTTAGAACAAAATTAATTATTATTTCTGCAAATTTCCATGTCTGTTTGAAATCTCGCCAGCATTTCCATTTAGACATAGAATCTTCTCCGTCTTTTTCCCCGTTGTATCTAAGGTTTTCCATATGGTATATTTCTCCCACCTTTCCTACCCATTCTAATTCCGTCGGTGGTTCAGTTTGTTGCCACCTCCTAGGGATCAATGCCTTTGCGGCATTCAACATATACGGGACTAAAGTCTTCAGGTATACGTTGATTGAGTCTGATGTACTATAGAATAGACATGTCCAGGGATCTTCATTTATTTTAATACCAGTGATTTCATTTATAAGGGCTAAAATGTTTTTCCAATATTTCCTGATTTTTGGACATTCCCACCAAATATGGGCCATTGTACCCCGTTGACCACACTCTCTCCAACAATCTTGTGAGTTCCCAGGTTGAAACTTATTGATTTTATTCGGTGTAATATACCATCTGGCAAGACATTTATAGTTTGTCTCAACTGTTCTAATGTCTGTTGCTGATCTATGTGTTAACTTCAATATTTTTTTTAAATTGTGCGTATACCCATGTGAATCAAATTCGTTTCCCCACTTTATGAAGAATGGGGGTACCTCCGGCCGACTCTCTTCGAGTAGTATTTTATATATGTAAGATGTGTCTTTTTTTTTCACTCCTTTTGATACACATATTTTTTTCCAAAGCTGTATAGTTCTCCTTTGTTCTAATTGGGTGGGGGAGTTTCCCAATAAAGTTTGCCAGTTGGAGGTAGCGCCATTCGTTCAAGTTTATATGTGCTATATTTTGCTGTATTTCTGCTAGTGTTTTTATTTTACCTTTCTCTATCAAATCACCTAATTGTGTATTCTCTCCTATCCATTGCCCTCCCATTTCTCTTTTACCAGGTGGAAAAAAATCATTATTTTTTAATAACATTAATGGTGAATTATATTTCCAACTATACTTTTTGTGCACTAAATCCCAAGTTTTGAAAACGTGTCTAGTTGTTTTTTGTGTGTTTACTCCCAAGTTCCTATATTTCGGGGGGCTCCAAATCCCTACTCTTAAATTTACCCCACTTGTGTCCTTTTCTAATTGTACCCATTGTTTTTGAGTTTCCTTCCGTGACCACTCTACAGCTCTAGACAATATCACCGCCTGGTAATATTTTTTTATATCAGGAACGCCAAGGCCTCCCTCTTCTTTATTTTGTTTCAAAATGTCTCGAGATATCCTAGGTTTCTTGTTTTGCCACAGGAACCTATTTATAATAGATTTCAGGGTTTGAAAGTAATAGTCCGGGAGGGGAATTGGCATCATATGAAACTTATAGGTAATTTTAGGTAGGAGTATCATTTTTACTGTATTAATTCGGCCTATCCACGACAGGGGCCTATATTGAATCTTATTAATTTCTTTTCTAATTTCGTCTAATAACGGGATGAAGTTCTCGCTATATAGCTTTTCAATAGAGTTTGTTAATTTGATCCCTAAGTATTTTAGCCCCTTTTGTTTCCATGGGAACTGATATTCTCTTTGTAGCTCACGCGTGTCTTTTTTCTCTATATTAATGTTTAAGATTTCGGACTTATTAATGTTTATTTTAAAATTCGATAAGTCTCCATAGTCTTTAAGGGTTTCAAGCAATCTTGGCATTGATGTCTTAGGCTCCGTCACATAGAACAATAGATCGTCCGCAAACGCAGCTACTTTATGTTCAATGTCTCCTACTTTAATTCCTTTTATATTATTATCCGATCTAATTGTTGCCAGAAGTGGTTCTAATGAAAGAACAAATAGAAGTGGGGACAGGGGACATCCCTGTCTTGTCCCATTGCTCATGGAAAAGGGGGATGATTGATCCCCATTGACCTTTATTGTTGCAGTCGGGTTCTCATATAGAGCGCCAATTCTCTGCAACATTTTGGTACCTAGTCCCATGTATTTTAAAGTCTCCATCATGAGCCCCCAGTCTACCCTGTCAAATGCCTTCTCGGCGTCTATTGACAGGAATAGACCTGGGGGCCCCTCTGTTTTTAATTTTTGTAGTAGTAATAGCGTTCTAATACCATTGTCCCGTCCTTCCCTAGTAGTGACAAAGCCTACCTGATCTACATGAATCAGAGTGTTCATATGTTTTTTTAACCTATTTGCGAGGATTTTAGCATATAGTTTTGTGTCAAAATTGATTAGAGATATCGGTCCAAAGCTTGAGCAGCAGCTATCATCTTTCCCTTCTTTCAAAATAAGGGTTATTTGGGCTTTCTGTGCTTCCCGGCTCAGTCCAAATTCTGCTCCCAATCCGTTGAAATATTTACATAGCCTTGGCACCAGCGTCTTACTAAATTTCTTAAGGTACAGGATCGAAAAACCATCTGGTCCCGGACTTTTCCCAGGGGCTGTATCTGCTATGGCACTGAGAAGCTCGCTTTCAGAGATAGGAGCTTCCATGTCTATCCTATCCTCGATGGATATTCGAGGAATTCCCGAATTCCTCAGGAATTCTTTTATTTTATTCTTTTTTTCTGTATCTAAATTCTCTTTATTCACGTTATATAGGGTTTCATAATAATACCGGAAGACCTCTGCAATATCCTTGGATCTAAAGACCAGATTACCTTGCTTATTTCGAATTTTTTCAATATAATTCCTGGCTTTTTCCTTCTTTAAAGAATTAGCTAGATGTTTTCCAATTTTATTGCCCCAGAGATATTTGTCCTTCAGGATCCTGTTAAACACCCTTTTTGTATCTTGCGTCAATATGTCTTTTAATTCTTCTCTTTTTGTTATAAGATCATGAAATATCTCTTGTTTATGCCCCTCTGAATTCTTATGCAATTGCTCTAATTTAAATATTTCTTCAGTCACCTCTTTAATTTTATTTGTTCTCTCTTTTATTTTCCTTGATCCCATCGAAATGAAGATACCCCTTATAAATGCCTTATGTGATTCCCATAATATGGAATCTGATATATCGTTTGATTCATTGTTTTCAAAAAAATGTGTTAATTCTCCCTGTATTCTTTCAATATCTTGCTTATCAATAAGCAGCGCTTCGTTTAGCCGCCAGTTGGAGCGCGGTTTTGGTATCTTAATTTCTTCCATTGTCATCATCACTGGTGAGTGATCCGAGAGGGTAGAGATCCCAATATGTGCCTCTGTAATCTTTGACAATGTATTATGGTCTACAAATATATAGTCAATACGTGTGTACGTCCCGTGTACGGGGGAAAAAAAGGTGTAATCACGTGTTTTTGGATTTAATGCTCTCCAAACATCCATCAATTGATTTTGATGGAGTAGTTTCTTCAGTTTTTTTAAAGAAGCGCCCCTTGTCCCCAGTACACGGGACGTGCTGTCTTCGTCTGGGTTCATACACAGGTTCAAGTCTCCTGCCAATATAACCATCCCACGCTTAAAGTGCATAAGCATATGTATCATTTTCTTCATAAATTCTATTTGCTTTTTATTGGGTGAATAAATGTTCGCTAGGGTAAATTGTATTTCACCTATATATCCTCTTAAGAAGAGATATCGGCCCTCTGGGTCCACCAACCTTCCTTCTTCTCTAAACCGTATTTCTTCTGAGAATCCGATCGATACTCCTTTGGCTTTCCTAGTAGTTGAATCTGCATATACCCAAGTAGGAAATTTTTTCGAGAATAATTTTATATTGGCTCCTTGGAAGAGATGGGTTTCCTGGAGAAACACTATGTCTGTAAGGCCCAACTTATAAGATGGATGGACGCTTTCTCAAAGAGTGAGTTCGACGTGGGATTAGTGCCACTCATCGAATTCGGCTGGAAGAGAACAAGCCTTTCAGAGAAAGGGTCAGGCGAATCTCACTGGGAGATCTGGAAGATTTGAGAGAGCAATTGGCTGAACTCAAGAGAACAGGCATTATCCTGGAATCCAGGAGTCCTTATGCCTCCCCAATAGTAGTGGTGAGGAAGAAGAACGGATCTCTGCGCCTATGCATTGATTATAGGACCCTGAACCGGAGGACCATTCTTGACCAGTACACCACACCATGGATAGAGGATGCTCTACAGAGCCTGTCGGGAGAAAAGTGGTTCAGCGTGCTGGATTTGAAGAGTGGGTACTATCAGATCCCCATGTGCCCCGAAGACAGAGAAAAGACTGCTTTCATTACCCCAGTGGGGTTCTTTGAGTTCAACCGGATGCCTCAAGGACTGTCTGGGGCCCCAGCAACTTTCCAGAGACTGATGGAAAAAACAGTGGGTGACATGAATCTAATAGAAGTACTGGTCTACCTGGATGACATAATAGTGTTTGGAAGAACGTTGGAAGAGCATAAGGAACGCCTGGAAAAGGTCCTGAAGAGACTTCATGAGGAGGGCTTGAAGCTCTCTATGGAGAAGTGCTAGTTCTACCAGCCCTCAGTGAATTACCTGGGACAGATTGTGTCCGAAGAGGGAGTGGTAACTGATCCCAAGAAGTTAGAAGCTGTCACTTCCTGGCCCAGGCCCACCAACGTAACTGAACTCAGGTCATTCTTAGGGTTTTGCTCATACTATAGAAGGTACGTGGAAGGGTTCGCAAAAATAGCCCACCCACTCACTGAGCTTCTAAAGAATCAAGAAGAGGCTGGTGAAAACCCAGATCAGTCAGGAAAGCCAAAAGAAGGACCCAGAAGAAAAAAAGAATCCATCCAGGATCAGTGGACTTCAGAATGTGAGGAAGCTTTCAGGCAGCTGAAGTGGAGCCTCACCACTGCTCCGGTGTTGGCCTATGCAGATCCTACCAAGCCTTACGAGCTGCATGTGGATGCCAGTCGAGACGGACTGGGAGGGGTGCGCATGATGGGAATCTGCGACCCATTGCCTATGTGAGCAAAAGTCTGATTCCGGCTGAAAAAAACTATCCGACTCAAAAGCTGGAATTTCTGGCTCTGAAATGGGCAGTGGTAGACAAGCTAAAGGACTACCTATATGGGGCTGAATTCATAGTGAAGATGGACAACAACCCCCTCACTTGCTTACCACAGCGAAGCTGGACGCCACTGGTCACAGGTGGCTAGCCGCCATTTCAGCATTTACCTTCAGCCTGAAGTACAGACCAGGGGTTGGTAACCGAGATGCGGATGCTCTGTCCAGAAGACCTTACGGCCCTCAGAATCCCTTAGGAGACTGGACTCAGCTTACTCCCGAAGGAGTAAGAGCCCTGTGTGAAGGGACAAGCCACTATGGGAAAGGTGGGGCCCGAGCCAAAGACGTAGGAGTGTCCTCAGCGGGAGTTCCCAGGTACTATTGCGATGTCTCCCAGGTTGTACAAGAGGGTCTTCCCAATCTATCCAGGAAGGATCTCAGGAGAGATCAAGAACAAGACCCACTGTGTGGAGTGGTGATGAAGGCATTGGAACGTCAACAAACTGACGTATTGTAGAAGAGCCCCAGTAAGGAAGTCCAGCTGTTGCTGAAGGAATGGGATCGGTTGCAATTGCAACAGGGGGTGGTCTACCGAAGGGGCCCCTCTGATGATCCAGAAGAGAAGTGGCAGTTGTTCTAGCCGGAAAAGCAACGAAAAAGGGTATTGATCGCCCTACAAGACCACCATGGCCATTTGGGAGCCGAAAGGACTTTTCAGTTGGTAAAAGACAGATTCTACTGGTCTTACATGAGGAAAGAAGTGGAGAGTTACTGTCATTCCTGCCTCAGGTGCATACAATGAAAGACATTGCCCCAGAGGGCTGCCCCAATGGGCCATCTGGAGAGCCAGGGCCCAATGGACCTGGTTTGCATAGACTTTCTCTGTTTGGAATCCGACCTGAGTGGGCAGGGGCACAGATCACTTCACTCGTTATGCCCAGGCTTTTCCCACTAGAGATCAGCAAGCAACCACAGTGGCAAAGACTCTCGTTGAAAAGTTATTCGTCCATTATGGCTTACCTCAAAGGATACATTAGGACCAAGGAAGAGACTTCGAGAGTAGATTGATAAAAGGACTGCTGGATTTACTGGGCATTCAGAAGTATAGGACTACTCCTTATCACCCACAAGGGGACCCTCAGCCGAAAAGGTTCAACAGGACCCTCCTGAATATGTTGGGGACCTTAACTACAGAACAAAAACCCCACTGGAGTAGACACATCACTGCACTGGTCCATGCCTATAATAGCACCAAAAGTGACACCACTGGGTATTCACCCTATCGATTAATGTTTGGTCGTGAAGCCCGACTACCAGTGGATCTGGCTTTTGGAACCTCCTTGGATCACACCTTTAGAGACCTCCCATAGAGGATATGGGTATAGGCTCAGAGGGAACTTGAAAATCGCTTATGAGCAGGCCCAAGCCACATCAAAGTCCAGAGAAAACAGGAACAAGAGGAACTTTGACCTGAGAGTGAGAATCCAAGACCTTCAACCAGGTGACCAGGTTTTGCTGAGGAATCTGGACATCCCAGGCAAGCATAAGCTGGCCGATCGCTGGAGATCACAGCCTTATGTTGTGTGTAGGAAACTTCCAGGACTCCCAGTGTATGAAATTAAACCAGAAGGAAACACTGGACCAGTGAAGACCTGGCACCGGAATCACCTCTTGCCTCTCACAGAGGCAGTTAGGGCAAGTGCTGAGGAGAAACTCCCATCCACATCCACCGATGTGGGTAGGCCAACAACCAGATCTCAGCTGGCACCTTCTGAAGAAGAAGATGAGGAAATAGGGATGAGTTGGCTAAGGCAAAGGATAAATGATCATGTATATCTGATAATGGCAAGATGCTGACACCTGTTAGTCGCCACCTTGACCTATACCATCGCTTTGATACTTCATGTATATCCTTCGCTGTTCTGGCCGTCCTCCCAAAAAATCCTAGAGGGGGAGAATGGGATAAAATTATTCTCCAGAAAAAAAAATTTTGGATAGAAAGACTTAATGCCACCTGGCCACCAGGCCTGAATGAAAGTCAATCCTATAAATGCTTTTTATAGTATAAACTTATCCTTATACGATGCAGGTTGATGCGTTTTAGCCAGCTAATTTCTTGCTGACTACTCACACAGCTTTAGCATTATTCTCTGCTCCCCCTCCCAACAGTTACTTTGATTTTGTTCACCATGTTAGTGGACTGTTTTAAAGATCTCATTGGCAGAAATAGTAAATTGCAATCACATTCTCCTGGGACTAGACCTAGGTTGTGAAGTGCCCTTACGGAACCTGAGAGACGGCGACCGGATTGACAAGGCCCAGAGACACTCAGCGGAGTATCGGGGGACCGGATCCATCCAGCGGAGTGATACAGAGCATCTGGCCCAGCTGATACAGAAGCAAGCTGCAGTTACCGGACCAAAGTCATCACCCAGAACTCTGATCCAGTTGGGGAGCGGGTTACGGCCCACCGTTTGTTAACTTGTTACAAGCAGTTAGACTCATTTACAGGCCCTGCTAGAATCTGCAATTCCACGGAGGAGTAATGGAGCAACTGACACTGAGCAGGCTTGAGGCCTACTTCACTTTAGTGCCCAAGCATTGTATATAAGTCCTCGGAGTTACACCCGGAGCACCCTGAGCTAACTCTTCACACACCTTGGATTATAAATATCAGAGGAGTCATTTTTAGCTACCCTGTTTCCCTGAAAATAAGACCTAGCGTGATTGTTGGTGATGGCTGCAATTTAAGCCCTACCCCCCCATATAAGCCCTAGTTAAAGTCCTTGTAGGTCTTATTTTTATGGTAGGGCTTATTTTCGGGGAAACAGGGTAGGGCTTATTTGGGGGGTAGGGCTTATATTGCAGCCATCGCCGACAATCACGCTAGGTCTTATTTCTCTTATATTCACCGACCGACACAGCTCCTCTCTTAGCCATTGGGTTGTTATGCCACCTTTAGGAGAATACTAGGCATTACTTGTTATGTAACACACAGAACTTTCCAGTTCCGCCCAGGGGGCGGTCCCTTGGGTAACAACCCCCCAGCCTGCCCTGCAGCCATCAGTTTTTTTTTGCCTAGTGAAGGAGAAAGACCTAGGAACCCTGATGGGCCCATTCGGTCTGTCTCTTTCTGCAGAAGCTTGGTTTTTGCGCAAGATGATAGATCCTGTGATCTGCTATCAACAGCCGGCTGGGTGACAGGCTGGATACCCTTATCCTTGTAGTCTCCCCAGTCCGGCCATCGAGCGTGTGCAGGTCGCAGCTACGGCTCGGCAGGCCACGACGAAACCTCAGCTCCAGAGGTGGTCGGTGAGCTTTTATGCTCCGGGGCGTACATATGACCGGGCTACTGATGTCTGAGTCACAGTATGCCGAGGCCTAGCAGCTACCCTATACTGATTAGGAGTAGTCCTGCTGTGGAATGTCTCCCAGCTCTTCAGGATTGGTAAGTACAGCTCTCCCTGCCTCGGTGGGGCTGAGCAGCTGGGCATTCCCTGGGAGGTCGATTCGGGGGTCCCTCACCTCCCTCTCTTCTCTCCCTGTCCCCTCTCCCTCCCTGTATGCTGCTATGGGGTGTGTGTGTCTGTGCAGGGCTCTCACCTGGGGTTTTTTAGCGCTGGTTGTGTCCTGGGTCCTGTTTTCTATGTCCCTGGAGGTGCCTGTGAAGTGTTTGTCTCCTCATGGTTTCACATTCAGCGGCCATCTTGAGTGTGGGCATAGCTTCGGCGGCCATTTTCCCTGTATTTTTTTGTCAGCGGCCATTTTCCCTGTGTTTTTGTCAGCGGCCATTTTCCCTGTGTTTTTGTCAGCGGCCATTTTCCAGAAGCCTGAAACACGTTTTTCACTGGTGCTCTAGCAGCAGCATGTGCTCCTGTGTTCTGGCGGCCATTTTCCCTGGATTTTCTTTGAGCCTGAGCACACTACAGGACGGTTTCAGTGCCATTAGCAGCTGCTTCACCGACACAGGGCCGTTTTTTCTCTGCACCTGGGAGCTAACAGGGACTACAGGCACTACCTGCTGAACAGCGCAGAACTCTTCAGGGTGGTGAGTCTTGCGGGAAAGGGCCCCTCAGCCGGCAGCAGTAAGGAGGGTGGGACTGTCACTGTCCTAAGTCCCCTTTGGGTGGCAGACAGGGTAGGGTCAGCATGGCTTCAGAAACTGGTGTTTCTTCCCCCGAAATCCAGGCAATTGCAACCGGGTCGCCTGCAGACGGTGCAGTACCCTTGGACACCTTGTCGGCAGTCCTCAATTCGTTCGTTGCCAAGATGGAGGCGGTGCGTGGGCGCAAAGGTGCTAAAAAGCGGCCCATGCCCCCCGTCCTCTGGGGAGAGTTCTGACGCAGACTCGGGACCCGCTGAGGCAGGTGGCCCCTGCTCTGTCATGTCAGAGGACGCTGACCAGGACCTTTCGGACAGTGAGGATGAGTCCCCGTCCGGGTCCGTGCGCGACAAAGCGCTTGTTGGAGCTCTTATAACGGCTGTGCGTGATACCCTGAAGATTCAGGAGCCAGCAGATTCCTCTGTTGAGGTAGCGGTCCCTTTTGGGTCCCGTAAGCCAGCCCGTTCTCCTAGGGTGTTCCCGTATCTGACTTATTTTGACAAGTTTATTTACAAGGAATGGGGTCGACCGCAACGGACCTTTTCGGTCCCCAAATACATGGCGGTGCGTTACCCTTTCGAGGAGAGCCTTCTCAAAAAATGGTCGGCTCCTCCGGTCGTGGACCCCCCAGTATCCAGGTTAAACAAAGTAACCACGATCCCTGTAGAAGGGACTCCTGCCTTTAAGGATCCCACGGACAGGAAGGCCGAGGCAGTAGCTCGTTCCTTGTTTAGGGTGGTGGGGTCAGCCGTGCGACCAGTACTGGCATCCGCACTGGTGGCGCAGACACTAACTGAGTAGGCGAAACTGTTGCACCGCGAATTGGGTGAACAACAGGCCTCCCCGGTCTGCGTGGAACTAGCAGACCAATTAGTGCAAGGCCTTAAATACGTTTGTGACGCGGCCCTGGATACTCTTCCCCTGTTATCCAGGTCTTCAGTGTCAGCAGTGGTGCTGAGGCGCTTGATTTGGTTAAAATGCTGGTCGGCTGACCAGGCATCCAAGAAAGCCCTGACGGATCTTCCCTTCCTTGGCGATCGGCTCTTTGGAGCCTCTTTAGATGACATTATTAAGAATGCCACAGGTGGTAAGAGTACGCTACTCCCACAGGCCAGGAAGGCTAAGGAGCCACGCCGTAGGCAGGGACCCTCTTTTTCCGCTCATAAACGGCTTTTTCGTCCGCCCGGAGCTTCGGAAAAAAGTCCCCAGTCCGACAGGACGACCACGGAAGGACAGAAACGTCCCTGGAACCGCAAGCCTAACAAGCCTGCGAACAAAGGTGCTACCGCATGAAGGTTTTCCCCCACCCATGTCTCGGGTGGGGGGACGCCTTCGGGAATTTGCAGCCCGGTGGTCCGCCCGACTATCCGATCAATGGGTCTGCGACCTGATTTCCTGCGGCTACAAAATAGAGTTCCTCTCCTGGCCACAGAACAGGTTCTTCCCCTCCAGCATACCCGTTTCCCCGGTTCGCCGGGAGGCCCTCTTGGGGGCAGTAAGAGACCTGCTGAATCGCGGGGTGATTGTGCCTGTTCCGAAATTGGAACATTTCCAAGGGTTCTACTCGAATCTGTTTGTAGTTCCCAAGAAGGGAGGGGTACGTCCAATACTGGACTTGAAAGCTCTCAACCACTTTGTGAAGGTGCAGAGGTTCAGAATGGAATCAGTTCGCTCGGTAGCCGCGGCACTCCATCAAGGGGACTTTCTGGCATCCTTGGACATCCAGGATGCGTACCTGCACATACCCATATGCCTCCGGCATCAAAAGTTTCTGCGGTTTGCAGTCGGGGAAGCCCACTATCAGTTCGTGGCTCTCCCTTTTGGTTTAGCTTCAGCCCCCAGAGTCTTTACCAAAGTATTGGCTCCAGTTTTGGCATTGCTGCGGCAACGTGGGATCGCGATCGTGGGATACTTGGACGATCTCCTCCTGAGAGCATCTTCCGCCTCAGAGTTAGAGGAGGATGTTGCGATCACCGTACAGACCCTGCAAGAGTTTGGGTGGCTGTTAAACCTAAAGAAGTCGGTGGTAGTACCGACCCAGCGTTTGGAGTACCTAGGCTTGATACTGGACTCCAGGGAAGCAAGAGTTTTTCTCCCTTCAGACAAGCTGCAGACTCTCAGAGTTGCAGTAAAACGGCTGATGGACCGCAAGCGGTCGTCACTTCGCTTCTGTATGCGAGTTCTGGGTCTCATGGTGGCCGCAGTGCCGTATGCCCAGTTCCACACCAGAGTCCTACAGAAGGAGATTTTATCACAATGGGACAAATCTCAATTGACCCTGGATCGACTGATCCAGGTGAGCCAGCCAGTCAGAAATTCGCTGGTCTGGTGGCTGAGGTCCCCGGTGCTTCAATCTGGGAAGTCGTTCCTTCCTCTGAAATGGACAGTGATCACTACGGATGCCAGTCTATCCGGCTGGGGTGGAGTGATGGGGGTTCAGTCGGCTCAGAGCCTCTGGTCGACAGAGGAATCCAAATTGCCGATCAATCTGCTCGAGCTGAGGGCGATCAGGCTATGCCTCTCCACATGGTCAGTAAGACTGCAGGGGCGTCCGATCAGGATCCAGTCAGACAACGCCACTGCGGTGGCGTATGTGAATCACCAAGGAGGAACAAGAAGCTCAGCCGCCGCACAGGAGGTCGCTCACATACTTTGGTGGGCAGAGCGACATGTACCGGCCCTGTCGGCCATTTACATCCCAGGAGTGGAGAACTGGCAGGCGGACTTTCTGAGTCGCCAAATGCTGGACCCAGGAGAATGGGCGTTACATCCGGAGGTGTTCAGGCTACTGTGCCTGCGGTGGGGCACACCAGACATGGATCTTCTGGCCTCCCGTCTCAATCGGAAGGTGCCAAGATTCATGTTCAGGACAAGAGATCCTTGGGCAGACGCGTCAGACGCGCTGGTAGCTCCGTGGGGTCAGTATCAGCTGATCTATGCTTTTCCTCCGTTGAAGCTGCTACCACGTCTGCTCCGCAGAGTAGGAGTCGAGGGGATTCCAGTGATTCTGGTCGCTCCAGATTGGCCTCAGCGACCTTGGTACGCAGACCTAGTGCGCCTGGTGGCAGACGCCCCGTGGCGACTGCCATTAAGGGAGGACCTTCTGTCTCAAGGCCCGATTCTCCATCCTGCTTTACCATCGCTGGCTTTAACGGCATGGCTGTTGAGAGCCAGGTACTGAGGGACCGGGGACTGTCGGACTCGGTGATCCCCACTATGTTGGGAGCACGAAAATCTTCTTCTCGGAAGATATATCATCGCACCTGGAAGGCTTACATCTCCATGTGTGAAGAGAAAGGGTGGCATCCGCGCTCTTTTTCTATATCCAGAATCCTGCTTTTTCTTCAGCAAGGAGTAGACCAGAGGTTGGCATTAAGCACCATTAAAGGACAAATATCAGCCCTGGCTGTTTTTTTCCAGCGACCCCTGGCGTCTCACTCGTTAGTGAGTACCTTTGTTCAGGGGGTGCGACATGTGGTCCCTCCGGTGCGTCCACCGTTGCCTCCGTGGGATCTGAACCTGGTGTTATCGGCGCTTCAAAAACCGCCGTTTGAAAATATCAGGGAGATTCCTCTGTTGACTCTTTCCCAGAAAGTGGTCTTTCTAGTGGCTATCACATCAGCCAGGAGGGTTTCGGAGCTGGCGGCCTTGTCCTGCAAGTCTCCCCATATGGTTTTCCACAAGGATAAGGTGGTGTTGCGTCCGGAACCATCTTTTCTGCCGAAGGTGGTCTCGGCGTTTCACATCAATGAGGACATTGTGTTGCCATCCCTGTGTCCTAAGCCGACACATCCTAAGGAGGTGGCCCTTCATGCGTTGGATGTGGTTCGGGCTCTGAAGGTGTATTTGTCTGCCACAGCTCCCTTCCGGAAGTCAGACTCACTGTTTGTTTCGGTGGCTGGTCCAAAGAAAGGCATGGCGGTCTCGTCGGCCACCATTTCTAGGTGGATCAGACAGATCGTAGTACAAGCCTACGCCTTGAAGGGGCAGGTGCCCCCCTTTCCGGTCACGGCCCACTCCACGAGGGCAATCGGAACGTCTTGGGCTTTCCGACACCAAGCGTCTGTCGCTCAAGTGTGTAAAGCGGCGACCTGGTCGTCTGTCCACACGTTTACTAAGTTCTACAAGGTAGACGTCAGTGCATCGGCTGATGCCTGTTTTGGGCGCAAAGTTTTGCAGGCGGCCGTATAGTTGCAATGAGTATGCAATACTTTTATTTTCCTGGTTTTCCGATGAAAAACACAGTACCGTTAAGTTAATGCACTGTTGCATTACATTCCGCAGTTTGGTGCGGTTGTGGGTAGTCACTCCTGTTGAGGGTACCCTGTTTTTGTGGTGGTTATCCACGCACTGTGGTTTTTTTGGTGGGTGAAGTTTCACTAGTTCCCACTGGCCTGGTGGATGAAGTTTTTTTTTTATGCTCTGTTTCCCACCCCTCGTTTGGCACTGCTTGGGGACGTCCCAATGGCTAAGAGAGGAGCTGTGTCGGTCAGTGAATATAAGAGAAAATAGGATTTTTTGTACTCACCGTAAAATCCTTTTCTCTGTAATTCACCGACCGACACAGCACCCGCCCCTCCTAATTTTTCTTTACGTTATACTGCTTGTTGACGTACTGATGGCTGCAGGGCAGGCTGGGGGGTTGTTACCCAAGGGACCGCCCCCTGGGCGGAACTGGAAAGTTCTGTGTGTTACATAACAAGTAATGCCTAGTATTCTCCTAAAGGTGGCATAACAACCCAATGGCTAAGAGAGGAGCTGTGTCGGTCGGTGAATTACAGAGAAAAGGATTTTACGGTGAGTACAAAAAAATCCTATTTTTCAGGGAAACAGGGTAGCGAAGAAAGAAGATACGGGAGAAAGTACTTTTCAGTGAGGCCTCACGTATAACTTTTAAAGTAGGAGGAGCTCCCAGGTTTACATATATAAAAATACCTTTTATATTGTATTTCTTTATTAAGATACAGTGGTGTGAAAAAGTGTTTGCCCCCTTCCTCATTTCCTGTTCCTTTGCATGTTTGTCACACTTAAGTGTTTCGGAACATCAAACCAATTTAAACAATAGTCAAGGACAACACAAGTAAACACAAAATGCAATTTGTAAATGAAGGTGTTTATTATTAAAGGTGAAAAAAAATCCAAACCATCATGGCCCTGTGTGAAAAAGTGATTGCCCCCTAAACCTAATAACTGGTTGGGCCACCCTTAGCAGCAACAACTGCAACCAAGCGTTTGCGATAACGTGCAATGAGGCTTTTACAACGTCCTGGAGGAATTTTGGCCCACTCATCTTTGCAGAATTGTCCTAATTCAGTTACATTAGAGGGTTTTCGAGCATGAACGGCCTTTTTAAGGTCATACCACAACATCTTAATAGGATTCAGGTCAGGACTTTGGCTAGGCCACTCCAAAGTCTTCATTTTGTTTTTCTTCAGCCATTCGGTGGTGGACTTGCTGGTGTGTTTAGGATCATTGTCCTGCTGCAGAACCCAAGTTCGTTTCAGCTTGAGTACACAAACAGATGGTCGGACATTCTCCTTCAGGATCTCTTGGTAGACAGCAGAATTCATAGTTCCTTTTATCACGGCAAGTCTTCCAGGTCCTGAAGCAGCAAAACAGCCCCAGACCATCACACTACCACCACCATATTTTACTGTTGGTATAATGTTCTTTTTCTGAAATGCAGTGTTCCTTCTACGCCAGATATACTTGGACACACACCTTCCAAAGAGTTCCACTTTTGTCTCATCGGTCCACAGAATGTTGTCCCAAAAGTCTTGGGGATCATCAAGATGTGTTGTGGAGAAATTGAGACGAGCTTTGATGTTCTTTTTGCTCAGCAGTGGTTTTCTCCTTGGAACTCTGCCATGCAGGCCATTTTTGCCCAGTCTTTTCCTGATGGTGGAGGCATGAACGCTGACCTTAACTGAGGCAAGTGAGGCCTGCAGTTCCTTGGACGTTGTTGTGGGGTCTTTTGTGACCTCTTGGATGAGTCGTCGCTGCGCTCTTGGGGTAATTTTGGGCGGCCGGCCACTCCTGGGAAGGTTCACCACTGTTCCATGTCTTCGCCATTTGTGGATAATGGCTCTCACTGTGGTTCGCTGGATTCCCAAAGCTTTGGAAATGGCTTTATAACCCTTTCCAGACTGATAGATCTCAATTACTTTCTTTCTCAATTGTTCCTGAATTTCTTTGGGTCTCGGCATGATGTGTAGCTTTTAAGGATCTTCTGGTGGACCTTACTGTGTCAAGCAGCTCCTATTTAAGTGATGCCTTGATTGTGAACAGGTGTGGCAATAATCAGGCCTGGGTGTGGCTAGAGAAATTGAACTCAGGTGTGGACAACCACAGTTATAGTATGTTTTAACAAGGGGGGCAATCACTTTTTCACACAGGGCCATGATGGTTTGGATTTTTTTTCACCTTTAATAATAAACACCTTCATTTACAAATGGCATTTTGTGTTTACTTGTGTTGTCCTTGACTATTGTTTAAATTGGTTTGATGTTCCGAAACACTTAAGTGTGACAAACATGCAAAGGAACAGGAAATGAGGAAGGGGGCAAACACTTTTTCACACCACTGTATATATATTGTGCTGTCGTCCTACGTTGGGATGACCGCGCAATTTCTGTAACC
This sequence comes from Lithobates sylvaticus, assembly GCA_028564925.1. Classification (NCBI taxonomy): domain Eukaryota; kingdom Metazoa; phylum Chordata; class Amphibia; order Anura; family Ranidae; genus Lithobates; species Lithobates sylvaticus. The sequence goes on from CM053029.1 coordinate 303,667,703, forward strand.
ACCTATTTAAATATTTTGCAGTAAAGATATTTCTGGTTAAGTATCCAGTTGTGTGGCGTACTGTTTTTTTTCCCCACCAGGTGGAGCCAGTGGATCCTGAGGGTATTATACAGGTTTTTATATTGTACTGTATTGCATTGCACCACAGCTGTGCCAAGGGGATTGAGTTAAGTTAGTGGGGTTTCTCAGAAGAGTGCAGGCCCAATTCAAACTAGCAGTTCCTTCGGGGGTCAGTGCTACATTTGCGCTGGAGATTTCCATTTTCATTTCTTTTGTGGGCACACACTGGAGTGTGTTTGGCGCACAGAGCCAATTGCCAGAACAGTTAAATAGGTCTGCAAAACATTGCTCTCATTCAGGGAATCGTTGTTGTACAGTTATGCAGGAAATGTGTATATCATTGTTGTAGTAGGATTTAGATTTATTTATTTTTTATTTTTTGATTAATTAATTTTTATTGAGAAAAGTGTGAAACTCTCACAGTAATTACATTTACATGGCTCAAGTATGACTTCCAAAAGTATAATTTATAGCATGCCACCTTATCCTTTAGTAATTGCAAAACATAAAGTTAAACCATTGTATAATAATAAAATGTTTACTATCGAGGCCACATTTTCCACACGTTAGGGGGAAATCAGGGTAATAAAAAACAAGAAAGAGGAAAAAAAAAAGGACAGAAAAGAATGAAGTAGCGTCGCCCAGAGCGAGTCATACAAGAAACTACCAAGAAAGAAAAATCTGTATCTATGTCTATTGTCCCGTAATGTATGACCCAGAGAAATGGTTAGGCATGACTTTCAAGATGAGGTATCTAGTCACTCATAAAGGATAGGATTGAGGGGGAATCAATAAATTCCTTCCACAGGGTCCAGACGTCCCTAAACTTGGGGTTGATTTTAGTTCACTATAGCTACCATCTCTTCCATATGCATGGTATTTTTCACTTCCACTACCCATTCCCGTATTGTTGGTATCACTGGGGATTTCCAGTGTCTGGGGATCAATGCTCTCCCTGCTATCAAGATTTTGAATATTCCCTGTTTGATGGATTTAATTGATCCTGGGATCCTGGAGAGGAGAGCAACCTCAGGGGTCTCCAGACATATATTGCCCACAATCAGGTGGCTGAGCTGGAATATAGCCGACCAGATTGGTTTTATTGACAGGCATGACCACTACACATGTAGATGTGTACCTCTCGACCACATCTCCAACATTGATCTGACATAGCCAGGTTGATCTTATTTAATTAAGTCAGGCAGTTAGGATTTTGTAATTTCACTCCAGTGAGTGGTAGGCTGGGGTGGATTGAAATGTAAGGGTAAAGGCTTTATCCCAGTCCTCCACAGCCTATCTGTTGCCTAATTCTCACTCCCAGTCTTGAATATAAAAAGGACAATTGGGGAATGCATGAAACAGTAGAGTGCCATATATTTTTTTTGCAAAATCCTTTTTATTGAGTTTTTCAGTTACATACAATTTTGCTCACACAGGGGCCAAACATAACCCACGCAGGGGAAGAACCCCCGATGCGGTAACAGACCACAACAGGGCACATCATACCATATAAATAACCTGTCACTGATGCAGCAACAGGCCACAACAGGGCAGATCAAACATTTGAAACAACTTAACTTATCTATACTCCAATGTGGGGAGAGGTTTAGTTTAGGAGAATCTGTGCTCAGTATTATAATGACAGGATGATATGACATGAGGGTAATTGGGTCAGTATACTACCATACTATAACCATAATGTGAATCTAGGAGTTGGCTACCGTATCAGATGCCGTGGTGCTATCTTCTAGCCAACGGGTCCATATCTTTTCAAATTTCTGGGAAAAACCTCTGCCCGAGTAGGTGGCTTTATATAGGGGCAAACTGGCATTCACTAGGTCCTTCCAGAATTTGACAAAGGGGGAAGATGATTGTTTCCAAGTAATCGTGATGGTCTTACGTGCATAGTACAATAACAAGGATATAAGTACAGTCCCTTGTCGCTTTTCTATTTTGTAGAAACTCCTGCTATTAACCTGACTTTTAATTAATCAATTGGTGTTAGAAATAGCTCATATGAAAAGCTAAAGCCCTCCCAAATGATGTTTAATAAAAAAAAAAAAAAAAAAAAAAGGGAGAAGAAATCCCCTATGGGTTGGACTTTTAAGGCATAAAGACTTTTTGACCCCAGATTGAAAACGAAATAGTATAGATTGAGAAAACGTTTATTACAAAGAATAATATATAAAAAAGGTTGACATATATGACAATATATAAAAACACCTGAAAATGTTCAAACAGTACTTGATTTACAAAGTACAAAGTATGAATGCATGTTGTGAACGTTATCTCACAGCTGACGCGTTTCGGAGATTAATGGTTTCCTCCTTCTTCAGAGGTGAGAGTATAACAACATTCCTATTGTATATAGAAAATATCATAGTAAGGTAATATGTCAACAATGTGAACCTTTATACATGTAATAACAATTACAAAATCAAAGAAATTTGTATGAAATGTAAATACACTGAGGCAGGGACTCACAATGAGAACATACCGTATACAGAAGCATTCCAGTATAGTTAAAAACAACGGCTGGGAGGAGGAGCTTCTTCGCCTTATACTTTCTTGGATGATATAGTTTGGCAGGAAATAGATGCCCGTCAACTAGGGGGAGCTGAGCATCCCAAAAGGAGATGAGGGATGCCCAGAGTTGCTCTAATTGTTAGAGTTATTGTATCTATCCCAGTGAGGCAATGTTAGAGGACGCCTGTAGGACACGCTGGGGTTGGAGATTAATATGAAAGCCCTATTGAAGTAAAACAATTATGAGCATATATAGGTATATTGAATATCAAGGCAATAAAGAATTCCTCTTAAGATATAAATCGTATATTTATGGCCTATGTTTGATACCTGTTGATATGTCTTGATTTGCTGCACCACTAATATTAGTGCCCTTCCGCTGTGCAGTTAGTAATTCAACCGATGGCTCTGAGGAGAGATGGTCAAAGATATCTAAAATAGTAGGTCATATTCACCAATGGTGACCCTCCCTGGGGATGTGTATGTCTGTATCTTAGTATACATCTAAGGTATTAACTGAGAGTTTTTTTTTTTTTTTTGTTCAGTGTTTTGTATTCCATATTATTACAGGCATATAGTCACATATCATTACACCCTACAGGTTTGACTAAGATTGAAGTAGGGGTTGAGCTATATGTGGAATGCGCCACAAGCGAAAGAAATAGTGTAGATGGACATAGTATGGCTAGGGAATATAGCCTGTAACCTTAATACATAAGGGTCCTCATACATAGGTATTGTGTTATTTTATTATTTTTCTTTGTTCCCTCCAAATTATCATTTATTACACATAGATCCATACTAATGAGTAATTTGTTGTATTATTTATTAGTAAATTATAAGCATATACAAAGGGAAAATTGTAGGAGATGGGAGGGGAAGGGGCTTTGTGCTACTCTGTTCACTTGATAAGTGGAAACAGATCTCAATCAATAATCCATGGCTTACAAATAGTAAGAGCCATGATGCCGGTCACAGGGATTAGGAGTGGGGAGAAGGTGCCATAAATAAGAAGGGAACAGTTCCATTTCGAGTGTTGGAATGAGGTAAATTATATAGAGTAAATTTTTTTTTTTTTTACCTGTATGCTGCTGTCTCACTGCTCGCCTCCTCCTCAGACTGACTGATGCAGATACTGAGTGGGACGAGCAGTGTATTTAAGTGTGTCTCCCCGCCTTACAACCAGCTGTTTGGGATACAGCTGATTGCTACAAGGCGGGGAAGCATATAGGGCTCTCTTCACCTGCCCCCCCGAGTGTTGCGCGCGCATCCGGGTCCCGCGCACCAATGAATGGTCACGCATCGTGACCCGGACACGCCCACAGCTCCCGTCGGCACGTCATGCCTCACAGGCAAACAGCGCATGCTCGCCAAGTGAAGCAATGTGGAGTCCCGGCGTGGGATGAAGACGCCGGGAATTCCTAATTCGCCGTCCCGTCCATCAAAAGATGGGCGGGCGGCTTGGCGTGCCGGGCGGCCTACTGGACGTTCCCCCTCACATCACCGTAATATAGATACAGAAAGTGAACAAATATTGGTGGTTTGAAGCTCCTTCATCCAGACGTTTTACAATGGAACCTGGAATGTAGATAAGGGAGGGAGAGAACAAAAAGAGATGTTACGTATATTGCAGAAACATTCATTTTATGGAGACTTGTATACATATAGAGAAAATACGTTATGTACAAGCAGAGGGAATTGTTTAGGAGTTCCATCTTATTTTTTATTCTTTATTCTGGTTTAAGAACGCTTAGTAATATATATCTAACAAGCAAAGTAGCAGAAAGGATATGGTTGCAGATATAGAATTGCAGTTTAGATTGGTGTACAATTAATGTAAGTTTATTTATAATGTACAGGGGTCAAAACGGGCCCAAAAGTGGAATGTCAGGGCAAGATTGATGCGTTTCCCAATACATCTTGTACAGTCATATTTATAGCATTTATACATTGCTGATCACTTAAAAGTAGTGTATGACAGAGCCCATATTGTTTGAGGAAGTTGTAATCTTTATGAGTGTATTATAATCATAAATGATTATAATGTGTATTTTATGCGCAAAATATGGCGCGCATTTTTAAATTTGATTCTAGTAGATAGAGGACGTCTTGGAAGTGGGAAAAAGGGAGAGGAAGAGGGGATAATTTTTGAGATTTATTTATCCTCCCCAAGCTCATGGGTTCCTACACTGGAAAAGGGTATGGGCATGGATGTTTAATGATGATGATGTTTAATGCACTGAAATAAATTAGTTTCACTGAAAAAAGATTTATCATTTAATCAAGACAGACAGGTCAAATTTTGGCAAGACAAAAGTTTTGTCGCCTATACAGAAATTGAACAACTTTACTGAAAATCAAAAAATATGTCAGCAAATTAAGTAGTGGTGCTGTGAGATCCAAATGTAATATCTTGTATGACTTCCATGAGCTTGAAGGACAGCATCCATGCTGTTTGGCAAGGATTCATACACTTTATTGATAAAGTCATCAGGAATAGCAAAGAAAACAGTCTTGCATGCCTCCCAGAGTTCATCAATATTCTTTGGTTTTGTCTTCCATGCTTCATCTTTCATCCTACACCACATATGCTCAATGATGTTCATGTCTGGTGACTGGGCTGGCCAATCCTGGAGCATCTTGATCTTCTTTGCCTTAAGGAACTTTGATGTGGAGATGGAAGTATGCGACGGAGCACCATCCTGCTGCAAAATTTGGACTTTTTTATGGTTGGGAATATAAGAGGTAGCTAAGATTTCTTGGTATTTTAGACTATTGATGTTGCCTTCCACCCTGCAGATCCCTCGCACACCCCCATACTGGATTTAACTCCAGACCATGATTTTGCCTCCACCAAACTTCACTGTTTTCTGGGTAAATCTTGGCTCCATGCGGGTTCCAGTAGGTCTCCTGCAATATTTGCGGCGACTGTGGTGTAATTCAACAGAAGATTCATCTGAAAAATCCACCTTCTGTCACTTTTCCAGAATCCATCCTTTTAGCAGGCTGTGGCCCTTGGCAAATGCCACATGGTTTTTCAATTGTCTTTTGTTTAGTGCTGGCTTATGGGCACTGATTCAACCATGGAGGCCATTTCGAGACAGAATCCGACAAAATGTTCTGGTTGACACAGGGACTTCAGGTGACCAGGTCTCGTGGAGCTCTGCTGCAGTGGAAAATGGGCTGGCCTTGGATTTTCGAGCCAACAAACGGTCCTCTCGAGCAGTTGTCTTGCGGGGTCGGCCTGACCTGGCCTTGTCCAAAACGTCTCCAGTCTCTTCAAATCTTTTTTTTATCCTCTGAACTTGACGCTGAGACACATTGAAGATGTCTGCCACATCAGCAGTGGATCTGGTCTTCAGCCTCTTGGTAATCAACACTTTAGTTTCCGGGTGAATCTTAGGCATGTTTGCAGAGGTCTAGTTGCAGTTGAGGTCTAGTGTACTGGTGTTCTTTTTATACACACCTAATTGAGCCATTATTAGTCACAGGTGAAGCTCATATAACAAGGCGTCAACACTTATGTCTTGGCAAAAATTGACTCAATGGGCTTTACCAAGCTGTGAATATTAGAATACTTTTTGTCAGTTTCGTTTTGCACTGAAACATTATTACAAAAGCTGTTGGGATTAAAATTACCCATTTCTTGTAACAAGCGACAAGACTTTGGTCAGGGACTGTATTTTCCTGGCTCTGAGCATTGACATTGGTTCCACCAGTCCCAGCAGACAATGTTTAGGATCATAAGGGACACTGGTCTTAGTGATCTGAGTGATCACTCAGAGTATTTCTTTCACATAATGCACAATTGCTGGGCAGGCCCAGAAAATGTGAAAGAAATCCCCTGGCTGGTATGAGCAGTGCAACACGCCGGAGAATATGCCGGCGACATCTGATGCAGCCTGTGAGGCGTGTAGTGAGCTCTGTGTACAATTTTATATTGGACCAGCTTGTCCCTGGCTGAGATCAGAGGGGAGAATGGAAAATCCCAGATCTCCCTCCAGTCATCCTCATCCAGCCCCGGTATGTCCTTCACCCATTTCCTGCGGAGGGAGGACAGCTCAGGGATGGCAGCAACCAGCAGGGACCCGTAGATCTGAGACGTGGGCTTCTCCAGGTCCTTCACCCAGAGGGTGGATTCAAGCTCCGAATATTCTAGTGTAATTGGTTGGTCTAAGAACTGACACCTGTGAGCATGAGCAATTTGAAGATACCTGAAATGGGCCCGTGCAGGTACATTATACTTGGCACACAATACAGGAAAGGGAGTGAGCTCTCCATTGGTGATAACATGCTCAAGGGTCAGCACCTTGTATTTGGCCCAGGCCTGTGGGTCCGGAATGGTGTTAAAGTGCGATAAGTTAGGATTCAGCCACAGGGGGGTGTGAGGAGACCAGGAGTTTGGCTGGGGAGCCCTCATTGCCTCTCCCACCCTCCATGCCCGTATAGTGGTGCGCATGGAAGGGGTGAGGCAATGAGGTGTTTTTGGCCCCCTGAATATCAACCCCTTCAAGGCCTCCAGAGTCCCCACTATAGCCGCCTCCAGCACCACCGCGGAATTGGTCAGGTCTGGCTGCAATCACCAATGGGCAGTTACCAGCTGAGTGGCCAGGAAATATTTGTGGCAATCAGGGAGAGCCAAACCCCTAGTGTCCACAGGCCTGGTCAGAGTGGTGTATTTGAATCTAGGAGATTTAGACCCACAAATAAAGGAGAGGAAGATTTGTTTAAGAGCGTAAAAGAAGGTTTTGTTCAGCCATTGTAGGGAATTTCTAAAGATGTACGTTAGTTTGGGGAGGATTTTCATTTTTAGGAAATTGATGCGTCCAATGAGGTAGAGGGGAAGATTGTCCCACGCCCTCAGTTTGGATTTAATCCCTATCAGGACAGGTTCAAGATTGACATAACATGTAAACATTTTAAATCAGGGCGTGGCCAAGCAGCGGACATGTGAGCAGCCTAGGAGAGGAGCTCCGCTGACACCGATCAATCCTGAGAAATATCCGGCAAAGATTTTCCCGAACGGAGGGCACAGACGAGTGGGGGAACCATCCGAGACCTGGGGGAACCGGGTGAGATGGGTCGAATCGGCACAGCGGGCCCTAAAACCGCCGCGGACCGGCAACATACGCAGGCCGCGGGAGGAATCAAAGATGGCGCCGGCCATCCGGCCTCATGTAAAAAGCCGCCAAAGGACAAGAAAGCTCCAGCCGGTGAGTCCAAATCCCCTGCAGCCCCACACACCGCTACAAACGCCACAAAGAAATCCAAACCACCCTCCACGATTAAGGAGCACTTTACTGACCCCTCACAAAGCCCCAGACTATCGGCCACGCCGGCCCTGCCTGTGAGAGAGGACCCTGACCCCTGGGAAGCCGAAGGCAGATGGGAGGAAGAAAGTGAGGCAGGGGGACCATCACAGTCAGCTATACTAGCAGAGGAGGGTGGGGAGGATGGTGAAGAAGTGGAAGAGCTCACACTTAAACATGTAATGGACGCTATCCAGCAATGTCAGTCATCTCTTACTACACAGATTGAAACGGTCAGGCTTGACTTATCAATTGTAAAGCATGATATGCAGAAAATGAGATCCAGAATTACTGGGACTGAACAACGCATTAGTGACATTGAAGATACTGTGCAACCTATGTCTAATAGTATGAGAATGCAGCAACAAGATTTAAAGGAGCAGGCACTAAAACTTAATGATTTAGAAGACCGCATGCGCAGAAACAATCTACGCATTATTGGCTTTCCAGAAGGCTCAGAAGGCAAAGATCCAGAACTTTTTCTAGAAAAGTGGCTGCGTGACACTATAGGAGCAGAACATCTCTCACCTATGTTTGCTATCGAGCGGGCTCATAGAGTCCCTATGCGCCCCCTTCCACCGGGAGCCCCACCTCGCCCACTGCTTGCAAAAATATTGCATTTCAGGGATAAGGAGAACATCATGCGAAATGCCAGAAATCTACCCGAGATTAGATTTAATGGGAATAAGATATCGCTCTTTCTAGATTTTTCAGCAGCCACACAAAAACAAAGAGCAGCATTCACGACTGTAAAGAAGCGACTTCGAGACAAGCAACTTAATTACAGCATGCTTTATCCGGCTAAATTACGAGTCATCAACGACGGCAGAGTCCAGTTCTTCCTGACCCCGGCGGAAGCTGCGGATTGGCTTGATGGCCTAGGCTAAGTACCCAGAGCACCCACGTTATGCTGTTTTGAGCAGCATATCTGACCGTGATATCCCACACAGATATACACAGGATGCCTGCGCCATCATGATTAGTAGAATCTAGCCCAGGCATCCTTCCTAATGTGCCTTACTTTTTGTTTCTATTTACTTTTTCTTGGTTCAGTTAAAGAATACTAGGAGGCCCTATATTAGGGTGAAACACCTGATCACCAAGGATGGAATGGCGATGAGGAGTGGACTGTTCCATAACTCTTGAATACAGGTACCGAGATACTACATAACCACCCACAGTTGAGTGTGCAAGTTTTGGTTATACTGTGCCCGACTAGGGACTTTCAAACATCAGAAACGCTATCCTGAACGTTATTTCTGCTTACAGGTGTCTCCATCGCTCCCCGAGACACGTGCTTCACCTTTTCATTTTTGACTACCCTTTTGTTTTATTTTGTTTTCTCTTTCTAAAGGGACTTTTTGGTGCTACATGGTTAACTGAGGGATCCATTTGGTCACCTCGCAGGTTATTCACATGGTTTCTGGGAAGAAGCTCGTTGAGGTTTGGGGCAATGAGCAGGGAGGGGGGAGGGTAGGGTTAGTTAACACCAAAGTGTTCTATTTGGTGGCAGGTTTGTATTTTACCTTCACTACACGGTACTACCGTCAAGATGTGTTACTACAGTATCATTGCATGAAAAGCCACACCAATGCCATGTTAACCTATAATCTGAATACTCTAGCTGGTATTTACCTCTCTATGCCTAAGAAATATGTTGTGTATTTACTTTACAAAGATTATCCACGATTTCTAGATGAGTCTTAAGTGCCTTACCTGGAATGTGCGAGGTCTGAACTCAAGGATCAAGAGATCTTTGGTTTTGGACTACCTAAAACGCACAAAATCGCACATTATGTTGCTACAAGAGACCCACCTGGTAGGGTCTAAAGTCATGGCATTAAAGAGAAGATATGTTGCTCATGCATTCCATGCAACATACTCCTCATATTCCAGAGGTGTCTCTATATTGATTCTCAGGTCCTTACCTGTTCAGATAATAGAGGTCAAAATTGATCCGCAGGGCTGCTATGTAGCTGTGGTACTGAGATATATGGAATCCTTTTATACCATTGTAAATATATATGTTCCGCCACCATTTGAAAGACAGAAGTTGGACAAATGTATGGCCACAGTCCTCCCCATGATACAGGGTCACCTTATCATTGGGGGTGATTTTAACAAAGTTATGGACGGGGACATGGATAGGCTCAGATGTACCAGACCTCAATCTCACTCCCTGAAAGAATGGGCTGAAGCATATGATCTAACGGAAGTATGGAGGTGGAAATTTCCCGATAGAAAAGAGTTCTCTTGTATATCTGAATCCTACAAGTCCTTATCACGACTTGATATGTTTTTTACGTCCAGAGATATGTTACAAAAGGTGGAGGAGGTGTCATATCTCTCCAGAGCGCTTTCCGATCACTCTCCTCTGGAACTCACCATACGTGTGCAGGGACAGGATGCTGATCGCATCTGGCGTATGAGTCCTTACTGGCTCACAGAGCCAATGGTACTAAGCTATTGCATGGAAGCCATTACCATGTTCTGGCAGGAGAATGCTCGGGAAGGGCCGGCCTTAATTAAATGGGACGCGTTCAAAGCGGTAATTAGGGGAGCATATATGAGAGGAATATCTATTTTGAAAAAAGCTACTGCGGAAAGGTTACTCACTCTGTCTAATGAAGTGCAGGAGGTAGAGGAGGCATATGTTAGGAACCCGTCCCCGGACGGATTCCAAGCAATACAGGCTGCGAAAAGGACATATGAATTAGCACTAACGGATAAAACCCAGAAGAAGCTGTTGTACCAGAGACAGAGGATTTTTGACACGGGAGACAAAAATGGCAAGATTTTGGCATTCTTGGCCAACCCAATACCTGACCCAGTTGCCATATCCAGAGTATATGACAGCTTGGCCAATGTCCAGGACTCCAAGGAAGGGATCATGACGGCCTTTATGCAATTTTATTCTGACCTGTATAGGTCACAGGCCCATTATACCCCCCCTGAGCTGAATGAATATGTAGACTCTATTAACTTTCCGATGTTATCGGAAGAGCAGCAGCAATTACTGGAGGAACCCATCTCCACGGACGAAATAGAACAGGCTATTAAGACCTTTGCTAAACATAAAACTCCAGGTCCTGACGGAATACCCATAGAATGGTATGTAACCCATATAGACACCATGGTACCAAGGTTGCATCGTTTGTATGCCACCATCTTCTTAGAAAAAAGCCTGCCCCCGTCTATGAAAGAGGCCCTAATAGTACTGATCCCGAAACCTAACAAGGATCTCTTATACTGTGAATCCTATAGGCCAATCTCTTTGATCAACACAGATCTCAAGATCTTAACAAAAATATTAGCTACCCGTATAAACCTAGTAGTCACGACCCTGATTAGCCCTGATCAAACGGGGTTCATACCAGGTAGGTCCACATATAGTAATGTACGGAGATTGTTCACGAATATCCAATTTCCCACCAGAGAAAGGAAGTCCAGAGCGATTGTATCCTTAGACGCCCACAAGGCATTCGACTCTATTGAATGGCCCTACCTATTTTACATACTCGAAAAATTTGGATTCGGGGGTAATTTCCTTCAATGGATCAGGCTAATGTATGAGAAACCTACTGCTCGCATCAGAATCAACGGGATAATCTCCAGACCTTTCAGTATTCGCAGGGGTACTCGTCAGGGGTGCCCTCTAGATAGAACCCCTGGCCAGATTAGTAAGAACCTCCCAAAGGATCCGGGGTATGAAGATAGGCAATTTGGAGGAACGCATATCCCTATACGCAGATGACATGCTGATATATCTGACAGACCCACAAAGCACAGTCCCAAGCATGCTTCAGGTTTGATAGAAGAGTTTGGTAGATTTTCGGGCCTTAGGATAAATTGGACAAAATCCAACATTTTTAGAGTAGACCATGACCTTCCTTTCGACCTCCCAACAGACTGCCCACTCCAACTGATGGACAAATTTAAGTACTTAGGGATTACGATACAACTGCCAATTTCCTCATATATAGTTAATAACTTGGTGCCATGTATAGACTCCTTTAAACACAAACTGGCCAGCTGGACAAACCTGCCATTAACATTAATGGGTAGGGTCAATCTATTCAAAATGTTTTTTCTGCCTAAATTCTTATATATCCTGGCAAATAGCCCAGTATATATTACTAAGAAGACGTTCCAAGAAATTGACTCTTTATTAATAACCTTTTTATGGTCTCCCAAGAACCCCAGAATAGCACTAAAAACACTGCAGTTACCCACAGCTCAGGGGGGTTTGGCACTTCCAAACCTCAGACAATATTACTTTGCATCACAACTTGTGTTTGTGCACTGGTGGATGTTTCCACAAATCACCAACGCTGCAACAGCAGCGGAAATGGCGACACTTTCATCACAGGAAGCCCTGAGTAATCTAATATTTTGTAAAAGGGTCAGAGAGCGAAGGGGCACTGACATAATACAGGTATCCATTGATATTTATAAACGATGTCTCCTATTAATTCCGGAGGACACACCGTCTATATCTCCCAATCAACCGATATGGAACAACCCCACGTTTACTCACTTCCTAAGCCTACCGGGCGCCTCCGCCTGGGATGCTAGGGGCCTAAGATATATACATCAATTATATGATCAGGGATCTCTTAAGCCCTTCGACGCACTACAAGAGGAACTTGGGGTGCCAGGGACCTGGCACTTCAGATATCTTCAACTAAAACATGCAGCAACGGCCCAATTAGGTCTTAACAATGTTAGGTTTCATAACTCTACGTTAGAAGAGGCACTTCTGCAACCCGAACACTCGGGATTAATATCAGGATATTACAAGCTGTTATCTCAGGGGGGCGCGGACCAATTACAGAAAGTGAAAAGTTACTGGCTTATGGATGTACCGGATATATCAGATGAAAACTGGGAAGAATTCATGGATACATACTTTACCACCACTATATCAGCCAGGGATAAAATGATACAGCTGCGCATTTTTCATAGAGTTTACTACACACCCCTACGCCTATTTCGCATGAAGAAAATAAATAGCTCTGTCTGTCATAAATGTAACAAACTTACAGGTGATCTGCTCCACATGCTCTGGAACTGTGAAAAGGTACGCCCATTTTGGTCACAAGTGACTAGCTTTATAGCAACTAATTTTGATTTACCGAATATTTGTAGTCCTAAGTGGTGCATACTGGCAATCTTTGAAGAGGTAGACATGAGCACATATCAAAAACAATTTTTACGCCTTTTATTATTTTATGCCAGGAAAACGGTGGTTTTGCAATGGATATATTCCACACCGATTTCTCTGAACTTATGGAAGAATGTAATTAATCAGGTACTGCCTGTTTACAAACTGACGTATGAGGCGAGGGGGTGTGCGGCTAAATTCGAGAAGATATGGGGAAAGTGGACAGAGCTTGTTGAGGCTTGCGAATACCCTGAGGTGGAATAAAACTCTAGTGTGGGAGCGACATCTTATATTGTTTAGAATGAATACTAATAGGCCAATAGCTACCAGGGACAACTTGAGAATAGAAAGAGGTAAAGGTACGCAGAATTTGCTATATGAGGGCATTGATGATTTCATCAAAAGAGGCGATTAAGAATTCTGATGCTTATTGCTCAATATAAATGTGGCAACGATACTGTTATTATTGTTTGAGGATGTAGTGACGAGAATAAGTACAAGTTTATCTTCATTACAGGGTTAGTATCACAGAAATACCTATCTTGTCATCGATACCGAAATTGTCAAAAATACGTTATGTATGGTTGTATTTGTTTAATAAGGAGAATGATCCTATGGACATATGTAAAATTGGTGATGTAATACGGATGTGAATGTATTATGTTTGTAATGAAGATTAATAAAAACAGTTTAAAAAAAAAAAAAAACATTTTAAATCAGAAAGACACAACTCCTCAAACAGAGTCAGATTCCCGCTGTGCCACTCCTTACCCAACCCAGCACAGAAATTATGTCGTTGGAAATATTGAAGCCATTGTCCTCTATAGGAACAAGAGAGGAAGATAAGCTCTCCTAGGGATTTCAGGCCCTTCGAGGTCAGTGTGTGCCAGATAGGCGATGGATGTGATGATTGCCAGCGGAGAAATCTATTATCTGACAAACTGGGTAAAAACCTTGGGTTTCCCAATATTGGAGTTAATGGCCTCGGGCATGAAGATATTCTATATTTTATGATGGCCTTCACCCAAACATATAAAAGTGAAGAAAGCCAGAGTGTTAGCTGTGCTAGAGGTGGGCGATCGATGGAAAGCAACCATGGGAGGGAGGTCAGTGGTACAGACAATAGGTCCGACTAAAGATTAACCCTCTGCTTGACGGAGAGATGATGGAACCAGTCTAGTACCCTACTAAATAATGCCTCAGTGTGGTATAATTCCAAATGAGGCAGGCTTGCACCACCATCATCTCGCCTCTTCACCAAAAAGTCATAATTAACTACTTGCCGACCAGCCGTCTTCATTATGCGGCAGAGGAGCTGATGCACGTGGCCGGCGGCCGCAATGTCCACCGGCCACCTGCAATTGCTCCACAGAGAGCCAGAACTGGGATCTGTCGATATAAACAAACAGATCCCGCTCTGACAGCGAAGTACAGAATGATCGTCTATTCCTAGTGATGAGGAACAGCGATCTTTCTGTACTCCCAGTGAGTCCCCTCCCCCCCCCACAGTTAGAAACACCTCCCAGGGAACACATTAACCCCTTGATCACCACTAGTGTTAACCCCTTCCCCGCCAGTGTAATTCTTACAGTAATCAGTGCATTTTTATAGCACTGATCACTGTATAAATGACGCTGGTCCCAAAAAAGTGTCAAAAGTGTCTGACCTGTCTGCCGCAATGTTGCAGTCCCATTTAATTTATTAAACCTTTCCCAGCCACATACCATCATACATGAATTCGGCCTTGAGGCAGATGTTTTAACATATGCACTCAAGGATATCCTGTTAATACCGAGAGTCCCAGAAGAGAGACACACCAGGCCTAATATCAGACCCAATTTATGTCTCTGACAGGTATTATATACGCCCATTATATTATAAAGAAAACTGCGCTAACCATAAGTAATTTAAATTCAAAACAATTTTAAAAAATGTAAATAAATAAAAGGCAGCAGAATTGTGTGATAACACAGGAGAAACAGTAGTAAGAAAAACTACACCACACAAAAAAAAAAAAAATGGTAGAATAATAAAAATACAAACAATCAAAAAGATATAACAAATAAATTCCTATACACTCCAGTGAAATCTCAGTGCCTCTTGTTAGTAGTGAAATAAACAGTAGACCATAATAACACTATATTAATTGGAGTCCATAAATGTAAATGTGAAAACTTGATTGGATAGATAAACTCTTCAGAACTAAGTGTCCTGTATTAGACCACCACTGTGCTCCTACACATTTAGTGAATCCCGTCACCGATACAAAAGCCCCTTACCAGATGGTAAAAGGCAAATAGCATTCAGGATCATCAACCATAGGTAAAGGGGGGGGACCCCCACAGCAGCATCCTCGTGGTGGATCTGAGCCCTTGGTTGCAATGGTTCATGTAGTACGTGGCGTATTGGACCATAAGGATAAACAGAGGACCATAGCGTGATACCGTAATGGTAGCAAATTTTATTAAAAATTAATCAAATGGTACTCACATTATACAAAGTAAAACGAGCATTTAAAAGCAAAACGCCGGCCGGCATTCAATGGAGCCCTTCCTCCTTCCTAGACAATGCGGTGACATCACTGCACGTCCTCCCAGACTAGTTTCATCGTAAAGCAGACATTCTCAATGGGGATAGGGAGGTACCGTGACTCACCGCTAATTATAGCACCATGCCTCATTCTGAGATGCAAGGAAGTGGCTGTGGGCCATCTTAACTAAGGGAAAAGATGCCCAAATATAACTTAATAACCAAATTGATTACTAAAAAAATAGATAAAACTAAATACAAAAAAATATAGAATTAGGACTATAAGAAAAAATTTGAAGCTAAATACTAATAAGGCAAACATTCAGCAAACTCAATGTTGTGAATGTCAACCATCAACTCTCATGTATTCATACGGAGCCGGCACTCATGCGTGAGAATGTTGATAAAACACACGGATGGGCCGGAACATGTAGAGACAAATCAATCCCAATAGGGAAGGTGGATAATGTTATAAAAAATACAGAAAAGAATACAAAATCGTATAGGAGATCAGCAACGGCACTCATATAGCAGACAGCTGATGGGCTATCCAGACCTCCTAACGTCAACGCAATCTAACGCGGCTTCCAAGAAGCAGAACAATAGAACATGAAATTGTTCCTTAGCTGCGAATATAACACAAGGGCAACCTGGCCCAAACATTAACAAATATATTCTCAGTACAAATGATCTAATTAGACCTGAAAAAATTAAAATTTATATCAGATCATGGCAAGGAATAATTGTGGAAATTAATTAGTGAAAAAATACTAATAATAATGAAAATAAAAGTGAAAATATAAAAATATACCCTACCCCTACCGACCAAAAAAACATAATTATGGGAGATAACCACATACCATTGGTTGGTTTACAGTACAATATGTAGGATAGGGCTTGTATGGAATCAAATATCCATTTAGAGACTATATACATACAGTGCCATAATGTGAAACCAATTCCTGTATGGATTCTTTAAATTGCATACATAAAGACGTGAACTAATCAATAAATTGAAAATGCCCATCCTTGCATATATGAGTGGGCAACATTTATGGTCAAACATTTAATGTGAACATTTAATATTGCAAGTGGGAAAATATATTGAAATAAATCCTTAAATATGCAAAAAAAATTTATATATAATAAAAATAAAAATAAAAATAAATATAAAAATAAAAATGAAAAAAAAATAAAAAGTGACTATGGACTACAGACTACGTTTCGACTTGGAAACCTCATGCATTATTGATATAAGCGTTGACGTCTGCATCAACCTTCAACCCAAACGGAATATAGGTTTTTAAATGGTGAATCCACGCCATCTCAAGTTTGGAGATTTCCCTCACCATAAAACTCCCCCTCCAGTTGGGTTTGAATTTATTAATCCCCAGAAAAAGAGTGTTAGCTGGGTCCCTGTTATGTACCTGTAGGTAGTGTTTCGAAACAGAGTGTTTTTTGAATCCTGTTAAAATATTCGTAATGTGCTCGTTGAGAAGAACTTGCGGGGGCGCTTGGTCCATCCCACATAATGCAGGCCGCAAGGGCATTGCAATAGGTAGACAACTCCTACTGTGGCACATGTGATACAAGGTTTGATACTAAAAACCTTCTGTGTGGCAGTGGACCTAACAGAGGTGACCCTTCTGTCTGAGCTGGAATTGAGATGACAAACTCTACATCAGGGGTCTTCAAACTATGGCCCTCCAGTTGTTCAGGAACTACAATTCCCATCATGCCTAGTCATGTCTGTGAATGTCAGAGTTTTACAATGCCTCATGGGATGTGTAGTTCTGCAACAGCTGGAGGGCCGTAGTTTGAGGATGCCTGCTCTACATCGTCTGCACTGGTAGAAACCTGTGAGCTGATCAAAGAAGCCTCTACCGGATACTGGGGGATTCAGAATGTTAGGGGTCACTCGGTTCTGTAATGATGAAGCACCTCTAAAAATAACCCTTGGTCTAGATGGCAGAAGATTCCCTAAGACATTGCAATAATATGCCAATGCTTGTTTATAAGTTGCTTGATGCCACTGTGCTGTACAGAGTATGAGTTAATAAAGGGAACCCCCAGTGATTGCTCACCACTGATCCTGGATGCTCTTTGTCTGAGCAGATCATCTCTATTTGTAGCCAACACAGTATCCAAGGTATCCTTAAGGTAATCACTTTGGTACCCCTTTTCTAGAAAGCGACCAGTCAATACATCGGCTTGTACCGAAAATTCCTGAAGGTCAGAGAAGTTCCTCTGGAGCCTCAAGTATTGGCTCTTTGGAACCACTCTGAGCCAGGAACTATGATGATGAACTATGAACTATGATGGCAACTCCCAACAGGAATAAATTAATTCCCGTCGGTCTCCTTGAAAAAGGTAGAAGTGGAAAAATGATTCTCTTTAATCGCAATCCTTAAATCCAAATAATGGATTTTGGACTGGCTGGCCTCATATTTCAATTGGATGCCTCTCTGGTTGGAATTGAGTGCATCCATGAAAATAGCCAAGTCACGGTGCTGGCCCTCCCATAGGAGGAGGGTGTAATCAATGTACCTCAAAGGGCAACCTGGGGTACATGTTCGGAATAGATGACATCCTCCTCCCAAATTTGCCAAACTCAGGGCATATTTTGCCCCCATGGCAACACCGGTGTCTTGTTTGTAAAACTAGCGAACATAATTGAACATATTACAGCGCACACATTCAAGAATGACGTTTCCTGCAGGGCTAGTTAAAAACACCTGAACATATTCAAAAAATACGGGGGTTTGGTCACACTATATGGTTATATAGTGCTAAGCCCACTTACTGCGACAAAGTACCCCGAATTAGTGGGTCCTGCCCTAGTAATAGAATGAAAGATCCTGCGTCTCAACCATGGGAGCCAAACTCCTCTATGTGGGAGAACTGAAAGGATTCCTCCTATACACTGGTGGCCACTAAATAAGAGGTAATTAAGAGGGGGAGGGGTGCTCTAACCCAAAAAAAACTGGTCAGGGTTTATTACAACATACAAAAACATATTTGGGAAGCACTCACCAATAAGTTTAAATTCAAGATGGTGCTGCCATAAGACCAACAAGCATTAGCGAACATATTACAGCGCACACATTCAAGAATGACGTTTCCTGCAGGGCTAGTTAAAAACACCTAAATTTGAGAAAGTGCACCTGTCATTCAGGAAGGCCAGAATCCCTGTCCAAATACAATTTCACAGCCTCAAAACCCAGTTCATGTGGAATAATGGTGTAAAGAGAAGTGACGTCAATTGTCACCATCCACATCTCAGGGCTAGGGGAAATGTTAGACAATAAATTAATAATATGTCTGAAGTCCTAAACAAAGGAAGGCATTAGCTGCACTAATGGCTGCAAATAAAAATCGATATATATGCCCACCCGGGACGTAATAGAATCATTCCCACTAACAATGAGACATCACGGGGGGAGACAGGATTTTTATGTAGTTTGGGGAGATAATAAATAGTTGGTGTACGGGGGGCCCTAGGAATCAGGAAAAGCCTCTCCTTTGCAGGAAATTCAGGAAACAGCCGGAATTTTTTTTTTTTTTGTTTTTTTTGGAGGGGGGTTGTGTGTCTCAACTTACCAAAACCACATTATTAACATTTGTATTTCTTGCTTAAATTTACTAGGAGTTTGTTGGTTGTTGGTGCCCCTTGTTAATTCTACTTTAGGATTAGTGAAATGTACCAGCCTACTCAAAGAAAAACTGTCATTGTAGAAAAGTAAAACACAATAGTCAATGATTATTTCAAATCAAAAAAACCTTTATTTAGGTCACACCAACAAACCAAAGAGGAACGGAGCCATGGTGAAACTTGGGGAATTTGCAAAGCCTTGGCCCCCCACGACAACCATCATTGTTCAAGCGTAGAAAATTGGGGGCCTGAGGAGTACGTATATTAATGGGAGTGCAATCTGGTCGTGAAGTCCAAAGTATCCGGAACTGCAGCAGATGCCATCTAGGTCCCCAGGCTCTGGTACTACAAGAGGCTCCATCTTCTCTCAGACCAGACTGATGCCAGGTCGTCACTCTCAGGTCTTCCTTCCACGCTTCCTTGCACGCTGTGGCTGTCGTGCTGGTGGGGTGGCAGAAGGAGGAGGAGGTGGAGGAGGAGGCGGAGCATGGTAACTATGGCAAACATGTGTGACTAGGGTCATCTCCCCAGCCCTACCCTTATTTAGGACATGGAGGATGAGCCCCTCACACATGTTGCGTTGCCCCACCTCCATACCCATCATTTTTGTGACAACCACCGAGCCAAAGGTCTCCTCGTCGGCGGGTGTGGCATGTAGGGAGTCTGAAGCCTCTCTTATCATGCGGAGCGCTGACTGTGCCGCATAAACCCCCCCTTCTCGCCCTTTTGTACGGAAGGCGGAGGGGAGGGGTTTGGGTGTCAGTCAGGCTCTGAGGCCTAGCCCCCTCTTGGCTGCCACTACCCAGCTCGTGGCTGCCACTAACCCCTGCCTCCTCCTGACTGCCACCTTCCACAGCCACCTCCTGGCTGAGGTCTTCCTGTGTATGAAAAAGGGACATAGTTTCAGTTATTTGTTCATCAAACACACACAATTCTCATCTAGTGACTGGTGCAAAATGTTTACAAATAGAAAACCATACAATTCTCAGCCCAGCAGTTTAGATTCTGGCCCCAAATGTCTCCAACACCACTGTCTGTTGATATGTCAAACATGTTAGGAACTAAGCAATTGGCGATCCTGAATTAAGTGAACATCATTCATTATTCCCATAAATGGTAACAAAACTACTATACCTGGAACAAGCTGGGCTCCTCCACCTCTTTCAGACTGGAAGGCCCAGGTTGCTCCTCGGAAGCCTCATCAGGGGTGGGCTGCGCGCAAGGAAGCGTGGAAGGAGGAGTTGAGGTTGGCTCCGTGACATCAGCCTGGTCTTTCAGAAAATGGAGACTCTGATAGTACCAGAGCTTGGGCACATAGACCTCATCTGCTGAAGTTGCAGTTTCCTCAGACTTCACGACCTTTATCCGCTCCCTGATATACGCACTCCTCAGGCTGCCAATTTTCTTTCTTATATCATCAACAGTTGCCGCGGGGAACCTTGGCTTGACAAATTCCACAAGTTCCTCCAGGGCTGCGTGCCTCTTTGGTTTGTTGGTGTAATGTGGGTGTTTACCCTGCCATAAAATGGGAAATTCCCTGTATTTGGCAATGAAGAGGGGAGAAAACTCATGTCGTTGAATCCCTTCATAATCTCTGCAAGACACACCACACAAAACCCTCTAAATTATGTCAGGCTAAACTCTCCTAATCTTCTCCATAAAGAAGCCTCAAGTTCGAATCGGTCTAGGCTAGTTATGTACCAACGTCAAATTGTACCTTCGTTTGTAGCGATCGTCTCGTGCGTGAGTTTTCTCTCCCCTCGTCTCCCAGATCGTGGCTACGACACAGGCGTGTGACGTTTTATATACAGAGCGCATGCGTCAAACTCCGCCCGCCCCTGACGATCTTTCTCGTCTATTCCCCACCCCTTCTCTTTACGGCGCAGTGGGGAGAGCACATGGCGTGGACACAGCAGGTGCGCCCCAAATATCCCCCCAACGAGGAGGAGGACGAGGAAAGTCCGGAGGCAGAAACGTCCCGATCCCGGAGCCTGAAATTCAAGGCCTCAAATATGTCATTTGGAGAAATGTTGGAGATGGTGGACATATTAAAGAGGAGCGACTATGATGGGAAGTATGGGCCTTACCTCAACCCCAATGTCCGCAAGGCCAAGATCATGTCTAAAGTTGTGAGAAGGCTGTACAATCATTTTGGGGTACAACGATCCAAGGAGCAACTGAGGAAACGCTGGTCAGACCTGAAACTGAGGGAGGCCGATCAGTACAGAAAGATCAAGCGAATTCTTCAAAAAAGTAAGTAGTTGTGTTTTGTGTTTGATTTCTGGCTTGCATACTGCTCCATGTGTTTTGATTTTTACAAAGTTGTACATTCCAAAATGGCCACTTTCAGGTTCGTCTGTGCATTCGATCGTACTCAGCCTCGATCTTTCTGCCACTGTCATGGTCGTGTGTGTGTGTCCATTCGATCGTACACAACCTCGATCGTTCGGCCACTTATAATACGATGTTTGTTGTTTTTTTTTTGGGGAAAGGAAGTTTGTTCTCACTAGAAATGTCATCAAGAATGTAAAGCCTATTTATTCAATGTAAAGGAGAGGTCTCCCAGTAGCTGTTTACCCATCTGGACTCTAGAGCACTAGTGCTGGGACACCCAAACCCCCTTTTTATTAGGCTTTTCCACACATGTGCTCCAGTGGATACTAGAGGGGTGTCTCCATCACACAAACTTCTACCAAAAAGCTAGTCAGTTTAGCACCTTTACAAAGTGACTACATTCATGTAGTTGGCATTTGTAACTGGCCAAACAAAAATAGTGTCCGTCACTTTCAAGCAATGTTTGTCATTTCCTATTTCTGCCCTCAATAGATGGTGTTGCTAAATCTTCCTTTTGTACATTCTCATAGGGGAGCGAAAACTTGGGCCGTCTGAGGAAACCCCAAACCAACACCTCCCAAAAAAGGGGAAAGAGCAGAAGCAGAGGAGGAGGAGGAGGAAGGAGAGATCATCGAACTTGGAGAAATTGTCACCACAACAGGTGAGTGTGGGAGAACACAGCTACTGGTAAGCTAATCCATGTATGGCTGCCTCATTTCCAACACCCCATTTTTGTTTGTTTGTGGTTTTTTAGGTGACGTGGATGTTGTGGAAGAAAAATCGCACTTTACCACAGAGAGTGCCCACGTACTCATCGGGGAGATAATGGTCTGCAATCGAGATCTAGATTACATAAAGCAAAACATCAATGATGTTCAACAAAAATTGAAGAACATCATTGATGTTTTAGGAAAAATATGAAAACGCACCAAGTAATTAACACACATTTGTGCCAGCTTCTGAACACATTTGCAACTTAAAAACTGTGTGAAATTTGGAACATGCACACATTTGTGTCCACATGTGCTAGCTCCCATCATGGTGGATGAATGCCAACGTTTTTGTTGGGGGTGCAAACACTTTACGAACTACGAAAGTTGGTGTACGGGGGGCCCTAGGAATCAGGAAAAGCCTCTCCTTTGCAGTGAGGATCCTTTCGTAGGACCCCCTCCGCCACCAATGCTTCTAATTCCCTTGTATATTTGACCTTTGGATCCATTAATATAGTGGGTGATTCCAACACCTACACACTGTTACCAAACATTTCAGCCAAATAATCCACCCTGTCCAAGATCACTATTCCACACCCTTTGTCAGCTGGCCTGACTACCAAGTCTTTGTTGTTGCAAAGAGAGTCTAATCCCTCTTGCAAGGATTTATTCAGCCTTGCCTTTTTAACCTCCATAGTGTCAAGATCTCTCAATAAAATATCTCTGAACACTCTAAGAGAGGGTCATTCCAGACATATAATGCTTGATATTTAATCCAAACATTGGGTGGTGCAAACTTCAGACCCTTATCTAAAAGGAGTTTTTCTGGTTCAGATAATGTTTTGGAACTTAGATTAAAAATCCCTTGTCCCACTACATTCTTGGTCGTTTTAATTGTTCTGCTTTGCCTCCCCCCTCTGGTTCCTCTCCTCTTTCTCCTTGTCTTTTTTGGTCTTGGGTAGATTTGTGTGCTTCCAGAACAGAGACCGGGGTCTCACCGAGAGCCCTGGGTCCCTTACTAACGACTGGAACCCGAACTTTCCGGGTCACCTGATTTCAATGATAGCCTGTGATTGGCTATCAAAGTCATCAGTCACTGTGAAGCCTGCCACTGTGTTTTCTCTGTCTCTGCATAGAGGGCAGAGATACATTGTATTTATCTCTCTCTCCCTCCTTGCAGAGAGAAAAATAAACATAACTGTATGTAAAATAAAATAAAGAAATATACCTAGATCAAGGTTTGATCTATGTCAATGCTAAGGTTAGTATTTGAATCAAGTAAGGGTTAAAGGTCATGGTCTGTATATTTTGGGCAGGATTTTTAAAAAAAGCATTTTTTAAATTAGTATCAATCAGTGTCAGTTAGTGTCAGTGTGTTTTAGGTAGGATAACAAAAAAAGCAAAATGCGCACTATTGTTTCTGGGCTGTACTACGGGTACAAACAACAACTAACATACACATATGTGGTATCACTGCGATCATCAGGAGCAGGAGAATTTATTTTGATTTGTTATTTGGTAGCAAGCTACGGCAGCAGCAAGAAATATACAGCTAACTTCTACTATTTTTTTACCATTTTGGGACAGTTTTTCTTTGATAATATACAAATCAGGAGATATCCATTACCATTTACCACCAAAAGAAAGCCCAATTTGTCCTGAAAAAACAAGGTATAATCCACCTGGATGCACAAAGTAGTTGTGATTATATGTACGGTTTTACTAACACGTGTCAAAGTTGCAAAATTGTGCTTGGGCATTAATATTTGTTTTAGGCAGGATTAAAGAAAGGGGTCTGTGTCATAAGCATAGCCACCCAAATTTACACATAGCTTGACCCCATCCATTTATCTAATTGGTAATTTATTTGCTTCCACTACTCCTTATAGACAATTAAAAAGGCAGAAAATGTATACTCCACATGCAATTTTCAGACACATTTGACGACGTTAGATTTTTATTTTGTTTCCAGCTTGACTTTAACATCTGTTTTTCCCGAAAAAGCTGACAGTTTGGGAAATTTTAAACAAACAAGAGGTTGCTATCCCTGTCAGCACCACCAGAGTCCAAAAAAGTCTAAAGCAAAAGATAATTATCTGTGTTTAGGAATCTTTGACAAACATTTACTTTAGCCTCTCAGCTGCAGTTTTTGCATTGAGAGTTGTCAAGGCTGTCAGAAACCTATTAGCTTTCAAGATTCATCCCTCCACGCTGTTTAGCATGCATGGCATAATTTAGCCCACAGGGTGATGACCTGCAATCTAGCCATGTATGGGTAGCTGAAATCAAACACCTTTACCAGCAAGATCTCCAACCACATACTCCAGGATGTCCCTCCTGCCACTGCCCTCAGGGTATGCTAGGAGAAATAAAAAAACATGATAGGAAAGCAAGCATTCGACTGCAAACACCCTAACATAGTATTTCAGTGCTTCTTCATTGTAAATTGAAAGCTGCTAGACACCTTTGTTTAAAGTGCACATTTAAAGCAGACCAAGCAAAAAAAAATAAAATAAATAAAAAAATTACAACTAATAAAGCATTCCAAATAATAGTTTAACAATTATGCTCTTACACCCCTATTTGCTTAACCACTTACCCACTGGGCACTTAAACCCCCTTCATAACCAATTTATGGCTTTCGGTGCTCTCCCATTTTGAATGACAATTACTCATGCAACACTGTACCTATCACACAAATAGAGCTTTCTTTTGGTGGTATTCAATCGCCGCTGGGTTTTTTATATTTTGCGCTATAAAGGGAAAAAGACTGAAAATTCTGTAAAAAAAAATGCATTTTTCTTAGTTTCTGTTATACAATTTAGCAAATTAGTAATTTTTCTTCATATATTTTGGCCAAAATGTATACTGCTACATATCTTTGGTAAAAATAACCCAAATCAGTGTATATTATTTGGTCTTTTTGAAACTTATGGAGTCCACAAGCTAATCCACAGCCAATCTCTGAAAAGTGATCACACCTGACGGTCTCATTTCTTGAGACCTTAACAAGCCAGGAAATGACCTGCCAAATGACACCTTTTTGGAAAGTAGACATTCCAAGGTATTTAGTAAGAGGTCTGGTGAGTTTTTTGAAGTTGTAATTTTTTCCCACAATTCTTTGCAAATTCAAGATTTTATTTTTTTTCACAAAATTTTTATACACAACGTTGTCCATTTACACAATATTTCTAACACATAGCATGTATATACCAAAAATTACACCCCAAAATAGATTCTCCTACTCCTCCTGAGTATGGTGATACCACATGTGTGAGAATTTTCCACAGCCTGGCCATATAGGGAGGCCCAACATGCAGGGAGCACCGTCAAGTGTTCTAGGGGCATACGTTTCAAATCTAATTTGACTACTTATTACACTTTTGTGAGGCACTGAAGTGGCATGGATGTGGCATGGATGAGCATGAATGGGTATGGATGAGCCGTGGATGGGGATGGCTGAGCATGAATGAGTATGGCTGAGTACATCTGGGTAAAGCTGAGTACGGATGGGTACGGTTGAATATGGCTGGGTATAGATGGGATGGCTGGGTACGGCTGAGTATGGCTGGGTACGGCTGAGTATGGCTGGGTAGGCTGAGTATGGCTGGGTACAGCTGAGTATGGCTGGGTGTGGATGCGATGCCTCGGTATGGCTGGGTACGACTCAGTGCGGCTGGGTATGGATGGGATGGCTGGGTACGGGTATGAGTATGCTGAGCATTAATGGGTATGCTGAGCATGGATGGATGGATGATTATGGATGGCTGAGCATGGATGAATGGATGAGTATTGCTGAGTATGGATGGCTGAGCATGGATGAATGAATGAGTATTGCTGAGTATGGATGGCTGAGCATGGATGAATGAATGAGTATTGCTGAGTATGGATGGCTGAGCATGGATGGATGAGTATGCTGAGTATGGATGGATGGATGGATACACACACACACACAAACACACACACTACACATCCGGGAACCGGACCGGAGGAACCGGACGTGACGCTGGTTTGTTTACAAGTGATCGCTCCGTCACTTGTCACATTTGACAGCGCGATCATGTGATAAACGACAACTTTCAGCGGCCATTCACCGTTCCGCGTGATGCCGGACTGGCAGTTACGGATGTTCCCGAGTGCGTGCCCCAGGGGGCGCGCGGGAGCAAGATTCTGGGAGGACATCAATGTTCGCCCTCCCAGAGTTATCGAGCCGCGTTGTAGCTGTCATTCGGCTATGGCACGGTCAGCAAGCGGTTAAAGTGATACTAAAGTCCCTGTTATTTTAAAACAAAATAGCCTAACATGTTATACTTACCTGCTCTGTGTAGTGGTTTAAAGATTTTTTTTTTTGTGAATGAGTATAGTCATTCATATGGGGGGTGTGGTATGTGGGGCCCGCCTGTTAAAGGGTGTTCCAGACTCCAATAAGACCTATGCCCACAGACAGCCACAACCACTGGGCCAGGGTTGTGAGGAGGAAGCCCTTGTCCTCATTAACATAGGGACAGGAGTTCCCCCTGGCAAGGTACCCGTACTCTACCCGTCAGAGGGGGGTCTGTGCTGATAATCAGCATATTGATCATCAGCACAGCCCCATGAGATGTGCCACCAACAATGCCAATCAGTGCCCATCAGCTGCCAGTCAGTTCCCCCATCAGAAATGCCGGTCAGTGCCCATCAAAGTGTCAATCAGTGCCCTTCAGTAAAACCTGTCAGTACCTCATCATCAGTGCTGCCCATCAGTGTCACCTATCAGTGCCCATTAATTCTACATATCAGTGCCTCCCCATCAGTGCCACCTTATCAGTGCTACCTCATCAGTGTCTGTCAGTGAAGGAGAAAACAACATTTTATGACAGAAACAAAGAAAAACTTTTTTTTTTCCAAAATGCTAGTCTTTTTTAGTTTGTTTAGCAAAAAATAAAAACCCCAGTGGTGACCAAATACCACCAAAAGAAAGCTCTATTTGTGGGAAGAAAATGATAAAAATTGTTGTTTGGGTACAGTGTTGTAAAGCTGAAAATTGTCCTGAGCAGGAAGGGGGGGAATTGGCCAGTATTGAAGTGGTTAAATCACTGCTCCCCGTCAAAAAGTTTTACTTTTATTATTTTATTTTTTTTTGCTTTAGTATGTGTCCCTTAGGGCAGTGCATGGAGCAATTGGGTAATGCGAAGGACCAGCTGTTGCAAGAAAGGGAAAAAAAAAGGAATAAAAGGTAATAGAGAGTGTCAAGCAGAGATACAGTAAGACGTAACTAAGGCTAAAGGGTGTTACCCCTTTCCCTACTCAATTCCAAAGTGCTAATTTGCTATATCATGTTGACTTTTTCTAAGATTTATAATAAAATAAAGCGGTATTGAACCCAAAACCAAAAACGCAATATATTGTAGCTTACCAATCCTTAGATGTAGGGATGCATTTATTTAGATTTTCACCTGGTGATCTGGCCAGTAACATGCCTCCTGTATAAGAGTGCTTTCACTCAGGAAGGAGCACAGAGGGCACCTTGGACAGCAGCATTGTCAGTCTGTGGGAGGGGAAGGTTGGATGTAGTAGCAGATTTAGTTCAAATTGAAGCCAAACTCCAGCTCACACTGCAGATGCACAAGCAGTTACAACAACCGTTTTTTTTTTCTTTTGGGATAAAGGTTTTACTTAAATAAAAAAACGCTGATCATTGAAAGCCTGTCAGTGGTAACCAGATAAAATAGATTCTATATACAAATAAATCGCATAGGTAATTGATCCAGTGCTCTATGTATTAGCCCAAAATACATGTATAGTCCTTTAAATTGTAGTCCATAGGACAGTTCTATGAGAGAGAGAAAACACATTCCCACAGCTACTCAGTACAGATCTATCGGTGATCCAGCCGACATGTATTTCTTTACTGGTTTCTTTTACACATGTTTACATTCTGTTAAATGTAGTCCGCCACTGTCATCACTAAGCTGTGAACTGCAGCGTGATCAATTCCCCGAGCCTAGGCTTTGAAGCCGACTGTCTCTTTCCTTTGGGCAGGCTTGACAAAGGGGGAAGAGCCCTTCGAAACATGTTGCCGGCTATCTTTTTCTCTTACCTTGTGCTGTGTTTTGCCTGTGTGGGTGTGCAGTGAGAGTGGCCGTACAGCATACATTCTTTTTTTTTTCCAAATAACAACTTTTTAATTGGAAGAGTCAACAGTTACAAGTAAAGATCATACAATACATGGATTTTCGTGAACAGTGCAGTTATGAACTGTGTGCAAGTTATCTCACATGCAATCCTGAATGTAGCATAGACATCATGAAATCAGTAATACTCAGTATATTCCCAATACATATTTTATATCCTAGCTGTTGAAGGGGGATGTCTGTTATACCTGCAACTGCCATCTCCCCCCAGGAGCAAGCCCCCAGGTGAAGAGGAGTGGCAGCTAGCAAAATCAAGGTCTGACATCCACCACATCACATGTTGATGCGTTTTCTAGCCATGAATCCCATATTTTCCTATATTTAGCTGGGCATCCTCTATGAGCATATATTTCTTTTTTGTACGGTAGCACATTATTAACCGCTGCTATCAACTCCTGGACTGTGGGGGGGGGGGGGGGTCTGGTCTCAACCACTTTCTTGCAATAACTAGTCTGGCAATAAACAGAGATTCTTGTAAAAACAGTTTGTGGTATTTATCCGAGTCAGGGTCCGGGAAAATACCCAGCAAGCATTGTTTGGGGCATACCGTTAAGGGGGATGCCATCTCGTCATGTATGAACTTCACTACATGGGACCAGAAGTCATGAATAATTGGACACGTTCAGAGTAGGTGGTAAAACGTACCATGGGGGTTGTCACATCAAGGGCATAGGGGGTTATAATTTGGGTCATATTTGGCTATACGGGCGGGAGTCAGGTAGGACCTGTGCATAATAAAAAGTTGTGTGAGTCGGTCCGACAGTCTGGTGGATATCTTCTTATTGGCCTCCAAAGCATCATCCCATTCCTCGTCCTCCAGCGCCCCCACATCCCCAACCCACCTTTCTTTCAATCCATATGCTATCTGTGCAGCAGACGGCCGGAGAAGATCATTATAGAATATGGAAATGAGCTTTTGGGGCTCATGTCCCAGCAAGATGTCTACTTGTACCAGGCGTTCCAAACTAGGGGGTACATCATCGAACTGGGTTTGAAGGGCATGACGGAGCTGGAGAAATCGGAAATGCATGTGGTTGGGTAAATCAAAATCCTCTTTTAGTTGTTGAAAAGACTTGATTGTGTTGCCCCTGTACACGTCCGACAGAATTGTTACTCCCTTGTCGAGCCAGAGGACGTGTTCAGGTATGGAGCGCAGTTCGCCCAGGCCTGGATTATTCCAAAGTGGTGTGTGCGAATGAGTGGACGGGGCGTTTAGCTTTTTCCTGGCTACCTCCCAGATTTTACAATAGTTGTACAACAGTCCCCTCCGGCCCCCCAACAGTGAGGGGTCTGTGGGTTCCTTAAATATAATTTGGAATGGGTGAGTGTGTCCGCGAGTCAGAGGAGAGCACAGTAGGGATAGGCACCTCGTTTTGTCTAGTTTGTCAAGGTGGTACATTTGTGCAGCCAGGTAGTAGAGACCCAAATCTGGTAGAGCCACCCCTCCCATATTTGTGGGGTTCTTCAGAACCCTCCAGGCCAGTTTGTGGCGAGCCCTGCCCCACACGAATGAATTGAGTATTGCCTCAATGGATTTAAATATTTTTAGGGGCAAGTAGGCTGGGGCATGCCAAAATATATATAGCAATTTAGGGAGTATTATCATTTGTATGATGTTTACTCTCCCCATGACCCCCAGGGGCAGTTTCGACCAGGTTTGTAATTTGGGTTTCATGTCGGCCATGACTGGTTCTAAGTTTAATTTTACATAGTCTTCTCTGAAACGGGAAATTGTGATCCCTAAATATTTCATGGAGCTGACCCTAACTAAGGGGGATGCGGACTCTATTTGTGTGGGGACTCCTATATCTATAGGGAGGAAACGGGACTTGTCCCAGTTAACCTTAAGCCCTGAGTAGTGCCCGAAGTTGCGTATTACCTCCAGTGCTATCTGCAGGGAGGGGCCAGCGTCTGCTAAGTACAGTAACATATCGTCTGCATATAAGCTCGTAACTTCCATTACTCCCCCACAGTGCAGACCTTGTATGTTTGTGTTGGTTCTGAGGATTGAGGCAAGGGGCTCTACGGCTAGAGCATATAGCAAAGGGGATAGGGGGCATCCCTGACGTGTTCCCCTGGACAGAGGGAACGGGGCTGAAACCCTCCCATTCACAAGGATCCTGGCGCTAGGATTTTGGTACAGGAGTCGGATCCACCGGATAAAATTGGGCCCAAATCCAAAGCGAGCCAGGCACTCCCAGGTACAGCATACATTCTTGGCGGGTTCTGTGCTTTGTCCTTGTTTATCAATCTGATTGTCTCCATCTGGCCACTTTGACACCCTGCGAACCTCACATAGCTATCCTCCATGTCAGTGATACAATTGTTTGTTAATAAACTTGCTACAACATTTATAATCCCTGCAACTTTGTTTCCTTAACATACCCCTGTCAGTAGTAAATGGTTTGTCTCAACACTCTAATTGCTACATTTGCCAGGGAGCTTGATCTATTTGAATACAGCAGGCTTACTGCCTGAATCACCAGATGAAAAAGAAAAGGGTGGTTGAGAAGCGTTTTTGCCGCCTGCCAACTGCACCCCCTTAAGCTGCAAAAGGCAGTGAACGGGGGTGTTTAAATGCTTTGCTTCTTGCCTGGAGCAAAGTTCACCCGACTTGTAATGATTGGTGGGCAGCAAGCCTGCCAAAAACGACATGCTCAAATAAATGTGGATCAGGCTTCAGAGGCAAGGGAGATTTAAACATGTCAAAATCTAACCTTACACTGTATTTCCATCATGTGAAACCATGTTAAAACTACATAGTATAGGCTAATAGTTCAATTGCATGTCCACAGTTTTTTTTAAAAAGGTGTCCCTTAAAAACTTACTCCTAGTCCATATACACACACTGTATGTGTATGTATGTGTATATATATATATATATATATATATATATATATATATATATATATATATATAAAATACATGTTGATGTTTCACAATGATTGATATAATCCAGAGACTTGGGATGTCTTCTCAATGCATTTCATGTGCAACATGTACATACTCAAGATGATGTTATTAGTGGGTACAGATCTAGAACTAGGTCCAGCCAATTTAAAACCAAAGTGCCACACTGTTGCGCAGAAGTCTGGTCAGTATTGTCTTGCCAGGAAGAGGCAAGAGAGGAGACCCCACAGAGGACATATTTAAAGGGACCTATATTTGATACTTAAAGGGCTATTTTATATTAGATCATGTCTAATTGCTAGTATACTGTATGTATGTAAACATTTTCAATGTTTTCCCTTGCAATCAGGTATAATCAATTCCTCCAAATTGCCACTAAGCTCCTCCAGACATCCAATTCCACCTCCACTGCGAGCTTGCACAGAACATAGTTTTATACATGGTATTTTGTAATGTAAATAAAGTGTAAAGCTTTAATAAGACACTATATTTGTTGTATTTTCCTATGGTTCATGACTTTGAGGAAGTACTTTATGCTACTAAATGTGAGCTCAATATAGATGTAAAGTAAATACATACATACTGTATATACATACATATCTATAAAGCAGAGGGCAAACTAGTAAAGTTTGACTAAAGGCAACAAACAACTGCAGACCCCTATACAGCATAGCTGTGAGCATGCCGCTTGAGTTAGCGTGAAATTGCTTGATGAAAGGCGTCTTGATGTAAATGTGCCGCTGACACAACATAGTAAGGCAGACATATTTGTGTTTTACAAATAAACCTTCTTTTATTTTATTTTTTTTAACTTCCATTAGTTTTCATTTCTTGCAAGGTAGACGAACGCACCAATATCCTGGCAATGTGTTCCAAGAGTGAGAGAGACACTTTTATACTGAATCTGCATCTCAAATAAGGCTGGGATAGTGGTGTATTTCCCTATTCGGGAGAATAATCCCATTTAATAAGAAGTCTATTTTGTCCTTAGAAATCAAACCAGATCATTGTGGATATCAGAATACAGTAAAGTAGTAAAGTTATGTACACAACTTCTACAAAAATTTAACAACACTGCACCTAAGATGAGTTTTATTTGTGTATTTGTGTAAGAAGTAAAACATTTAAAAATTATGCAAAGTGTTTACAAAAAATAAGCAATGTTCATAAAATAGAAATAAACACTTCTGTATTTATAAGATATAGCTTACCTAAACTTATTTGAGTGTAGGAAATAATAACATCCAATCTTGTTCTCCCATGTTAATCGATAAAGTTGTATTCAAAATAATAGCAGTCCAACATCACTAACCAGATCAGTCACTGTTTTTGGTATAAATCATATTCCTACATGGCTAATAATTTACTAGTAGGTGTAGTAGAGTAATAGAAAATCAACATGAAATGCATGCTGCTGATTCTGTGTAATTGAATCATTAATTGAAAGGGGCGTATTTAAAATAATAGCAGTGTGGAGTTTAATTAGTGAGATCATTCAGTCTGGAAAAAACAGGTGTCAAACAGGTGGTCTTCATTTAAGGATGAAGGCAGCAAATGTTGTACACATGCTGGGTATAGTGCATTTCTCTCTGAAAATCTAAGTAAAATGGGTCATTCCACACATTGTTCAGAAGAAGAGCGCACTTTGATGAAAAAAGTTGATTGAAGAAGGGAAAACATATAACGAAGTGCAGAAACTACTCAGCTAAAATTTTCTCAAATGCTTTAAAATGGCAACCAAAACCAGAAAGACGTGGAAGAAAACAGAAAACTATCATTCGAATGGATCGAAAAATAGTCAAAAAGGTAAAACCAAGAGATGCAGAGGAATTGTGGAATATAGTGTGATCGTCCTGGGCTGGAATACCTGTTCACAGGTGCCAAAATTTAGTCGATTCCATGCAACACAGATGAAACAATTCTCAAAAACAGTGGTTATACAACTAAATATTGGTTCAGTGATTCACAGGAAAGCTAAATCTTCAAGCATTTTTCAGTTTCTACAGTGAATGTTTGAGTTTATAAAGAAAAATGCAGACGCTGCTATTTTGTGGAAGAGGCTAATATTACTTTACAGAAAGTGAAGCAAAAGGAATAACAAATTTGAAACATTTTCCTTCATGTTTGATATGGAATAGACTGTGCAATGATCCTGATGCATTTGCGTGTATGGAAATAAAAGCTATTTTAAGGATTTTTTTTTAAACATGCTGCTACTATTTTTAAAACAACTCTATTGATCATTGAGCGTTTTACTTTAGTATGAATAATGCAATGCAAGTTAATTTTACTTAGACTAATGCAAGAATAAGAAAGCCTTGGTAAATTACTATGGCAACATGCACTGCCAATAATAGCCAAGCAGCAGTGCATGGGCCACGGTAGGGGGTTTGTAACAGCACCGTCGTATATATAAGAATTAAAACAGCCGATTACCAGATTGTGTAAATGGGACATCAGTGCCACCTATCAGTCCATGCAGCCTCATCAGTTCTTCCTGATCAGTGCCACCTCATCAGTACCCATTAGTGCAGCCTCATCAGTGCACATCAATGAAGGAGAAAAATTACCTGTTTGCAACATTTTATAACAAACTAGGAAAACTGTTTTTTTTTTTTTCAAAATTTGCAGTCTTTTTTTGTTTTTTTAGCGAAACATAAAAGTCCCAGTAGTGATTAAATACCACCAAAAGGAAGCTCTATTTGTGTGGAAAAAATAAAATGATAAAAATTTTATTTGGGTACAGTGTAGCATGACTGCGCAGTTATCATTCAAAGAGTGACAGTGCTGAAAGCTGAACATTGTTCTGGGCAGGAAGGGGGTTTAAGTGTCCAGTAAGCAATTGGTTACTCTCAGTAAAAATACAGATGTTCTGTGAAGCCCTCAGAGGTTTGTTAGAGAACCTTAGTTCTCTAACAAACCAGAGAACTGATAGGTGGGCACCTTAGTTAACAAACAGCATCATTAAGGCCAACAAACACACTAGAAAGGGATAACGTTGTGGGGAAGTTTAAAGCAGGGTTAGGTTATAAAAATATCCCAAGCTTTGAACAGCTCATGGAGCACTGTTCAATCCATCATCCGAAAATGGAAAGAATATAGCACAACTCCAAATCTACCAATACATGGCTGTCCACCTACACTGACAGGTCGGGCAAGGAGAGGATTAATCAGAGAAGCAGCCAAGAGGCCCATGGTAACTCTGGAGGAGCTGCAGAGATCCACAGTTCAGGTGGGAGAACCTGTTCCACAGGACAACTATTAGCCTGGCTTCAGACTAGTGCGTTGCGATTTCAGGGCCCTGTGTGACTGAGCAGTGAAACGCCGGCTGTTCTGCGGATTGTCCGCGTTTTAGGTGCGAATCAGCTGCTAGCATGAATTCGCAACAAATTTTACTACTTCTGAGGGGGAAGTCCACGCCAAATGTTTAAAAAAAAAACCGGCATGTATTTCCCCTCCAGAGGCATACCAGGCCCTTAGGTCTGGTATGGATTTTAAGGGTACCCCTACGCCGAAAAAACGTCGTGGGGGTCCCCCCAAAATCCACACCAGAACCTTATCCGAGCACGCAGCCTGGCAGGTCAGGAAAGGGGGTGGGGAAGAGCGAGCGCCCCCCCCCTCCTGAACCGTACTAGGCCGCGTGCCCTCAACATGGGGGGTGGGTGCTTTGGGGAAGGGGGGCGCCCTGCGCCCTGCACCCCAAAGCACCTTGTCCCCATGTTGATGAGGACAAGGGCCTCAACCCTGGCCGTTGATTGTCGGGGTCTGCGGGCGGGGGCTTATCGGAATCCGGGAGCCCCCTTTAAAAAGGGGGCCCCAGATCCCGGCCTTCCACCCTATGTGAATGAGTATGGGGTACGATGTACCCCTACCCATTCACCTAAGGTGTAATGTAAAAAAACACACATTTTTTTCAAAATATTTTATTGCACTGCTCCGGGGGTCTTCTTCCGTCTTGGGGGGTCTTCTCGCCGGACTCCTCCGCTATTTTACCTAGCTCTTTTACCGAGCGGAGAAGCCCGGCTTTCTTCTTCTTCGTCGGCGTCGTCGGCTGGGGGTCTCGATCCGCCTTCGGGGGTCTTCCGGGGTCTCTTCTGTTCTTGCTGCTGTCGTCGCGTTCTGCGCCTTCTTCTTCTTCTTTTTTTTTTTTTTTTCTCTTTTAATGAGAGAATTGGGTTAATATTCTAGGGTGTATGTATTCTTATATTTTATTTCTCCCTTAATGAGAGAATTGGGTTAATATTCTAGGGTGTATGTATTCTTCAGAACCTAATAACTCCTTTCCAGGTAGTTGGGTAATTTTTAACAGTTTTCCGGAACCATCTGGTGGGGTATTAAAAGTTTATTGGGTCAGGTTTACCCACTTGTCCTCTTCTTAAAGTCAGGGACATGGGGCCCGGTGTCAGGTATTAGCACCCTAACTGAGCGCCCTGTCCCTCTGTTAATGGGTGCATATTGTAGCTAGTAAGAGAAAAGAAGAAAGGGAAAGAAAGGAAGACAAAAAAAAAGAAGAAATAGAAGGGGGAATGGGTGGGGAAGGGGGATAAGGAGTGTGGATGGGGTGTAAGGAGAGGGGGGGGGGGGGGTTGGGACCCATCTGCTATCCTCTCCGTCTACTGTTCGTCAGCTGCAAACATTGGACCCTCGGGGTCCTGGAAGGTCCAACCTCAATGAATTTGTTTAGAAGTACTTAATTATATGGTTTGTTGTAATAGGTCTCGGTAGGATTGGGACAATTTGTATGCAAGCCATGCGTCCCAGGTAGCTGAGAAACTAGTGATTCTGTCTTGTGCAGCGAGGATTAGTTCCTCCTTTCTTCTTAAGATGTTGACTCGTCGCTCTCTCTGGCCGGAATGCCAGAGCCGCGCTGTGTTGGCACTTATATAGGGACAAGGGAGCATGGTCACATGCTCATGTCACATGGTGACCCCGCCCACATATGATGTCACAGTCCCGGAGGATGCTGGGACTGTGACATCATAGGGGGCGGGGTCACCATGTGACATGAGCATGTGACCCTGCTCCCTTGTCCCTAAGTGCCAACACAGCGCGGCTCTGGCATTCCGGCCAGAGAGCGACGAGTCAACATCTTAAGAAGAAGAAGAAGAAGGCGCAGAACGCGACGACAGCGGCAAGAACAGAAGAGACCCCGGAAGACCCCCGAAGGCGGATCGAGACCCCCAGACGACGACGACGAAGAAGAAGAAAGCCGGGCTTCTCCGCTCGGTAAAAGAGCTAGGTAAAGTAGCGGAGGAGTCCGGCGAGAAGACCCCCCAAGACGGAAGAAGACCCCCGGAGCAGTGCAATAAAATATTTTGAAAAAAATGTGTTTTTTTTTTCTTTACACCTTAGGTGAATGGGTAGGGGTACATCGTACCCCATACTCATTCACATAGGGTGGGGGGCCGGGATCTAGGGGCCCCCTTATTAAAGGGGGCTCCCGGATTCCGATAAGCCCCCCCGCCCGCAGACCCCGACAACCAACGGCCAGGGTTGTCGGGAAGAGGCCCTTGTCCTCATCAACATGGGGACAAGGTTCTTTGGGGTGGGGGGCCGCAGGGCGCCCCCCTTCCCCAAAGCACCCACCCCCCCATGTTGAGGGCATGCAGCCTGGTACGGTTCAGGAGGGATGGGGGGCGCTCGCTCGTCCCCACCCCCTTTCCTGACCTGCCAGGCTGCGTGCTCGGATAAGGGTCTGGTGTGGATCTTGGGGGGACCCCCACGCCGTTTTTTCGGCGTAGGGGTACCCTTAAAACCCATACCAGACCTAAGGGCCTGGTATGCCTCTGGAGGGGGAATCCATGACGTTTTTTTTTCAAAAATTGGGCGTGGACTTCCCCTAAAGAGGTGGTACAATGACTTGCGAATTTCTGTTCAGAACGCAAGCCAGGTGCGAATCAGATGCGTGCCCATAGAAGATAATGGACCTGAATTCGCACCTGATCCGCATCAAAGACGGTTGCGTGTTTGTGTCAATTCGCATTGCGCATGCACCGGACATGTGTGAACGTGCCCCATTGAAAACAATGGGTTTTCAAATGTCCTGCGAATTCGCAGTATTTTGCCCCACTGCGAATTCGCTATAGTGTGAACCCAGGCTTAGTCATGCACTCCACAAATCTGGCCTTTATGGAAGAGTGGCAAGAAGAAAGCCATTGTTGAAAGAAAGCCATAAGACGTCCCGTTTGCAGTTTGCGAGAAGCCATGTGGGGGACACAGCAAAGACGTGGAAGAAGGTGCTCTGGTCAGATGAGACCAACATTGAACGTTTTGCCCTAAAAGCAAAACTCTATGTGTGGTGGAAAACGAACACTGCACATCACCCTGAACACACCATCCCCACCTTGAAACATGGTGGTATCAGCATCATGTTGTGGGGATGCTT
This sequence comes from Lithobates sylvaticus, assembly GCA_028564925.1. Lineage (NCBI taxonomy): Eukaryota > Metazoa > Chordata > Amphibia > Anura > Ranidae > Lithobates > Lithobates sylvaticus. The sequence continues at coordinate 303,705,455 of CM053029.1, forward strand.
TTCAGGGACAGGGAATTTGAGGAGGCTCTGAGGAGCAAAACGCATTGTCATGGTGATGAAGTAATGCCCTGGTGTGTTCCCCCCATCTCCTCCACTCCATGTGGCTGGTCGGCTTCAGCGAGTGACGTCATCCGGAGCCGCCCGTCCTGACAGCTGTGTCCCTTTCCAGCCTCTTGTGGAGGTTCCTCTCAGGTGCTGGTTGGACACGTCATCTGGAGCAGTCAGCCCTGGCAGCTGTGTCCCCATTCAGCTCTATTACAGCCTTCCTGGTACCCCTGTATAGGTGCCATGGACGGACCTGGCATCGTCAGCTGAGGGCCATTCTTCAAACATCCAGTGCGAGATTAAATGTACTTCATACGGTGGGATTAACTGTCACATCCCCTGTCTGGCAAGTAGGCTGACACAGCCACTGGTGGCAATTTTTAGAATATAGAGTTGGTTCTCTTACATGATGTGGATTATGGAACTTACCAGGGTTCATTTTAAATGTACAATTGTTGATCTTTTATAAGACCCTGCAGGTCAAATACAGGCATACCCCAATTTTAAGTACACAATGGGGTTTATTTACTAAAGCTGGAAAGTGCAAAATCAGGCTCTCTTCTGCATAGAAACCAATGAGCTTCCAGGTTTTATTACCAAAGCTTAATTGAACAAGCTGGGGTTAGAAGCTCATTGGTTTCTATGCAGAAGTGAGCCTGATTTTGCACTTTCCAGCTTTAGTAAATAAACCCCATTGTGTACTTAAAAGTGGGGTATGCCTGTAAGCTATTATTATAATTTCATTAGTGACACATCATTGTCTACTCATAGACATTGTTTTTTATTGTTTTTTTTATCATTTTGATACTGTGGGCAAAGTTCACACCCCAAGCGCCTTTAGGAGAATTCTGTGTGTTGTACATTTCTCTCCCCACCCAAGGGTGCTATCCAGCATCTACAAGCAGTGGACTGTCCTTAACCTCTTCTCAAGAGAGTACACACTTCCATTGGCGCCTGACCTTCTTTGATGTGTTTTTGTTCTTTCCTAAATTCCTGGGAATGCACCAGGGCTGCCCCCTTTCCCTGGCCTTGGAGCCTCTGGCGACAGCCCTCCGTGTTGACCCCCAACATCACGGGATCTCCTGTGCTGGTGAGTCCTACAAAATAAACGTATTTGCAGACGATGCTCTCAAACTCCATCACTACACTCCCTAACATGCATGCCCTGTTGCCCCACTTTGCAACCATCTCTGGCTTACAGGTCAATACCCATAAAACAACCTTGACCATTTCTCTCCTTGACTCCATTGTTTCTCATCTTCAGACTTCCCCTCCCTGTCATAGATAGGCCGCATCAATGCGATCAAAATGACTGCTTCCCAAGATCCTATACTTCTTTCGGACTCTACCAATCAGAGTACCTGCTTTTGTTTTATGTTCTCTACAGAATAAAATTCTATCTTTCATCTGGGCCCAAAAACACCCCAGAGTAGCCCATACTACCCTTTTTGCTCACAGGTTGAGAGGCGGTCTCGGTGTCTCAAATAAATCTATGTATTACTTGCCTGTGCAACTTACACAACTTGCGATGCCGCACGCTACTTCGGATGTTCATTTATGGGTAATTCTGAAAATTCCTTATTGGGCCCCTGCCCCAGTTTTGTTCTTTTTGTGACTTCCCCCAGCCTTGTGCTCCCCTCCCTTAGCTCTCTTATGGCCCATAGCTTGTACCTTTGGGACTCTGTTCTGCTACTCTGGTAGCTTAATGCCCCCCTTCTTCCCGCTTCTCCCTCTCCTGAACAACCCTTTCTTCCTGCCGGGGCTGGATCAACCTGGTGGCCCGTCATGGCTACTCTCAGGTCCGCCACTTCCTGGGGTCCAGTAATTTTTCATCTTCGGTTTCTATCTGCGAGACTCATGACGCACCCCCTACAGAATACAGAATTGTTCCGTATCCTACAACTACAACACTGGATTTCTAACCTCTGCTGCAACTCTTCTCTCCCATTCCAGACAACAATCTTCGAACATATCTGTCTTCACTCACCTGGAGCCCATGGCACTATCTCCTCTATTTACTTCTCCCTGACTATGAGTGGGTCCATCTTGCTCACACTTCTATAAATTTTAAGAATTGGAGCAGGGCCTGGTCCTTTGTAGCCAAATGATCTTTTAACATGGTCACCATGGAGGAGGCCTATAAGGTTCTCCTCCGTTGGTACTGGGTCCAGGGTCGCATAGCTCACTCAAACCTGTCATATAGTAAAAGATGCTTCAGGGGGTGCTGCCAATGCGGAGATGAGATCCATATGTGATGGTCCTGCCCCCGTTTGGTGGGCTTCCGGTCAAGGGTCTACGGCCTCCCCCCAACACTTTACCTTGTAGTCTTCCGCAAGGATGCCCAGCATGAACTTCTCCACTGCCCTCTCCCAGGCTTGTTTCCTTTCCAGAAGAAGCTGGCCACCTACCTTTTCATTGCCGCAAAGTGTGCCATTGCTAGGGCTTGGAGGAAGCCCTCGGATGGGTTTGCAAAGTGAAGAGCATTCTGACTAACCTCATACTTCCTGAGAAAATGACCAGTATATTTCGTAACTCCCACACCAAGTTCCCCAAAGTGTGGAACCTATGGTGGTCTTATGCTCTCCCCACTCTGCCCCCGGCCAGTTTGGGTATTCCAGGCCATCCTGGAACACTACCATCTAACCCGCAGGTTCTGTCTTACCCTTCCTACTTAGCTCTGCACCTCTTCTTCCTTTCTTATCTGCTCTGTTTCCCATCTTTTCTCTTTCCACTTCCTCCTCCCCTTCCTTCCCCTTGGATTTTGTGTCCCCCACTTTTTTTTATCCCTTTCCCCTTCACTATGGGATAACAATCCCAACCCTTCACTAGGTCCTGGACCTCTGTGCCCTGTTACTTATAGCCACTCCAGACACTAGATGCCGGATACGTCTACTTTTCGTTTTGGAAATTTTGGAAATAACGAGTCTTCTATATTTACATGTGCTTTACTGTTTTACATCTTTGTGTGGGACCTTTTTTTTGCTCAAGCTTTTATCTATTGTTTTTCTTAATAAAAAATATTATAACAGATACACAAACAATCTTTACTACAAAATGTGTTATTAGTTTTAGTGGCATTGTTCGGCGTAATTAATATGTGGTTTGACAATGGGTATGGGGTATATTTCCTTTGTCTGAATATGGTTTTAGTTTAGCTGTATTACAAGTGGACTAAATACAAGAAAAGAAAGCATACGTTGCTCCTGCTTAAGTCCTTATTGCGCAAGAACAGAGTTCAGTCTCCCATTCAACCCTCACTTCTGATATCAAATTTTCCTAAAGCTGTGCTTTGAATGAAATTTGGTATAATTTCCTTTTCAACAATAATACAACTCTGGTGAAAGCGGTTTTACCTTAATATACAGAGGTCTAGAGACAGATTCTCTCCTTAATATTGTTAGAACATATGTGTTACAGAAGCAAACAGACCAATTCAATTTTGCCATCCATTTGAAAAGGCACCACATGTAACCTGTGGTTAAGCACATCACACTGCATAGATGTAAAGCATCTGTGGTGGGCCTTGTTGAAAAAAAAAAAAAGGTATAGGCCCATTAAAACCTGTGTTGACAGCCCATGTGCAGTAATACAATGCAAAAGTGTGAATTAAACCAATTACTGACTGATACATGGACACCAGAGAGAAAATAAAACACATCTATCTTAAGTATGCAATGACCGATAACAGGAAATGCTAAATAAATACAAAGCTCAGACACAGTTTAATGAAAAAGCAGGTTTTTATTATGTGATTTCAATGTCTCTTTTCATTTAGAGCAGCAGCAGATGTCTGACATCTACCGCAACATCTGTACAAATGTGACTTGGTTTTACCCAAACAGCAAATTAAGAGAACATAAATGCAAAACAGTTCCACACAAAAGACCCTACAGTCCAACATTTCACAAAATAAAGATAAAAGACATTACAAGTGAATTTTAATTCAGCATGTATAAAAAACCCTACCTTTTTAAACAGAGAGTTACTGTTTTAATTCATATACAGGGTTTACAATTAATGTGATGATAAAAAAAATAATATATTTATATATATATATATATATTTATATATATTTATATAATATGCTTTTTTCCATTATTTTCTATTAAGGCCTTACACCATTATATAATCAGATCTGTCCCCGTTATAATGTATTCTTGCATTTCTATACAAAATAGAATATTGACATACTTTCAATCTGTTCATATATGCAGGGTTACTTTGTAGGAGAAGGGGTATTTTAAAATACATATTTCCTTAAAAACAAGAGGAAATAATCTCCATTTACTTTTGTTAAGCTATAACAATCCAAAGGTCACATTAGTAAGCAACGCAAAGCAAAGAAAAATACCTAAATAAAACAAAGCAAGAAAAGGGATACCATTTTGCTTTTGTAATTAGGTGACCAAAACCAGGGGGACTTGGTAAAGAATACAGTTAACCTGTTTTAAAGCCTGTCAATGACCTTAAACTTTCCACCATGTATATTGTAATAAAACTTTTCCATTGCATCAAAAAAAAAAAAAAAAAAAAAAATTTGAAAGAGCCTTGTTAGAATTCTACACGTGTAACATAGACCAATACACTATAGAAAAATAACAGGTTTGAATTACTACAATTAGCAGACATATGAAACTTTTCTCACCAGCAGTCATTAGACATATTAAGACACACAAGCCTCTCCTTATGCACAGGTATCATATATTTTATGGCAGCATTCTCTAAGCCAGATCCCTAGGATGGCTAAGAGGTTATGTTTTTAAGCTCTCCTAACAGAACTACAGATGAAATATTCAGTATGCCTATTTTAAACAATGCTACTAGTTAGTAGCGCTGCAATCCTATCAAGAAGCATGGGAAACATGATGTATTTGTGTTCCTCGAGGGTTGGAAATACACAGGGTTATAATTTAGAAAATCCAAAACATAGAACTGCATTGCTTCTACCAACCAACTAACCAACCAGTGAGGCTGGTTTAATGGGGTTGAAGAAGGTTAAAGGAGGCTGTTCACCTAGCAAGGTCAAGTTTAGAAAAGAAGGTAGGTAAGGCTGTATTTACTTTGCATACCCAAACAGGTTCTAGTAAAAATCCTTTTTTTTTATTTGCCTTACATGTGATTGTAAAAAGGATGAACTCAGGTTAATTTTAAATACCCAAACTTTCACTTCACTAGGTATACTAACCTTTATTATATTAACCCCAATATCCCTTTCATATTTCTAGGACAAGAGAACATTCCTATCATGCAGCAAGGCTCATATTTTATAGCAATGTATTGAACAAAGGAAAGCATTTTATAATATGCCAATCTTTGATAATAATATTGATGTGTAAAAAAAGTTAGGATGGCAGCTAGATCAACAATTTAGAATTAGAATATCTTTGATTAATAGTACACTCATGTTATAACAGTATGCTAAATGTCACTTTTGACTAGTGTACCATGGATTAAAGCACTTGGTACTGTTATATGGCTTCTTAGATGTAATCTTATAACCCATAAGGGGGTGCAATGAGATTCCCAGCATTTTTACACTTCAAAACAGGACACTATTGTATTACAACACTTGCTTTCTATGTAAAAGTCGCACTGTGCATTTGGGAAATAACTGCATAGGTCAGTAATGGTAAAGACTTACAGGAATTTACCTTGAATAACATGTATTTCAGTAATGGCTATTTTACACAGTCTGGTAAACATTCAGCTTTGTGATCTTTATAGACACATGAAAACAACAGATTGGGACTGTGCTTAACAAAGACACTGAGAAAAGAATCTCTATTTAAAAGAAAAATTGATTTTATATCCTTTCAGGCAGCATCTAGGAGTGTGGATTGTGACCACCCAGATTCAATTTATGGTATTCAGGTCACTGTGAATCATGTTAATCTGACTGGTAGATGATCAGATACTGCAGTAGTAACAACTTTATGGATACAAGTGAAGTTAAAGCATAGCAGTGACAAAGTATATGGCTGTTCTAGTAAAGCTGGCCATTCACTTAGTTTTTGTTAAGCAAGCTAAAAGATTCTCCCATTCACACAAAGTGGATGGAGGAACCCCCCACTGCAGCCAGTACATTATATTCTGACAGCAGGACCCGCCACTGTCAGAATACATGGATCAGCAGTTAAAGATGCTGACTGAAAAAAGCCTTCCAGCATGTCCCTTCGACAGAAGTTGATCAAACAATTGACTTCTGTCAAGCAGGGATGTCAGACACTGATTGAAATTCTACTGGTTCAGCAGGGACCAGCTGGATTTCAATGAGTGTATGGCCAGCTTTAGATGGGTCAATTCACAAAAGTGTGTTATCAAAAAATGAAAAGTGTTATGTGCTGCATTTTCATAATCTGTATATAAATATTGCAATGGCTGGTTCACACAAGGGATTATTTCACATTATCAATGTAACAATGACATGTAGTATTCTTTGCAGTATTTTAACACCCATCACCATAAAACAAAGTTTAAAAGTTGATTATCCTGCCTGACAACAATTGGGAGCTCTTTTGAGTTGACCAGGAAAACAAACTATTTGCAACTGAAATATAACATTGATATATCAAAAATAAAGGATTTCTAGCTATATTTTCATTTCATGTGAAAAAACGACTAACTTCATTCCTAAACAATATTAGGGCCTGTGTTAATGGGTGAAATATAGGTCAAAAAACCAACTGTGGGTCAAATAAACCTGTCAATGAATTCTGAATGATCTCAGATGCATCTCAAACCATGGTTATTGACGCAAGCTCAAAGCCTTAACCTATGTATGCGAATTGAACATTTTCATCACTAAATAATAGTTTCTAGGATCAATTCACTAAGATGCACAAGTAAATGTAGTTGTTATCTTTACAGGCACCAGGCTGCCCTAAAACAAACTGACCTGGTGAGTTGGCCAAATGCTTAATTAATGGACTGTTATAAAAAAAAAAAAAAGAAAAGGATTATATGTGCCTCTATCTATTCCAGAATACGTTTGTTTTCAAATCACAAACATTCATTTGTATTACTGAGCTGCGGCATAATATTTAGTACAATGAAATGGATAGTGACAAGCAAATAATTGTGATTGATTCCAAAATGACAAATGTACATGATACTCTAAACTCACGATATGTGACAAGTTATATATTACTAAAGCTGAAAGGCAAAGGTTACACTCAACAAGGGAAAAATTAATGTAAGGGTAAATGATGAAAATAATCTTGCAATAATATACTGCAAAGTAATGTTAAAAATGTAAGGCACAATGCCAGAATCATATTCTCAAATTATCTACATTATACCAATATGCACTTTATAGCTACTGTATATGCACAATTAGTAACACAATTACAGCCCACCTATGGTCATATTTAAATTAAAGCGATGTCAAAAGATTAGTTGGGCTGAAAAAACAAACATTATGACTAGACAGCAATCTAGTATTTTTCTTTTTAAATACTGCTCTGGGCTCTCTACAGTGCTGGCAACATGACCGAAAAGCCTAGTCATTTGGCTGAGAGGTCTCTACAAGAGAGGATCAGCCAGTCAAAACTGTGATCCTCCAACAAAGATCATTTGGCTGAATGCCAAGGCTTTAACATTATCAGTAGAGGAGGGAGAATGGAGCAGCACTGTCCCCAAGAAAGGTTAACAATTCCAGCCCTCTATCCCAAAGAGACTGTTAAAACAGTTTTATATGCACATTCCCCATAAGACTTTAATGCTTTAACTGGTATGAGGGAGGTATTAGACCATACACTAAGATACAATATCATCATTTTTATTCAGAGAATAGAAACACAATAATTATGCAGACTACCTTATTAGGCCATTAGTTTTCACTGGCATAATGTAGGTGTTCGCACATTAAGTAGTACACCAGCTGGTGTACTGGTCTAAAGGTCGTACATTAGCTATGACCATTCAGGAAAGTGGGGTTGCATGTACCGGGATGTTTAAATTGTCTAAGGGTCCTTTCACACAAGCTTGTCCATGTACAGACTCCTCTTTGCTCAGCAGGGAATGCTCCACTGATCCAGCGGATGACAGTTCCGTCTCCGCTCACTGTGCGAAGATGGACCTGTCAAAGCCTCGCAGTCCTCTACGGAGATCGGATGAAAACGGACCGATTGTCCATTTTTATCCGATCCTATTCTCCAGACGGATGGAAAATAAGGTCTTCATCTGTCTGGATTTCATGGACAGGATCGGACATCGGCGGATGTCAGCGGACATGTCACCACTGACATCCACCGCTCCATAGGGCTGAATGGAGCGTTCGATCAGGTCGGCCTAAAAAACTGACAGGCGTACCTGATCGGAAAGCCTGTGTGAAAGGGACCTAAAGGTCTTTTTCTCCACCTTGTCCTGTATGAGTTAATCTATACAGGACTATCATAAACCTATTTTGTTATGAGAACAATCCAGAAGTTCAACATGACCACAGAAATATGCATTTTTATGTTTGATTCTATCAAATAAAGCTGGTCATACACTAGTAGAAAATTAAATGAATGTTTTAAAAACATTGTGTTCACACAAAATTCTAACTAATAGTAGAGTCAAATCAGTGTTTAAGGAGCAAAATGGCAAAAATGGTACACTCCAACATCGAATGTTAAAAGCATATGTTTTTTGAAGTATTTTTGAACTACATTCATCATGTCATTAAATGTATTGTTAAGACTTTTCGCACAAATGTTCATATTTTCGTTTGACAATCTATTAGTGTATGACCAGATTTACATTACATTGGTTTGTTTCATGGATCATAAAGGTAAGACAAACAGGCCAATAGTGATGTAATGTATCTTCCAATCATATAATAATTGGAAAGATGAACATTTGCATGGAAAATCGCTCAATTCTCACACAGCAACTGTATTTTTCCATGGGATAGCAAGATAAATGGCATGTGATTGGTCTTGGTTGTATTGTCAAGGTTTCATTTTATCATACAGAAAATTATGTTGCTTAACACCAGCCATAAAGTCAAGATTTTTCAGAGATTGACTCTGCATGCATGGCTAACTTTGTTTGTAATGTGACTCAATCTCCTTGTATAGTGATATCTTTAAAGAAAATTACCATACCAAAAAAAATATCTAATTTAAAGTAAACATAGCAGAGCAGAAATATTTGGGCTGCAATTGTTTTTAAGCTGCTAGGTCCCTGTCATGCTCACCCTGTGGATTCACTATCTTGGGATTTAGTGACCTGGAGCATACTTGTTCTAGTGGCTTCTTTCACCGATTGCATGATTTTTCCAGGAGAAAACATGAAGATATATGTAAATATTTTAGGCAGGTAAGCAGCAGCTTAAAAAGGCAGCAATGTCAGCCCCCCATGTTTGTCACTACAAATTACAAAATTAAAAATTATACTACTATAAACACCTAGGAATACAGTTCACGGTGGAATAAATTCAGAGACTGGAACTAAAGCAACATATTATTTGAATTTGAAAGTCCAATGTAAAAAAAAAACTATTATCTGAATATTGATGGAGCAGTGGAGGTCATAAAGTTATAGAGCATATTTCTCTCTCTCTTAGATCTCATTCACACAGGTATTAAAGGTGTGCTCCTTGATTATTCCGGACAGCATGCTGAATGCCCTCATGACTTTGGGATAAAACAGCACTGCTTAGAAAAAGTTTGCTTCTTGCTGCCCACACTTCTCTCAATGTAGCCTGCAACATCTGACGTGCACCATGGATTCTGAGCCCATAGTCACAGACAACTTGAATGCACTTAGTGAATCTGGACCACACAGTATATTTCTCAATTCTGAAAATGACCTGACCTCCAGGCGTTCAACCTGAAAAATAAGACTACAAAATGGAGGAATCCGTATAGTTGTAGTAGGATTTACAAGTCAACTCTTTATATATGTACAAGCTCTATATAAAATAAACTAGAGAAATTACAATAGGCAGATCTGCCAATTGCTACTTGTGGTGTACCTGGCTTTCATTAAAATCCCCTGGCAATAGTTTACATCTTTACGATATCTGTTTGCTGCATATTTTGCCATTTCTATTTCAGAACCTGATTTTAGGGCAGCTGTGCTTTGAAATTGAATTATTTTTTTAAATGTAAACTCATGATTGGGTTGCTCCATGTATTTTTGTATTCATTCAAATCTTCCCCTTGCCTAATAGATGATATAAATTACACATCCCAATTATAGAAATGGTTTGTAAATTTCTTGTTACTCAGAATCTGTCTTTTTTCCTTTGAGATGTCTACACAAATAAGGGATTCAAATTAACCACCCTTTCTCCAAACAATGATAAATGTAGGGGATCCGATTCATGGGGAATGTTACTTTTAAAACTAGTAGAATTGTAATCTGGATAAATGCTGGCCTTTTCTTGAAAATGAATAGCCTAAAATGCTATTTACATGTTTTTCATTCTTAATGCTGCTTAGATTCGTGGGGGAAACCTTTTTGACCACAATGCTAAAGTGAACATGTATACAGCTATAGAAGCCAGAATGATGGCGTTCATTCAAGAAAGTAACCTCTCTATCAATGTCTAAAATAAACCCCATACAAGAAAAAAAAAAATGCAAAACTATATTATAAAAGCTCTTATTTTACACTGTACAAAAAGCTATTATACAATATTTGATTACATTGCATGATTTATGCAGCTGCAGTAGCCCTTCCATCTCTCTATATTTGTATTTATGGTCATTCTATCTGAGGAAAAAATTATGAAAACATTCACATTTTGAATTTCAGGACTTTGAGTCAACTGGTTTATTTTCTATAAAAAATCTTCCAAAAATAGGTTTCTTTTTAGAACAATTTCTGTAAAATAATGTTATGTTTGAATATATAGATTGTAAGCTCTAACGAGCAGGGCCCTCTGATTCTTCCTGTATAGAACTGTATTTTAATTGTACTGTCTGCCCTACTATTGTAAAGCGCTGCTCAAACTGTTGGCGCTATATAAATCCTTTATAATAATAATAATAATAATAATAATAATATATTTAGAGGATATCTTACATCTGCATATTTGGAAATATTTTATTTATCAAATGCTTAAAATGGTATACTATAATATCCATAATATGGCAGATAAAGCAAATAAGTCTGGTAGTTACACTTGCCAATGATTACTGCTGCTTTTCAAAGGGTGCAATGTGAAATATTTAGCAATCTATGGAACTTGTCATTGCATCTCACAGGAGACAGTGTTAAAAGACTACTTACATTACTTTAACTCATGTATTCTTTTGCTCATAATAAAGTGAATTAATCAGATTGGGAACCATACCTTAATTACACAGTTCAGCTTTTTCAAAACCCTGTTTGCATATGTAAGAACACAATGGCTCCATGGGAGGGATTCCCCTATCAACACTGACTGTGTTGATGGGGGAATCGAGCGATTTTCCTTTCTGCAACCTGTGGTTGCAGGAAAGAAAATCGCTCTGTCTATGGCCAGCTTTATTCAGTGTGATGTCACTGCCAAGAAATCTGTATAATGAATATATTTTTTTTAGCCGACATGCGCCCACATTGGGGACTGCACTATTACCCAAGTCTATTTTCATCTAAACAATGCCAACCCACCTGGCTCTCCTATCCCGGCAGTTACCCTTGTAATATAAAAAACTGTAGGTACTGTAACTTGTGTGATCTGGGTAAAACATTTGTTGCCACAGCTACAGATGGAGAGTTTACTATACAGCAATACATCAACTGTGGCACAAATTATGTCATTTACCTGATCACCTGTATTTCACGCAGCCTCCAATATGTAGGCTGTACCACACGTCCTTTGAGAGCCCGTATAGGGGAACATTACTGTGACACAAATAATTCAAACGCTGGAAATATTTTGAATGCAACACGTCACTTTAGGGAATGTCACCAGGGCAATCTCTCCTCTTTCCGTTTTAGAGGAATAGAACGGTTGTCTCACTCGATGATAGGAGGTGATAGGGTGAGAAGGCTACTGGGGAGAGAAGCATGGTGGATCTTTAGATTAAAAACTAGATCGCCTCGGGGGTTAAACCTGAGGTGGGATCTGGACTTGCACATACATTAAGAATGCCTCTCCCCAGAGCCTTCTCTCTCTTTTCCTGCTCTGGTGTCTTGTTTTTACATACCTAGATTATCATTTTTATTTTTTGTATCTAATGTTTTTTGGTGTGTTTTAATTATGTATATGTGCATGAGTGCATGCACGAGTGTGTGCATACATGTACCTATTATCACTATAAGGTGTGTGAGAAATAGTGGCATATATATGGATCACCCTATATGCAGTGCAGCTGATTTCCCCCTTTTTTCTCAATTAAGACAATTAATGGGTGGAGCCAGTGATCCTTAGAGCTACTATTTATTTCAAAGTTTCATGTCTGTAATGTAGTTATGACTAAGGCCTTGTAGGCTGAAACGCGTCAACCTTTCTTATTTGCGTTTGGTCACTGTGGCTTGTTAATAAATACAAAATTTTTAAAGACCAATCACCGGAGTGCGGATCATCTTTTCCTCATAATGAATATATGGTCTTTCTTTTACAGACCCTGCAAAGAAAGACATGGCAAGATTGTCAAATTCTCTCCTTTAGAAGAAATTAAATAAAACTGTCATAACCACAGAAACACAAGACAACATTGACAATACTGATAAGCGGGTAAGCCAATACAAGAGACCATTATATCTCTGGTATGTACAATACAACTCTGCTTTTCTAGATACAGAACCACCTTGGGCTGAAAATTCAGCGAGAAAAAAAAATGACATGATTAACCCAAGCAATGCAGTAATAATCTAACCATGTGTAAGGCCCTGTTTACACTGTGCTAAAAATTATAAGGCTAAACTGACCTGCAGTTTTCATAGCACGATGAAACAAACTTTCACAAAACAAACATTTTAGGATGCTTTCCACAGCTTGCTATGGGGATATCACAAACCTGCTACATCAACTTATGTTCTACAGGCCTTATCCTGTAGACATATGAGGTTATGTGTAGTCAATGATAATGTGGTTCCCTTGAGAAAACTCGAAAAATATAGACACGCTTAAACTCTACTAGAACATCACAAAAAAGGAGAGATATCATCTAGTTGTATAAATAATTTTGGTTACAATGCTATCAGAGAGAATAACATTTTTTGTTAAATTAAAATGGTATGCTATCAGTTTTTTTTTTCTAAGTTTTACATTGAATGGGGAAAGATTACATTTTCATGTTTTTGTTACTGTTTGTGTGCCCTTTGGGGGGTATTTCCCCTCACTTCCTTGTCTTTGTGAAACAAAGGCATTGCTATGGGTTGAACATCCTGATCTCATTTCAAGAATGCATTCCCCATCTATTTTATTGGGATACTGGCACTGCTACCGATTCCCTGCCAAGTGGATTACCCCTAGGTACACATAAGGAATGCACTCTAGAGAGGGGAGACAGGAAGTTAAACTGTTGGCTATACCATGGGGGTGTCAGTAGGACAGAAGTTGAAGAGAAAAATTTCCAAAAGAACACAAACATCTATACGAATATGACAAAAATAAATTGTTCATTGCTATATTCAAAACTAAAGACAATACAAATGTTAAATGGTGTTTCAAATACATGCCCATTTTAGGTAAGAGCAATCTTAAAAGGCACTAATCACCTATTTTTGTTTTCTGTTATATTCAACTGACTGCAGAAACCACCATAGTTACTTTTTCATAATCATACCTAGCCATGTCTAGTGACCAAAGTGTGTAATACCATTAACCCACAGATCAGCAATATGCTATTTGATTATAGATAGGCAGATGGTGTTACCACTAGCTGAACTAAAACATTTTTTAATAGCTTTTAAAGAATGCAATTATAATGTAAAGTGAACTGATTATATGGGTGTAGGTAGAGTGGGAATTTCAAAATCATTTTGGTTGTATTGCAGGAGAAAATTCATTATCTTGCTGCCAGCCAATCACCATGTTTCACTAACATGCCCAAAGCAAGAAAACAATGGCCATTAAACATATAGCTTTTAAGCCACTTTATCAATATATCATTGGATATATGCATACTATTCATGCATTCGCAGCTTAGCTAGTAATGCGTGAATAAAGCTTTTTAAGCTTTTGATGTATAGGACTAGCAGCTTTCCTGATCCAATAGACTTCTCCTGTGACTGAAATAATAAAAAAAAATGGTTTTATATTAAGGGCTGTGGGTTACTTTTATACTATTATATATTATTAAGGCTGGGTTCACACTAGGTGCGCTGGGGCTCTCAGCAAGGGGTCCGGTGCGTCCCTGTTCTCCATTTCAGGGGAAAAACAGGTCTGAATTTTTGCCTGAATTCGGACCTGAAACAGAGCCAAAGATGCACAGGACCCTTTTCCAATGCGTACTGCGGCCACCCTGGAGGTGTGTGAACCGGCTCCATTGAGAGCTGGTCACACTCTCCTGCTATGTGAATTGGATGCAGGGAAACCTGCACCCAATTCCCATAAGTGTGAACCTAGCCTAATTAGAGGAGTTTTTTCAGCTTTTGGGCAATGTTGATGACCTAAGAACAAAAGGGTGAACCGCTCCAGGTGGTGTACTGAAGAAAGTGGAAGTCAGGTGCAGGCTCAGCATGAGCAATATTGAAGAAATGGATTCTGGACAGCCGCACTCCGATGAAAGCCTTTATTGTAATGAATAGTCAATGTTCACGTGACAACAGAAGCAGGACAAACACCTGACACGTTTCACAACATCATTGTTGCTTAGTCATAGCTATGACTAAGCAAAAATGATGTTGTGAAACGCATCAGCTGTTTGTCCTGCTTCTGTTGTCACATGAACGTTGACTATTCATTACAATAAAAGCTTTTATTGGAGTGCGGCTGTCCAAAATCCATTTCTTCAATATGTTGATGACCTAGTCGCATAAATGGAGTAATTGAACAGATTGAAAATATATTATATAGGAATAGGTTTTCTGTCGTAGTAGAAAAAGAATATCTTATCAGCATGTTCAGCATTGTTTTTTCCTCCCATTAAACAAGGGGTGACGTCTGAATTTTACAGTGACAGTATATTCAATTCTATAGCAGAGTGGCTGGCTTACATTATAATCACTGAATGTGCTCTAAGGAATAAAATTAAACCCTGAACTATGCGCACAGTTTTTGTGCGCAGTGCATTTGGTATTTTAAAGTAGCCATTATAAAAAAGGAAGGGCCTCCTAGGTAGACATATGTTTAACTAAATTTACCATGTTTAGATGTTGTACAATAGGGCTATTGTCTATACAAGAGTCACGTGTGCAGCAGGCTTTTTAGAAAGCATTTACAAAGCTTTAATTAAGTTTCTAATAGCTTTTTTTGAAGCCGTTAAACCATTCTTTAGTTCTAGTGAGATGTTATTGGGGGGGGGGGGGGGGTGTAGGCTGTCCCTTTGAACACACTATTGCCAGTCTTCAGAACACTTTCTGCAAGTTTCAGCACTACTGGAAATGTGTTGAAAGCCGGTTGAAGACTGTTAGGGGCTTGTTTAAAGTGAACTGCCAGTCCATCTCTGTTTAGCATTCCCAAACTGTAGCTCAAGGTTGCTTTAAGGCTAGGCTCACTTTTGTGCAGATTGGGAACACTTGCATAATCATGCCCATTCCGGACCCTTTTTAGCAGAAGCACGGGGTATCATTAATTCTTAATGGCACCCCATGCATCAGAAAAAAATGTGGCGCTTTAAAAAAAAATGGTTGGGGACTTTTTTCCCTGCGTTTCTCACGGGTACAGCAGCCAATTTGAATGAACAGGCAGTAGGGAAAACCTAGACTCAAGGCTTCAACAAAGATCTTGGCAGCTTGCTTTACACATTGATCTTATAAAGGTTGAAGGTGCTAAGATAACAAAGATTCCAGAGTCCTACACATTTCTAAAAGCTGATGATTTTAAAGAACTTAAAAAAATATTGTTTTGGTTGAAAGTTAATTCAGAGAAAAATATGGGTAAGTTTATATTCATCCCAAGCCCCTCTGTGAAGATTATCTGAGTTAATTTCAACTTCCATGCTGGCTCTGCTATTTAGAGAGATCTGACCCATCGTCTGACACACTAATAAGCGCAAAAGAAACTAGGAAAAGGAGGAGATGACCAAAGAACTTCACAGAGAGGCTCAGGAAAAAAAGGTAGAACTTTAGCTACAAAGTTCAATAATAACCCTCTACTTAGAATTGCCATACTAGATTTGTGTGGAGTCCCTATTCAATTAGCTGACATTTCACAATATACAACACTCTGGAATAAAATGTGTTATTAACATGATACCCTACCTTTAAGGCATTACAGATTCTCAAAGAAAAGACATAACCTTAAGAGAAAAAAAAAAAAACTTGCAACTTTAACACTAATAATCTAAATTATGCACTACAGAGATATGGACATTACGAAACAGCAGGCCATTTACATCACATAAAGCAAAAAAGGGTATCAAAATACTTAAAAATACAACAGCAAAATGTACTTGGCAACAAAGTTGGCCAGGGCACATTAAAGAAAAAAAAATATATAAAGCAGGCGCTGTGAAAAAAATATATATATTTTACCCAGTTCTTTAACTTAATACTGCCTTTAAAAATAAGTGTGGGTCAGTAAAAAATGGAAAAGAAAAAAATCAGTAAGTGCTTTGAATACTGTCCACGGGACTAGCAATAGACAATTTATGGTTTACAGTTTTTGTTATACGGAACATTATTTCCAAAGTTGCAAGACACATTTCAACTAGAGACCCAGGAGGTAGAGCAGTGGGGAGGAGTTGACACAACGCCATGTAAATCCTGAGAAATTCCATTGAGTTACTGAGCATATACATTGCACTTGTACTTAAAAAAATGTGTTCTTGTTTCTTGACAAAAAATATTAGGAATATTTTTTATTTTTTCCTACAGACAGCAATTCTGTGAAACCTGTAAAAAGTTGAAAAGTTTGCTTCTAAAAACAAATATGAAAACTTTCCATGTAATAAAACTGTAAAAAGTTGAAAAATGTGAAGGTTTTAACCATGCAAGTATTTGTGTCCCTGGAATTTCATTAAAACTTGCGTAGACAAAAAGAAACAAATTTTCTCCCCTCAATACTTCTACAGGGAGAGAGTATAGAGTCTATGATGTAGATTCGGTGGCAGCCCAGGCCTAAGTGGAATGAGCCCTGAAATCTAACTAGGACAACATCCTATTTTAAGAACTAGAAAAAGGAGATACCAACACATATACTAAAAATACCTAAGTGCTTATAGTCCAGTTATTCTTTGAGAAACATCACCATAAAACATCAGATTAATGCATTAAACATAGTCTACAAAGAGAATTTACTGAACACCAACTTTAAAAATTCAATTAAATTTGACAATCTGTGACACACTTTCTGAACTGTTGTCATGTGAAGCCTTACCACAATAACTTTTTTCATATATTATATAAAGCATTTAATGATATTACAGATATTACAGATTGTTCTTTCAAGCTGCAGTAGCCCTTTCATGTTTATGTCCAAATGTCTGAATATACCAATATGGCATACAATTTTCAAAAGTATAAATATAAAGTAGCTTAAACTATTTATACACAGTAATGAAGCTTGACACTTTTTCCTTTTACCAAGTCAAAACTTTTTTTTGTGGTTTATTTTTCATGACCCTGCGGTAAAGTGGTTTTGTAGTGACCCTGATAAAGTAAAAAATATTTATTTTATCTGAAAAAAATCTTAAAATGAATGGCTATTAAATATATTACATTTTACTAATTAATGCATACACATAGGCAAGCTATGAAACGGCTACAGCAGCTTTGAACTATGCATTTCTGAGCAAATTATGGCACATGTGAACAAAGTATAGGGAAACATTTTCTGGCAAACAAAATCTCTTCTATTTAAAAAATCTCCTACATTCTGATTTTACAGTAGCAGGGCTCAAACCTGCAATGGGCCATTTTATAAAATCATTAACATATTATAAATATTTTTAAACCAGAAGGCAGGAGAGATTCCCTCTGTAGCATGACAGCAGCTGGTATGCAATTCAAAATCAGACAGGGAGTTTGGCCATATAGCTTTATCATACATGTGGACAAGTACATAAAAAATGTTAGATAGCTAGTTTAGCAATATGGTTAGAGCACTTATGAAAACAGACATTGTAAGAATTACGGTTTCTTTAATTTGCGTTAAGAAAGCTGTGAGCTGCCCCAGTCTTAAAAAAGGACCAGATCTGTACAATAAGAAAAAAATATGATGTGAGCAAAAGAAAATAGAAAGTCCATTTGTAAAAACTGAGAGGGACTGCTAGATTCAAACAGTAGCTTAAAAAATCACAACTTCCCTTTTCTGTATACACTTGTAAACTTTCAACAGATTCCATGCATCAATCAAATTCTTGCTTTTCCCAACAAGAAAAAACCCAAAACACCTGACAGGAAAATGAAAAAAAAAAAAAAAAAGCAAAACAAATCTATCCAAAGCAAAAATTGCTACCAGGTTATTCACAATGCAGACTGGTTTAGTTATCTCTTATTCTTCCCATTTCAGTCATAGGAGTGAAATGATGAGTTTTCAATAGTCCAAATCTTGGCCCTCTGTAAACCACATAAACTGTAGTGCATAATTACATTAGGTACACCGTTGCAAGGACAATTACCACGTCTGATTTTTTTCTGTTTCAATACAGTAAAAGCTATAATTTGACTTATTCTTTCCTTAAGGCAACTTTTTATGCTTATATATTTATATATAATTTTAGTAAGGCAGTCACTTCTGATGAAATAAAAGTTTTCTGATATTTCCAGATGAGTATTTTGGTATTTGATTGCTGATAATTTCCGATAACATCTCTGGAAATTCAACACTCAATGATTTGTCCGTGAAGGAATAGAAGCAAAAGGCTAGGAGATTTTCAACCACCTAGAAAAAAAGAGAAGACATACTGTAAATATTTTCACAATGTGGAACTTTCTTCCTCTTGTACATTCTACAGCTAATGCAGCTGTAAGTTAGACCACAGAATGTAAAATCAATTTTTAGCCCCTAGATTACTTAATAGTATACTGTACTGTAAACACATTTTGTTTTGGACAAGCCATATTACTAGATACATTTATTTTATTGGAGTAGTAATGTGCATTTTACAATATCCCAGAATAATTGCATACAAGTACTTTTTTAGTGGTTTGCTGTAAACAGAAGTCTGACCAGTTAACATGAACGACTCACCAGCAGGTAAAAAGTGTGTATGTAATATTCTTTTTTAACCACTTGAGGTCTGCCCCATAGAAGTGTTGCTGCTACAGAACGGCACCTGTGCTGGATCACATATACATACATACATACATACATATATATATATATATACATATATATATATATATATATATATATATATATATATATATATATATATATATGAGCTGGCTCTTCAAGGTAGGACAGGTGCCGCTGACGTTTAGCTTCCACTGTGATCACACACAGCGGGAGCCCAGTCGCAGGTACCGTGGACTTGATGTCTTCCGGAACCCGCCAATTGTTCAGTACACATGTAGACCGTTTATCTGCCTTATTTTCTGTCAGTAGGGAAGGCATAGATTCAGTGTTTGCAGGGACATGGATCCATGATGTTAACCCCTTCCCAGCCAGTGTCATTAGTGCAGAGACAGTGCATATTTAGCAGTGATTACTGTAATAATGTCACTGGTTCCCAAAAAGTGTGAGTTAGTGTCCAAAATGTTTTCTTTTTGGTTTATAGTGCCAAAAATAAAATACGCAGGGATGATCAAATACCATCATAAAAAGAAAGCTCTATTTGTAGGAAAAACGTCTATCAATTTTATTTGGGTACGGCCGCACAATTGTCAGTTAAAGTAATGCAGGACCATATCGCAAAAAATGGCCTGGTCAGGAAGGGGGTAAATCTTTCGGAGGTCAAGTGGTTAAAAACCACTAACGTGTTTTGGGGGCAACACGAATCCCCCATAATCAGGGATTAACAAAGGATAAAACAGTGACTTTACCGCTCTATATTAGGACCATTATTGAACTCTCCTCATGGTCTGACAACAGTTGCTGAGCAGCAATAAAGCTTGTTCACCATATTGACAGTTTCTTCTTCATTTACAGCTCCCCCTTTTTGCAGTATAGCAGCTTCAGTCATATAGCTATTGGTTATGGTTACTGAAAATAAGGCCCCATTCACACCTGAGCATTTTGGAGCTTGAAGCCTGAAGCTACAAAACGCTGGAGGGGAAAAATCTATTATTCTCTAAGGAGATTCTTCACATCTCCACTCCAAAACGCCTGAAGCCAGAAGCCCCAAAATGCCTGAAGCTCAAACAAGTTCTGGAACTTTTTTTTAGGCAGATTTGGGCATTTTTCAGCTTTTTACATTGGTGACCTTTTGACCTGTGCAAAATCGCGCGACTTTCTGTCTGAAAATGCTACGCTCAGGTGTGAATGAGGCCTTATTTTCAGCAACGATAACCAAAATCTATATGAGAGAAGCTGCTATACTGCAAAAAAGGGGAGCTGTAAATGAAGAAGAAATTCTTATACTAATAGGAAAATCACGTTTGAAGTTCAACTCCAGCCAAAATGTATTTTAGCTATGGACACTATGGATATGGGGTCTGTTAGTTTCTTTTATTTTTATTGCTGTGAGATTTTCTCTTACGTGAGGGTAATCTGCCTAATTGGAACACAAACAGAAATTAAACTGTTGCATGTAGGATGTTGCCCTAAAACAATAACAGGAGCTGTATCCTTTCATTGCTTTAGTTTTGTCTGTCACTACTTGAGGAGATTCTGATCGCCTGTGACCATATATAAAATAGGACAAAAACTTTGAACTGGGGACCGCAATAAAATTCAGAGGTTTTTAATCAGTTTATCAGTTAGCGCTTGCCTCAAGTCTCTCAA
The DNA here is from genome assembly GCA_028564925.1 of Lithobates sylvaticus. Taxonomy (NCBI): domain Eukaryota; kingdom Metazoa; phylum Chordata; class Amphibia; order Anura; family Ranidae; genus Lithobates; species Lithobates sylvaticus. The sequence continues at coordinate 303,726,414 of CM053029.1, forward strand.
AATCAATTTTAAGAATCAGCTAATTTTAGCAGCTGGAATGACAGGTGCATGCGAATAGCGGCATGTTCGCATGTAGACGCACACCACTGGGTTATCTGTTGTTAGGGGTGTATGCTGAGTCTGAAAGCAGTTAGCTGCATCCAGGCAATCTGTCCCTAACTGCAGGTAAATGCTCGGTGTGCAGCCGATTCTTGCCTCTGGAATCCAGCGTATGAACAACTATGTGAAGGAGGCCTAACAGAGAGATTTCAAATAAAATGACTTTACTTACTCCTGCATATTAAAATAGTATGTGTTTTTTTTTTTTGCGAATCATACTTACCTAGGTTAATGCAGCATCAGACCGATGCTGCAGCTGTCCCCAGGCATCTCTGCACTGAGAACCAAGCCACCGAACATCGCAGATGGCTTGGTTCTCATTTTTTTCCCAAGCAGAGTGATGTTGACTGTCAGTCAGCATCGCTCCTGGTCTGCTTTTCCACGCTCATTGGATCGCTGAGCTGTGGAGGGGCGGGGAGAGGGCATCTCAGCGGCTTGCTGAACTGTGGAGACTGCCATCAATCAAGGCAGCTGGTGGATCCAGACTTTGCACGTCAGGATGACGCGCCACCTCGACTGATGGCAGTGACGTCAGCGGAGAGCGGATTTCAGGCGGCTCTCTGCTGAAAACGGATCACAGGATTGCAAAACGAATTGCACTCCTGTGACCCTTAGAAGAAGCCCAGCCTAAAAAGCTCAGTCTGGACTTCTCCTTTTCACCATAGCAGCTAGGTAAGCTTTTTTCCACGAGCCCTTTCTGTCTCAATCATATATTACCAGAGTTCATAAAATAAGAATAGCCAATATAAATGGGATCTTAGAACAGAAAATTGTGATGATAAAAAGAGATGTATAGCTACTGAGTGTTGTTACAGCTCTGGCCGGCGCCACAATACCAACGTATGCAGCAATGTGGGGAAAAAAATGCTGCCCTGTAGTTGTAGTAGTTACATTATGATTGCTGGTAATAAATGGTTGAGGCAGAATTGACTCATACAAAGGCATGGAGAGAAGCTTGTGAAACATCTTAATTATCAGGAGAAGGTAAAGGCATTTTTTTGTGAAATCTCTGTTATGCAGGCCATACATGAGTCGAATTCTGAACAAATCTTTTGAAAATCCGAAATTTTGGGTGTTTTGCAATCTGACAGTGCCACCATTGATTTCAAAATTCGACCAACCAAGCCTTCAGTTTCACCTCATGTTGCTACAGAAAAGACATTTTGTGGCCGGGAATCTTCTTTTCTTTCCAGGTCACAGCACATGCGAATTTCTTTTTTGATTATATTTCTCACACGATTTTCCCATCACTGATTAGAAATTCGTTTGTTTTTAAAAAATTTCCAACAAGCCCGATCACTCAAAATCGATGGCTGCACGAAAATCAGCTGTTCCTGCGGCCCACTTATGGTGCGAAATTCGAACGAAAATTCTTAGCTATGATTTTCAAATGAAAGTTATTTTGGAACTTGACCCGAGTAAAGCCAGGCTTTACTCTGAGATTGAAAATTGAGTTAAGGAGACTTGAGGTGAACACCGATATATTGCTTTAAAGCCGGCCATAAATAGGTCCGATTCAAAAATTTGTTCAGCATTCGACCCATGTATGGCCTGTACAGGTTTGCGCTTTAAAAAAAGTTTGAAAAAGTTTGAAAATATCTGAGAGGCAAGCATCCAAAAAAACAAAAAAAGCAAAATAAGAGCAATAGCATAAAAGTTTGAAAAACTGAGAGATATTTTGCCTTCACATTTAAACAGATGCCCAAAAATGTATGGATAAAACAGATCTCAGTAATACATCAGCAGGCCAAGCTTATTTGCCTATGAAGTAATGTAAAAACAGCCAGAATGACTTACCTCATGCATTGTATCCATTAACTTTGTCAGTTGGTAAAATCGCTGCCAGTTTTGACTGGAATTTCCTTCCCTCTTTACTATGGCTTTTCCAAGTTCCTTAATATAGGTCATTCGAATTTCCTCAAATAGTGAGTGGCTTTTCAGGCCATCCTTGGGAACTATAAATTAACAAACAAGACATTTAGCTTCCTTGAAGCAGCAAAGACATATCTTAAAGGTTATATATAATGTTTGTATATATTTTTGTAGAATAAGAAATACCTACTTTTTTCATATTTTTATTTAGGTAACTATGAAATAATTTATTGTTGTTTTCTAGCCAACCAATGGAGCTTTAACTCATTTTTAAATGTTTGCCTATCTTTTCTTAGCTGCCCTATTGAAAAAGAGCAGTTTACAGAGCTCAAGCTTAAATTCACATACGTAACTGAAAAAAAGTTAGGAGTCACTCATACCACATTCTCTCCTTCCCTGATGTTTTCAGACACCCTTTAGAGTTTCAACCAGAACAAGAGTTTTTTAAGGCAAGTAAATACATTAATTCAAAACATAATTCTCAGTGACATCAATGTCAAGTATTTATTTGTAAATAGTTTCATGACTTTTTAAATAAAATACACTAAAATCATTAGTACACACAAATGCAACATAACGATCAAAATTCTTATTAAATGTAATAGAGCAAGCTCTATTTTATAAATAAGAAATATTTGTAAACTTTTAATTGTGCTTTTTTGTGAAAAGGTGAAATGAAAACAGTGTTAGTAAGCAACTTAAAGCAGAAGTAAACAAACTGATTTAACAGTTTGAAAAAAACTTAAATTTTCCTGTACTCACATTTTAGTGCACCACAACCATCTGCCTGTTGTGGTGCACTGCTTTGAAAAAAAAGATTCATATCAGATTTTATGTGCATTGTTTGACAGTAAAGTGATAGCAAAGTGAGAGTATCCCTGTAAAAGAAAAAAAAAAAAAGTGCACCCCCTACTGCTATACACCTTTCCATTGCTCCTTCATTACTTGTGAGTTCCAATAATTGGTGGTAAAACACGTGTTTTAGTACACGTTACTGCAATGCACAGCAACACAGGTACCACAGGGCACTATGTATTGTAGTATGTAGCATTGTAAAAAAAAAAAAAAAAAAAAAAAGGCTTGTGTGGGCCCATTCACATTTATATGTTGTGCTAAATGTGTGTGTTACATTTTGAGTTGCACCCTAGCGTACTAAGGCAATGCACCTGCATTGTAGTGCACTGTAACACCAGGTAATTTTCCACTGCCTTAGAAAAAGAGGGTCATGTGCATTGTAGGCATGTCAACATGTGACATAATAATGCTCCACAAAGATGCAAGTAGTCCCTGGAATTTTCTGTAAACCTCAGGGTGCAATGCAATGTGCCTTGTAAAGCATGTGCATAATCATACCACAACACAACAAAAAAAGTGAACCCAACCTAAAACTTGTATGTGTACAGGGGGTGTATTTTTTTTATTTGTTTACCTTTTTATTGTACAAGTTTTTAACAAAGTGATTGCAAAAGGCTTGTTTTTTCAACAAACAACAAACATGTTTTTCTTACCTCCTCTGTGCAGTTGGTTTTGCACAGAGCAGCCCGGATCCTCCTCTTCTGGGGTCTCTCTTTGCTGCTCCTAGCCCCCTCCCTCCTTTGAGTGCCCCATCTGCCAGCAGCTTGCTACATGGGGCACCCAAGCCGAGTCAGAGCTCCATGTATCCATTCAGACACGGAGAGTTCTTTGCCATGAGGTTGATGTTGAACTTCCAGTGACCAGTATGAGAGAGTAAGAGCGATAGCACCAAATTTAACACACCTCCTCCCCATTGAGACCTTGTAACACTAACGAGTCACATGACACCGGGGAGGGAAAAAAGCTAATTGGGCCCAATTTGGACATTTTCACATAGACCCCTTTTACACGAGAGGGTTTACAGGCAATTTAGCGCTAAAAATAGCACCTGTAAAGCACCTGAAAAGTGCCTCTCATGCCCAGTGTGAAAGCGTTTCTCACTGGAGCGGTGCACTTGCAGGATGGAAAAAAGTCCTGCAAGCAGCATCCTTGGGGCGGTTTGGAAGCGATGTATACAGCGCTCCTACACTGCCCATGCCCATTGGAATGAATGGGCAGCGCTTCCGAAGCTCTGCAACATGGGCACTTTTAACCCCTTCTTTGGCCACTAGTGGGGGTTAAAAGCGCCCCGCTAGCAGCCAAAAAGCACTGCTAACAGACCTGTTGCCCTAGTGTGAAAGCATCTTTAGGGGTGTACTAATTTTTGTTGCCAGCAGTTTAGACATTAACCACTTCCGGACCAGCCACTGCAGTTATACTGCGGCAGGTTGGCTCCCCTGCGCTTGCCATCGTAGTTGTACTTCGATTTTTTAAGACGCCTCCGGCAGAGGGCGCGCGCGCCTCAAGCGTGTCCCCAGAGTCGATGCGTGTGCACACGCGATTGCTCGTTACAGAACGAGAACGTGGATGTGTGTGTGTAAACACACAAATCCGGGTTCTCCCAGGGGAGGGGAGACAGATTGTGTGTTCATACTGAGTATGAACACCAATCTCTCTCTTCTCCTAGTCAGTCCCATCCCCCTACAGTTAGAACACACCTAGGGAACACAGTTAACCCCTTGATCCCCCATTAGTGTTAACCCCTTCCCTGCCAGTGTCATTTATACAGTAATAACTGCATTTTTATAGCACTGAGCGCTGTATAAATGTCACTGTTCCCAAAAATGTGTCAAAAGTGTCTGATTTGTCAGCCGCAACATCGCAGTCCCGATAAAAATCGATGATCACCGCCATTACTAGTAAAAAAAAAAAAATAATAAAAAAAAATGACAAATATATCCCCTATTTTGTAGACGCTATAACTTTTGCGCAAATCAATCAATATACGCTTATTGCTTTTTTTTTACCAAAAATATGTAGAATACATGTCGGCCTAAACTGAGAAACATTTTTTTTTTTTTTTCAATTGGGATATTTATTATAGCAAAAAGTAAAAGAAAGTGTTTTGTCACTATTCTTTTGATTATAGCACAAAAAATTAAAACCGCAGAGGTAATCAAATACCACCAAAATAAATCTTTATTTGTGAGGAAAAAAAGGACATAAATTTTGTTTGGGTATAGCGTTGCCAATGTCAGTTAAAGCAACGCAGTTTCGTATTGCAATGGTCATTGAGCAGCCAAATCTTCTGGGGCTGAAGTGGTTAATGGCTGTGTGTTGAGTTATTTTGAGCAAATTTACAATGTTATACAAGCTGTACGCTCACTACTTTACATTGTAGCAAAGTGTAATTTCTTCAGTGTTGTGACATGAAAAGATATAATAAAATATTTACTCACTTTTGTGAGATACTATATATATATATATATATATATATATATATATATATATATATATTTTACACACACACGCATACTAATGTTTTTTTTTTCTTCAATACGCAAAAATACCTGTACAAAGGAGTAACAGAGTCTTCATGCAGAGGTATTCATCATATGAAATCTGGAGACGAGTCATCTCCTTGACAATCCGGAACATGTCCTGAAATCGCTCCTGCATGTATGGTAAATTCATCCTCTCCCTTTGAAAAAAAGAACAAAAATATAACTGCTGCCATCTTTGAAGATGTGCTGTTTTGCGATAGTTGCAAGTCAAGAGTAAAACTGACACATACTGTACATACTTAGAGAGGCTGTGGAATTGTCCTTAAGAAATGTTACACTCAAGGTATCATTTAGGTTTTCCTTAGTTACTGGTATTAAACTACATTAATAGATTACTTCAGTAGGGTTCTTAGACCATATTTACTGTATGTTTTCAGAAAGTTAGGCTTCTATGGGCTTCTTTGTATGCCAACAATCCCTAAATCTGTCCAATTGCTTTCAAACATCTCCTCCATGAAGGAAAACAGATAAAAGTATAAGAAAATTATAGCAAATGGTTTTTCGTTTGAAAGAAGGCTTGCATTGTTCTTAGCTTTTACAGTGACCTCAAATTACTGAAAAGAAATATCAATAACATTTATTTTTATATAATTGTATGAAGACAGGGAAATAAATCATGGTGCATGAGTTTAAGGTTACATGCTTCAGGGAAGTTTAAAGCCAAAGCTTAGCCTAAATAACAAACATAACTCAGCACAGGGGACATAACTTACATTTACTATGATGCATCCCTTGTGCTGATTCCGGTGCGGTAGGGGTTAATACAGCTGAGGGGCTGTCTGGAGCGCTCATCGAGATAACTCCACTATACTCGCCCTTTTCCGCTCCGGAGTGCCATTCTCAGAAGTCATACTACAGCTTCTATGAGTGACATAGGATCTCTGAATAGGGGATAGGCGGGTGATTGATACCTCTACAACACTGGAAATTCCGACATGAGGATTTCCTGATCAGGATTCATTTAGGCAATGCCATGCAGTCGAATGACGTGCACCTGGGGACAGCCCAAACAACAAATAAATAATAATAACAAAAAGGGATAAAAATAAATAAATCAGTGCTATTTCGAGAGAAAAGGGGAGTGGAGTAAAAATTTCCTGGAGGGTGAACATCTGCTTTAAGGATAAGGTTCCACCCTTTCCTTATAAGGCACAACACTAGATTTGTGAGTGCTTTTTATTTATTTTTTTTTGGCATCAAGCAATTGTTTCCCAGATTTGCAATTCACCTGTCCTGTTCACACGTTTCCATGTTCATCTTATATACAGGGACAGGAAAAAGTATGTTAACCCTTTGGGATTAACTGGTTTTCTGTAGTATTTTACCATAAAATGTGATCTGATCCTCATCTAAGTCACAACAATAGACAAACACAATGTGCTTAAGCTGTTACCACTCCAACAATTTTAATTTCTCATGCCTTTATTAAATGCACCCATTAAACATTCATAGTGCTGGAGGAAAACGTAAGTGAACCCAAAGACTAATTACTTTAACAAAAGTTAATTGGAGTCAGTAGTTTGCACACCTGGAGTCCAATTAATGAAATGAGTTTGGAGGTGTGGTTTAGAACTACTCTAATTTATACAAAAATCACTCAAACATTTTAAGATTGCTGTTCATAAGAAGCATTAGCTGATGTGAACCATGCCTTTCAAAAAGAAGCTCTCTGAAAACATATGATCATACGTAGTTTATCTACTTATGGCTGGAAATGGATATAACGCAATCTCAAAGTGTTTTGGAATCTATCAGTCGACAGCTTTGTCTATAAATGGAGACAGTTTAAAACTGTGGGTACTCTTCCACGAAGTGGGCAACTAACCAAGATTCCACCTGAAGCATGATGCAGAATCCTCAGTGAGGTAAGGAATGACCCAAACAGGAGCTAAAGGCTTGAAGACATCACTGTAACTGGAAAACATCCCTGTTCATGAGTCCATCATACGCAAGTCTTTGAACAGGCAGGGTTGTCCTTGGCAGAACACCATTAAAGAAGCTGCTGTTCTCCAAAAAAACATTGCTGTATGCCTGAAGTTTGCCAAAGAGCACCTTGGCAAACCACAATGATACTGGGAAAATGTTTTGTGGACTGATGCAACAAAAGTTCAGGAAGAATACTCAGCACAAGGTAAGGGCACAGCTTACCAACATCAAACATCATCCCAACTGTGAAGTAAGATGGTGGAAACATCATGATTTTAGCCTGCTTTGCTGCCTCGGGCCTGGACCACGTGATCAAGGGGAAAATTAATTACCAAAATATCCTACAGGATAACGTCAGGGTGGCTGTCCTACAGCTGAAGCTTAATAGAAGTTGAGTGATGCAGCAGGACAATTACCCTAAGCATTGAAGTAAATCCACCACAGACTGGCTTCAGAAAAAGAAAATGCACCTTTTGGAGTGGCCCATTCAGAGCTCAGACCTTTACCCTATTGAGATTCTGATTTAATTACCTCAAGAGAGCCGTTCACACCACACATTCTACAAATGTGCCTTGAGGAATTAGAATTGTTTGTCTGTATCAGCTTAAAAGAACATGGCTTAGATGAGGATCAGATGATATTTTATGGCAAATTACTGCAGAAAAACAGTTAGTTCCAAGGGGTCCACATTTTTCGTGCCACTGTATGCCTTTTAACACATTGTCACCATATCCGTAGCTAGGTTAGGTGCAGTAAAAAAAAAAAAAAAGAAAGGAGTTGATCCTGGCAGAAAGGTGCCAAGCGTGTGTCTACGGATTCCAATGACAGAAATCCATCCCTGATATGGCTTTAACACTATTTTACTTACTTTCAACATAAAGAAAGGTGTTCTAAATGAAAATGATTACAGGTCCTTTTTACAAAATATGAAAATGCTACATTTTGAAGGCTTTTATTAATTAGCTTAATGCTATTTTTCATCTGTTTACAGCACTCTGCTTTGGTTATGCAATATGAGCCCAGAGAGAAGCCATAAAAGGGATACAGTTGGAGGAAGGAATGTTTGATTCCAAGTCACAGCTCTGAATACGTGTTAACAGACGTAATTCTTTTCAGCTGCATGCTTACTAAGGAGATTAAAATCTCAAAATGCTACACTATTTTCAAAATGTGACAAATAAAAACTATTAGACTTTCAGTAGCCCATACAGCAGCGTATAATGCTCAAACATGATGAGCACAGGCAAGCTATTAACTAAACTTAATGATGTACAATTTAATTCAGCAACGTATCGATTTTAACATCAGTTTCTGCCTTGAAATGTGAAGGACTGTAAAGTATGGATTATTTCATAATCCATTAATGATAATAAATTAATTACTTTTTTTCCAGTTAATACAAGTTTGAAATTCTAATCTGAGTTTTAAAGTATTCTATTTAAAAAATAAGGATGCTCCTATAACTTGCATAACTGTTGAGTGTTCACATATACAGGATATTAGTGTATGCAAAGAGCAAAGAGTCAATGCCCAAACATACCTTTAAAGGTCCATACATTTAAAAATATCGCTTTCAAAGCAATCATACGATAATTTGATTGCTAGTACACAGCTTTCGAGAGCCAGTCACGACAATTTATGCAAAATTATCCGATGGGACAAGCACGAAAATTTTTCTTGTACGATTTTAATTTAATTAGTACAGCTGTCCTTTGAAAATTATATACAAATAAACTACAACATATTACATCACTTGTGAATTTTTATTCTATCATACTAGAATTTTCGCAACTTTAGTAAGTTCTTGATTTTCGATATGAGACTAGCATGCAATAAAAAACAAGATGATCCTTTCTTTCTCTCCATCTCAAAGATGATACCACTCATTACAAATATGTTGCTGGAACATTTCATTGTTACACCTAGTTTAAAGTTTATAAAGAGAAGCAACAAGCACTTTAATACCTATAAGCACTAAACGTCCAGTTGATGTAAGTGAGCTTCTGCCAAAATGTTATGTCTAATTGAGAATGTAGGATATCCATTTAACAAAGGTATCTAGGCATCTCCACAAAAGTACATGTATACTTGGAAATATATCATACTATATGCATTAGGACTCCGGGAATGCTAACAAAGGGGGGGAATCTACCTGCACCCTTCTCGACACAGATTGTTCCCAGATGGGGTGTCGTAGGAGGGAGTGGTGCTCCATACCCTAAACCCAGACACTATGTGCATTGGAAAGCTACCTTATTGTATGACATGTTCTGTTTATATGAAGACTCAAACGTCATCTATTTTTGCTATATGTTTGTGTAAAAAAAAAAATGGACGATCATTCGTCCGATAATCTCCTTGTGTGTACCAGGCATTAGATGTAAGTTTAAGTACCCATGTATTCTGTATGTCAAGCTTTCATGATTAGCAAGTTTTGACTTAAACGGTGGTTAGTATTGCCCCCCTCTACAGGTTTTGATGGTCACATCACAGTGGTGGGCTAATGGGAATGTGATGGGTGCATTAAAGCACCCTGGGATTTGGGGCACTTGGGATGCTGCACACTGCATGAAACAGTCAGATAGTGAGTTTAGTTTCACATATTTTGGAAAAAAGACACTAGTCTATTTAGTTCAACCAATAATAAAAACAAAAAAAAAAACATTAAAAAAAAAAATATCACACACATATAGAAAACCTCCATATATACTATCGCACATCCACAGTTGATCCAGAAGAAGGCAAGAGGAAAAACAACAAAAAAAAAAAAAAACAAAGCATGGTCCAATTCACTGCAATGGAGAAAAAAATATCCTTCCTGATCCCCCATGAGGTAATCAGATTTTCCCTGGATCAATTACCCCTGTTATTAACACATCTAAATATTAATATTTAGTTATATTTTGTGCATTTAGGAATGCATTCAGCTCTTTTTGTAAAACAATCTACTGAGCTGGTCAAAACCAATTCTTGAGGGAGTCTATTCCACATTTTCACAGCTCTTACTGTGAAGAAGCCTTTCCATATGTGAAGGTTAATTCTCTTTTTTTTCAGTAGTAAAAAGTGCCCCCTTGTCCTTTATAATGACCTGAAAATAAATAACTCCACACCAAGTTCACTATATGGACCACTTATGTATTTATGCATGTTGATCATATCCCCCCTTAATCTCATATTCTTGAAAGAGAATAAATTCCTGTCTTGTAAGGACGTAATTCCACTGCATAGCTTGGTGTCATCTGTAAACAATGAAATGGTACTCTTTAATCCCAGACCCTATATCATTTATAAATATTTTATAAAGAAAGGGTACTAAGCCTAAACCTTGGGTTTCACCACTAATACCTTAGACCATTCAGAATATGAATCATTTACTACTCTCTAAATACAATCTTGTAGCCAATTTTATATCGATTTACAAAATACATTTTCCAAGGCTGTAGACTTTAATTTACACATAAGCTGCATGTGGGAAACTGTGTCAAATGTCCTGGCAAAATCAAAGTATACCACGTCCACAGCCACTCCTTTGTCCAAGTTTTTGCTTACCTCACCTCACCTTCCATAACAATAAAGCCTCTATACAGCTGACTGAGAAGCACAGCCATAACTGGGTAATACGTTAAAGCCCCTTTACTCAGCTGGATATACTCATCAAAACTGCAGTGCTCTGGTGAAATTCACAGTGTAACTTTCCTGACACCATAGAGCTTCTTCAAAATCTTATCATCCAATCACTGCACCTCTCAAGCATGTGCACAACGGATTACTTTCATTCAGGTGGAAGGGCTATCCACATTTGTAAAGGAGCTTCACTCCCTTATCCTGATACCAACCCCCCCACCCCCCCCCCCCCCCGATGACCTTCACTCCAACAATGGCAAACACACACACACGTGTCTCACAAATAAAAAAAAAAAACATTTTTTGTATCAAGGCCTTTCTAAAATGTTGTTAACCATTTCTGAATATAGCACTCAACTATTCTGAACGGTATAATATCTACATCTTTAGCAAAACACACTATGTGTTCCTTTGAAACTTATATTTTTCCAAATATCTGTAAACTCACATAAAAAGGTTCTGCAGTGCTCACTCTGTAAAGAGGGGCATGACGGAGAAGGGCACTAAAAGTACACTTATTCTTTAACACTTGTCACCTACTAAAGTTAGAGTGTATATCGCCAAAGCCTTTTTTTTATCTTTGTACCATTGGGGAAATTAACTTCCTGTCGCAGAGACCCAGCCAGAATGCATGCGTGTCAAATTCAACTCTTAGGTCTAGTTCACATGGGCCTAGCTGTTGACCCACGATCTAGGGTGGATCATGTTGTCAGTAGCCACTGACCTGTGGTTAGCAGGCGATATGAGGCCTCCTGCACACCTGTTTGAAGATTAATTTTACAGTAAAATCCCTCTTCGTTGCACCGGACAGGTTACTATGCACAGCTGCAGCAGATTCTGTGTGCACCAGTTTTAGTAGACCTCCCCCATAGTTTCATGATTTGGATGCTCACTTCCTCTAATCCTCTTTAATTACCTCTTACTGCCAAGGCATCTGCTTCTTCCCCACCTGTTCTACTGATAAGTGGTAAATGTACTATTTAATTACCCTTAGGCTACCTAATCTGGTAGTTTGTGGGGTCTATTGAAGTCTATGCTACGCGTGTTGTTGCCCTGCAGTGCCATTCAGTTTGAATGGCAACCCAGCACACACATTTTGCACTGCAATGTTTTACAGTGCATTGTGTGTCTAAAAATGCAAAGGTACTATTACAGAGCTTCTATTTTAGATCCATTGTGATGTGTTTTGGCAGCTCATTCAAATCACTAAGCTTCCCAAACTCAGCTTGTGTTAATGTGCTTGTACTAACTACATGCTTCCAGGTGTTTTCAAACAGTGCTGGGAGGGAGGTTATTCCTTCCAGCTCAGTTTTAAAACCAGAGACTTCAAACTTAAAGATATGCTTTAGTAGAGAACCCCCCAAATATATGCAATAAAAGCCTGCACTTCTAAAAATAAATGGTGAAAGCACCATGACTGCTGTCCTGTGTTCCATTACCAAAGATGTAACCTAGAAGGAGGGATTGCTACAGGGGCTTAAGCTAGTAATGTATGTTTTAGGAATCATTTTACTGTCAATCAGTATAGGTGTAGGCTAAGGTGGCATTTCCTGTCTGGTGGGGATGGATACATCTCACTTGAGTTCTGATTTTAAAGATACCTTGAAATTGAGTTACCAGGTATAGTACCTCACTTTAGGATCAGTTTACACGTATTCATGATGCTGGTATGTTATAGGCAGAGATAGTTATTCATAAGAGTGTAATTAATTCCTTTACCATTAACTGTTCTTCCAAGAACAGTAACAGGTTTTTACAAATTCAAGCATACATTGCTCCCTCCTGACCAGCTCTGAATGGTAACACATGGGAAATGTTCTAATTCATGTCCTGGTAATTGTAAATATGAGAGGAATAGTAAATCAACCTCATTGTATATCCAAGGTGCAGGAGTTGTGTTTAGCTTACATTTACTGGAAGCATTGTGAAAACTTTTCAACTGCTTTACATGGAAACAGCATGAAATTCTCATTAGCACAATAGCAAGATAGAACCATTAAATGATTATCAGCAGGAAAAAAGTCTACTGAATCATGCTGCATTTGTGCCAAAAATAGTTACAGCCCTGACCTTGAAATACTGACCTTAAAGCAGAGAGTATCAGATTCACGTTACTGTACAGATATGTGCCAAGCAAGAAGTGCAGGCATGGTTTTCCATAATATATAGAGCATCTAATATGTAATATAAGGATTGTAGGGAAACAAGTAAACCATCATGCTAAAATCACACACTCATCATTCAGAACAGTAAATAGTCAGCGCGAAGAGACTATTGTCATGTGTCACAGGCCTTTATTTTTCTGTTGACTACATACTGCATATTACACTGCAGTTAAAATATCGGAAGATGGCAATCACACCATTCGATTAATGCCAGGCGCATACCTGTCCCTATAGCACTAGTTCCAAAAACGTGCTTTATCTGGACTACAAGAGTGGAACTGAAATGGTCAGGTAAAGCGTTTCTAAAGGTAATTTTAATTACAATAGTAAGCATCTTATACTTATCTGCTCTGTGCAATGGTATTGCACAGAACAGCCTCAAATATCCTCCTCTGGGGTCCCCCACCCGCACTGTCCACTTCTCCTCTTCTATGTCTGTCCCCGTAGCAAAACTGCTTTCTATGGGAGCAGATATGCAGGATTGATCCCAAGCTGGTCTTTGCATCCATTGACGTGTGCCCCTGCACCCTGCTCCCTCCTCACAGCATTTGATTGACAGCAGCAGGAGCCAATGATTCCCACTGCTGCCTAAGTCCCAGAGAGGAGAGAAGAGATTCAGCCGTGCACAACGTTGGATCGACTGAGGACTCGGGTAAGTATATAGGTAAGTGGGGGAGCACAGCAAATACATTAAAGGGGTTGTAAAGGTATGCATTTTTTCACCTTAATGCATCCTATACAATAAGGTGAAAAAACACCTGGCAGTCACCGGTCCCCTAGCCCCCCGTTTTACTTACCTGAACTCCTTCACACAAGAACATCTTTGGGATGAATTAGAGTGGAGACTGCAAGCTAGGCCTTCCTGTCCACATCAGTGCCTGACCTCACAAATGTGCGTCTAGAAGAATGGTCAAAAATTCCCATAGACACACTTCTAAATTCAATATTGAACCCTACGGACTAAGACTGGGATGCGATTATGTTAAGTTCGTGTAAAGGCAGGTGTCCCAATACTTTTGGTAATATAGTGCATCCTGTCCTTGCAGTAACCTATATGTTATCCCCTTCACCTCCAATATCCTGCACATCTGTACATTAACTTCTTCATCTTTATCCTACCCACTGTTTGTGACTTGTACATTAACCCCTTCACCTCCTTCTCCCTCTGTGTATAACAAGTACATTTAATGTGTCAAGTACACCATTACCGAGATCCATGTCTTAAACCAGTCAATACTAGTATGTTTCTTCATTTAAAAAAAAAAAAAAAAAAAAAAGTGGCATAAAAATTGATCATCTCTGGGTCTGCACTTTTCCAAAGGGCTCATTTTGGGGGTATTCATACTGCCCTTGCATTTTTATTTGATATGTTTTATAACAGAAAGCAAGGGAACATTTATTTTTTCAAAAAAATAAATTTACCTCATATAGTTTAAAAAAAAAAAAAAAATGTGTTTTAAATGCCACCAAAAGAAGACTCTAGCAGGCCAAAAAAATATATAATATTTATTTGGGTACAAACATATATATAACAAAAAAATTTAATTTTTTTTGAGGGTTAGGAACTCTGCTAGTTTTTTCCCTACTTACACCCACAATGGAAATTTCACATCAATTCCTGCCCTGGGGAACAAAAAGGTGGGGAGGGGAATCAGTAAAAAGTGACAGAGGTTCAGATCCTTCCTCGTTCTATCCAAAATTAACAAATACATTTTGGCTGCAGGTGAGCTCTGAAGGGCATACAATATATGAAAACCCCTCTTATAACAAACAATTAAAAAAAATGATAACATTTTAAAGACACAAAAAGGTAAGATTGTAAGCTCTAACGAGCAGGACCCGCTGACTCTTCCGGTATTGAATTATATTGTAACTGTACTGACTGCCTTCATGTTGAAAAACACTGCTCAAACTGTTGGTGCTATATAAATCCTATATAATTATATTAATAATAAAAAAAAAACTCAAGGTATACCTATGAAAACAAAATTTCACTCAAGATGATCCTTTAGGTGAAGGAATATATAGATACATCTTAAAATGTAGATATATATATATATAAAATTACTCATATAGAACATATTAAACATTAACAAGGATGTAATAACCAGATTAAAAGAGTGGTGGTACCCTCAAAATAAAACAAAAGTCCCTTAAATGCTTTCAAAAGCAGGATGATGAATACTTAAGTGAATACAACTGTGAATACAACTGTAGAACAATTACTAGGTATACTAGGACAGATTGTGACAGTGTCTGCAGAAGTTGGGATATCAATGAAAGCAGTTAGATGTCAGTCTTGTCCCATTAGATTGTGTGGTGATGCTCTCTATACTCTTCCATGATGGATGGACTCATGCCTCTACGTAATTGGAATGAAACATTTACTATTTTAAACCTTATTAGCGTGAGTGGACTTTCATATGTTTTTTTTTTATCTATGACCATCTGCTTAATGGGCTCCTAGCAATATGGGTGACATCCAATCCATGCATATAGGGTCTCGTGATTCCTGTAGACATCTAGGCCATGCATATGTGGTCTTGGTGGTTCCTGTAGAAAGCAGTGTGCAGACACTCAACTACAGGCTAAATCCACCTAGAGACCTGAAGATCTTGTGAAACCACATATATGTTGTCCCGTGGTCCCTGTAGAAATTGTGTGATTATTTCTGCACTATCACAGGTTAAACCTGGAGACCTGAAGATGCTGTTAGCCATATACAGGGGACACTTCCTTCTTTCACAGGATACAGGCTAAATTCACCTTTAGACTTCTCTTATATTTGGAATATTTAAATTTCCTGGATAAGATCTATACAGTGCCTACAGATCTGCTATGCAGATTTTAATCCATGGATGCAAATGCTTGGAAGATTCGGCTACTTAAGAGCCCTCTTGTGATCGTTGTCCTCCTTGATTTTTATCTGGAGGATCTATAATATTATTGTCCTTAGGGATGAAGCAGATGGTGTATCTTAATTTTCTTTGTCTTTATAATCTTGTAATAAAAAAAGTTTTGTTTGTTAAAAAGTTGGTTGCATGAGAATTAAATATATATGTTTTTTGTTTCCTTTGTCATCAATTTGAAGCGTGGTTTTCAGTATTATTTTTCTCCTCCGAGCACCGGTAGTGTTTGTAACATTCTTTATAATCTATCCTTTAGAGGTGTGGGCTTTGAGGTCTGTTAACAATTTTGGTTGCTCACATAAAACTATATTTTTTATCAGCATAGGCTATGTGTGATAATATGCTACTTTACCACACTTTATTCTTAAGACTTGTATGAGAAAGTATATGCGATTAAAAAAATAACGGGGTATTCTCCTGCTCCTTCTGCAGAAACTTGCCACAATACTATCTTTTTATAGTTAGATAGTCTAGAGAACTGGATACAAAAAAGCTGCCAATTGTCCTAAAGCACAATTTACAATTATTATTTGTAAGTCTGCTCTGCAAAACTATATTTTTAACTATTTTGCCACTGCATTAAAAAAAAAAATAATGAATCAATGTTTTATTGATGCAAAACTTAGAATAGGAACGTTAGAACAAGTTTGGAAAAAGAGCTCTGTTCCTACTGCACATCTTGGGTTTGTTCTTAGATAGCCCTTTCATGTAAATAATGTTAACCATGCACATTTAATGAAGGCCAAATACTTTATTACTTACTCATCAATGATAAGATCTGGAGCAAAATACAACACAGTCCCATTGGATTGTTTATAAGACCTCCATCCAAGGGCAAACACCATCAGAAACATCCATGAGTACTGCAGAAGGGTCATTTGGTCATCCAGGTGCAGATTTCTAAAGCCTGAAAATAATTAAATAGTAGTAAAAATGTGCTACCAATGACAAAGCATAACAACAAATTTAGCAAAACAATAACAAATGTGTATATACACAGGAGAATATTTTTTTTTTTTAGAGGCATACACTCTGTCACAGATAGTGCTCTCTTGTATTGCATGGCCTATAATCACTGTTTTCTTAGTACCCATTCATGTAACAAAACTTTCCAATCTAAACTAGGCTTTCAGAGTCGCAAATGTAGCATATGTATAAATAAACCTTGCCATTGCTGCTGCAGTAGTGGTGTGAACAATCCCACTAATAACATTAATGTTAAAAAATTGGATTTTCGACTTACCATTAAAATCTGTTGCCAGCTTCTTTAAAAGGGATTGTAAAGGTATTTTTTTTTTTAAAAATAACAAACATATCTATACTTACCTGCTCTGGAATCGCACAGAGCGGCCACAAACCTCCCCTTTTCAGGTCCCCTGCTGGCACTCCTGGCCCATCTCCTCTGTCCAGGGGGGCACTCGTGCATGCTTACACCTAAGCCCTGCTGCTGTGTCCATTGACACAGACAGAGGGACTTGGCTCCACCCCCCCCGATCCCTTGACTCCCAGTGCCCCAGCAAAGCCAGCGAGACCCATAAGTGGGGGGAGAGAAGAGCTGCAAGGAATGCATTAAGGTAAAACAATGTTTAGGCTTTACAACGACTTTAAATCATTATGACTGGGTTATATGCAGCTACCTTCAGGTGAGTGGACATTGGCAAAAAGAAATCCCCTTCCACTCCCAGATAGCCTATTTTTTTTTAAGCAATTGGGAGATCAGAAGAACAGAGGGGTGTGTCTGTGTCCTGTACTGTATTCCAGAAAACTGGTTATAATTATTTTTGCAAAGTACAGGATCCAGGCTTCTTAAATTATTACGACTGGGATATTCAAAAACAGTCCAACAGAAATCCATGCCAACAGGCCATATAACAAACAGGTCAGGAAGGGCTCGACAGATTTAGAGAGCAGCTCATAACACCTTACGCCTGAAACTGGCATCAGCGGTGGCTTGAACATTCACCTGATAGATCTTAAAATATATCTCTTTCATGTTGTTCCTCGATTTACGGATTACAGAACCAGTTGTCCTATTTGTCCAAAATGTGCACTTCACTGTCCTCCAAAGAATGTCTCTTTTCCTTAACCAGAGTCTTGGCCTGTAAATGTTGCCCTCCTATGCTGGCCAATTAACTTGTTAAGAGGTTGTTTTATCGCCTCAATGAGCAGGTCATAGAATTCCTCACTACACTGCATATACCAAGTTACTTTGGTTGTGTTCGGGTGTTGGATCTTTAGGATGAGCAAGCATCTGTCTCCGTGTATTGCAGAGCTTGAAGGGCACAGGAATGCAATGATTGTTAAAGATCACATGGAAAATTATAGCCATTCTGTATGTAGCTGGAGCGCTGGAACAACTCAGAATGATCTTTAACAAACATTGCATTCCTGCATCCTTGAAGACCAGCAATACACAGACAGAATCTTGTACGTCCTAAATTCCCAACACCAAAACACAAGCATAGTAATTTGGTAAAAGCAATGTAGTTTAGTGAGGAATGCAAAGACTGATACATTGAAGAGACAAAACAACCTCCCAACATACAATTGGCCCAACATAGGAAGGCACATTCTAAAGGCCAAGACTCAGCAGTCTTCCCATACTTTAAGGAAAAGGGACATTTTTTCAAAGACAGTGAAGTGCACATTTTGGACAGGGAGAACAATTGGTTCACAAGAGGGTTGTATGTCAAAATGGAAAAAATATCCCCAAACAGGGATGAGGGCCTTTGTTACCATCTTTCTTTCACAAAGAATGCTGTTTTTACATCCCTACCAGAGAGATGCTTGTGTGAGACCCCAGGAAAGGCAACAGGGGAATCCAGTTCTCGAAAGGAAACAGTAACTGAGAGGTTAACTTGCAAAGAACGCATGTCCAAACACTGCAAGGAAATTCTCTTATATAATACTTTGGAGCAAGACATAAGAAAGGGTTAACTAGATGAACTTGTGTCTTTTTTCAACCAGACTATGTAACAATGCCCTGACTAAGGTTGAATGCAGAGACCTCCTTTGGGAGGAAGGAGGTCTCATGATTACCCTGTCCTTGTGCAACATCAAGAAAGTCTCTTTAAAGAATAAGGCCACCAACTAAGATACTCTTCTTGCAAAGGTGAGAGCCACCTTCCAGGTAAGGCCAGTCAAGAAAAACCCATAATAGGTTCAAATGGTGACTTCTGAAGAGCCAAGACTGAGATTCCCAAGGGAAACAGGAACATACAGGTGAGCTACTCGCTGAACAAAAGTCTTAACTAGAAAGTGAGTGGTCAAAGATCTTTAAAAACTGAACATCTAAAGCTAACATTTGTCCCTTAATGGTACTGAAGGCCATATTGTTGGTTCAGACCAGACTGGAAGGAGGACAGAATATGTTCCACAAAGTACTTTCTAGAATCAAAGTTTTTCAACTCGTACCAAGCAAAGGAGGCTTTTCAGGTGCAGTGTCTGACTTTACAAGAAGTTAACATCCTAGCCTTCCAATGGGTAGGGAAGACAAAGTCTAAAAGGCCCGTGTCCATCAGGATCATGGCCTTCACAACCTTGCTGTTCATGACAGCAATTGAGAAGCAGGATGAAACACCGGCCCTTGGGACAGGAGGGACAAGAAAAACCTGCCAGGAGATTAAGTATGTCAGAGTACCATATCCTCCTGGACAAATTCGGTGCAATGAGGATCAGCAGATCCCTCATTCTCAATCCTGCAGGCTAGAGAGAATCTAAAGGAGCAGAAAGACATAGACCAGGCTGAACTGATCCCATGGTGCCACCAGAGCTGTGAAGGCCTAAGGGTTCCTGGACCTGGAGACAAACTTGTCTAGTTTGTTGTTCAATATTGTTGTTCAAGGAGGTCCACATCTAGCATTCCTCACCCATGGCAATGGGCTTGAAAGGTCTCCGGATGGAGAGCCCATTCCTTCAGATCAAAATGTTGATGACTGAGGAAGCCTACCTGCCAAATTTCCACACCTGGGATGTGGACAGTGGACAGGGCTGGAAAATGAAGTTCTGCCCAAAAGAAGATTGAGTCTCCTTCTCTTAGAGGGGCATGACCCCTGGTGCCTCCTCTGTGATTGATCTAGGCCACGGCAACATCTGACTGGATTCTAGACAGGTGTCCTCATAATACAGTTCCAGGGTTGTAGGGACAACCCAATCACCACGATTTCCAGATTATTATTTGAAAATTGATCTTCTTCTGATGACCAAGTCCCCTGCACCAACAAGATTTTCAGGACTGCTTCCCAGCCCAACAGATTGACTTCTGCTGCTGTGAGAATATTCCATGACTGTGGAGGAAAGAGCTGCCCTAGTGCCAGCCGGGTTAGAAATCCACCATGCTAGGAAAAATCTAGCCCTCGGGATCAAATGAATAGGATGGTACAAGGGCTGAGTCTGATTGTACCATAAGGCCAGAATGTTAAGTTTTCCTGGGGGTATGACAATGCCTTAAAGAATAAGTTCACCTTTTCTAACATGTACATGTTACACCCGTATTTACGGTATAACATGTAACATGTTACAAATGTACCACTCCCCGCACCCCCTTGATCCCCGTTTTGACAGCCAGCGTGGGATCTTCCCTAAAGAAAATGCAGCTGTGTGGGGCTCTGCCTGCCCACGTCATTCATTCACAGTGTTCTGGGAATATATGGACTGCAACAGCCTTTGCGACTTACGATGTATGGGCAGACAGCTTACACTGACAGTCTGAAAGAGGCCTGCATGGCATCAGCGATTTGATGATCGCTGGTGCAATGCATTCCAGGATTCTTAAAACAAAAAAATAGTAAATACTCATTTTTTTAGCTGCAAAAAATTGTGCATTTATTATTTTTTGTTAAAAGGTGAACTTATCCTTTAAAGGAGAACACCATAAGACTCAAAACCCCAGAGGGCCATGGGATGGGAAAGAAGGGACAGAAGTTTGTCCCGAGGCAGAAAAATTCTGGAAAAGGATGGGTCCAGCATAAAATTCAAGTATTCCAATCTGTAAAGCCCCATACACACGGTCGGACTTTTTCATCAATTTGGTCCGATCGGACAAGGTTGTTGAAAAATCAGACCGTGTGTATGCACCATCGGACAGTGTTCGTCGGTTTGTCCGTCGGACAAAGTCTTATCTCCTGCTGGAAAGATTTCCCTTCAACCCGGTCCGATCACACCAAATCCGAGCGTGTGTACGCTTGTCCGACCGGACAAAGTGCTACGCATGCTCAGATCACATTACAAGACCAAAGCTATTGGCTACTAGCCTCTACGTAGTCCCGTCGTAGGCAACAAACGTCACCACGTTCAGAATGATCGGATTTTCCGACAACTTTGTCCGATCGTGTGTACGCAAAACCAACATCAGACAAAGTATGACGGACATGGTCCGACGGACCTGGTCCACGGATTGTCCGCGCGTGTGTATGGGGCTTAAGATGGGTCTTGTGATAACTTCTGGAGGTACAGCTCTACAGAGCCTGCTGTACCATCTGATAACCAGCAGGGACAGGGAGGGCTGGTACTTTAACAGGGGAGCATCCAGGTACCCCAGAATATGAATTTCTTGAAAATGCAGCAGTCAGAACCTGGGCAAGCATCCTGGTGAATACCCAGGTGGGCATGGACAGGGCAAAGGGAAGAGGGACAAATTGGTAATGTTTATTCCCACTGCAAAATGTAGATGAGCTGAAAAAATGGGAACATGTAGATAGACAAAACCGGAAAAACTGAGAGGGACGGAAGGAACCATTCCTAAATCCAGAAGTCGAAGACCTAAGGCAACAAGCAAAAAACTAGGCTGGCTGGGAGTAAAAGGGGTTATATAGGGAATGTCCCAGCAGCCTCTTTTTGCCAGTGTCATATCACCTGAAGGTAGCTGAATATAACCTAGTAGTGGTGATTTAAAGTGTATGATAAGATATTGTTATTTTTATTTTGGGATTGCCAAAATTCTTCCTTTAAAAGAAGACACAAGGCCGACAGACAAATCAGTAATAACATTATGACCACCCACCATAACCCGTCGAGGGTAGACTACACCTCTGAAAGTATGCTGTGGTATCTGACACCAGTTGTGAGGTGGGGCCTCCATGGATCAGCACATCCCACAGACTATCGACTAGATTGAGATCTGAAGACTGTGGAGGCCAAGTCAAAACCTAAAACTAATTTTTGTGTTCCTTGAATTCATCAGACCAGGCTACCTTCTTCCATTGTTCGTGTAATACAGGTCTGATACTTACCTGTCCACTGTAGAGGCTCGGACACAGGTCAGCATGGTCACCCTGACCTGTCTGTGGTTATGCATCCCCATACGCAACAAATGCACTATGTGTTCTGACACCTTTTTATCGGAACCGGCATTAACTTTTTAGCAATTTGAGCTACAGTAGCTCTTTTCGTTGAGTGGACTACACGAGTCAGCATTTGCTCCCCATGTGCATCAATGAGCAATGGCCACCCATGAACCTGTCACAGGTTTAACAGTTTTCCTTCCTTGGACCATTTTCCTTCTCCTGACCACTGCAGACTGGGAACATCCCACCAGCACTGAAGTTTTAGAGATCGCTCTGCTCCAGTCCTGTAGCCATTACAATTTGGCCCTTGTCTAAGTTGCTCAAATCCTTAGGCTGGGTTCACACTATTGCTAATTAGATGCGGGTTTCCCTGCATCTGATTCACATGGCAGGAGATTGTGACCATCCCTCTATGGAGCCAGTCCACACCTCACCGGAGCGGCTCCGGTGCAATTTGCACAATTTGGTCCGTTTCAAGTCTGAATTCAACCAAAAATTCGGGCTGAAATCGGACCTGAACCGGTGAATGGAGACGCACTGGTCGCCCTGCTGTGAGCCGCTCTGTTGTCTAGTGTAAACTCACACTTGTCCATTTTTTCTGCTTTTAACACATCAGCTTCAAGAACAAGATATTTACTTGCTTCCTAATATATCCCTCCTGCTTTCAGATGCCATTGTAATGAGATAATCAATGTTATTCACGTTACCAGTCAGTGGTTATAAGGTTATATATCGGTGTATAAGGTGTATTGTTTGCCAATAAACAAAGCAGTTGCATACTGTACATACTACATATGCTGATCAGAACTTCCATTGTGTATCTAGGTACCACAGCAGTATACAAGGCTGCCCTGATGGAAAAATACCTCTTGTCAGTAGTCTGGTGCTTTTGAACTTTCCCTTTCTGAATAAATAAGTCAGAAATTACTGAGGCTGCCCACTATTGCACAGGAGATCAACAACCTCATACAGCATACAGCATCAATAATTGCGGATTAATAAAATCATTAAATAATTTTTAAAGTGCAAGTCAATACAAACGCAATTTTTTTTGGAAAAAAATCAACTTTTTTAAATTAAAAAATAATAAAACAGTTAAGTGATACCCAACATGTCATGCTTCAAAATTGCACCCGCTCGTGGAATGGGCTCAAACTTTGGCACTTTAAAATCTCCATCTGAGATGTTTAACAATTTCGACAGGTTACCAGTTTTAAGTTACAGAGGAGATCTAGTGCTCAAATTATTGCACGATTGCGGTAATACGTCACATGTGTGGTTTGAACACGTTTTCATATGTGGGTGTGCCTTACGTATACGTTCGCTTCTGCTCGCAAGCTCGGGGGACGGGGCGCTTTAAAAAAAATGTATTATTATTTATTTTACTTATTTTTTATTTTTACACTGTCCATTTAAAAAAAAAATAAAAATGCTGTGTCACTTTCATTCCTATTACAAGGAATGTAAACACAATAGAAAAAAAGCATGACAGAGGACAGGACCTCTTTAATGTGAAGTCTGGGGTCAAAAAGACCTCAAATCTAACATTTACACTTAAATGCAATAAAAAGTTTCAATAAAAATTTCCCCTTTAAGACCATTGGGCGGAAGTGTCATCCATCCACCACCGAGTGGGGGGGGGGTCATCATTCCCTCACTCGACTCCATGCCACGCAGGGGAAAGGACCCGATGGTCTCCGTCGCTACCCACTGTTCCGGTAAGCGTGGAGACCACCGGGGAGTGGCGGGAGGGGGTGGGCACCACTCCCGCTACCGATAACAGTGATCTTGCGGCGAATGCGGACCACCATAACAATATAACAATGTATTCAACGTCAAAGGACCGAAGTGTGTATCGATGGCGGGCAGTCCGTAAGTGGTTAAATACATTGCAAGTGCAGAAAAATAATGATTACTAATGATAGGCCAGAAATATAGTATGTTCCTTCCTTCCTCTTTGACATGACAACACTGAAAATCTCATGCACACACAGCCACAGCCCTCTGCTTATGCTACACTTCCTCATCTCCATAACCCCTCCTTATGCACAGGTAGAGAGCACAAGATGTGATCAACTCACAAGATTCCTGGCAAAATCAGCAGGTATTTTTTGGGCTTATCAAATAAAAATAACAAAACACTTTAGTAGATCAAAAGGAAGAAAATAAGAGAAGTTTATGGTAAGGCCTCATCTACACTAGCGTTGTGGGGGGGGGGGGGGGGGACACATGGCTGAGCTGCGTCATTACAGCCATCTTCCGCTCCTCATGCCGTAGCATAAATTATCCTTGCTGTCATGATCCATTCAAATGAAAGAGGGCACCCCATAGCCAAGTGCAATACACAAAGTTACTGCACTTTAGGATTTTAACACAAGCAATGTGGAGGCATTACAATGATCAAATGCTTTTGAAGAGCAATCCAAAAGCTGACTGCTGATCAGAGAGCAACGCTAGTGTAAACTAGCCCTTAGAGTTTGTGTACACTTTAAATACAACACCTTTTTATGCCTGAATTCTGTCTTTATACGATTTTCCTTTAATACTTTTGTAAAGCAGCATGCAGACTGGGAAACAGAGTGTCAGCACTGAGTCTATAAGGCCTCATTCACACAAGTGGCCAGGAGGAGGTAAAACAAGCCGGTTCAGCAGCGTTTTTACTACCCTCGGTTTGTCTGCCTGAACACGGACATCCAGCTGCTTACGACTGTACAGACACTGCAGCTGCAATGCTAAGTTTCCTGGTCGTGAGAAAAACGTATGTGACTTTCAGTGGGCATTACCGCTGCTGAATGTGACCAATTTAAGTCTATGGGGCCATGCCACAACTGCCTTGTGACTGCATGCAATTGTGGTGAAGTAGTGTGGCATTTACACGGTTAAATCATGTGGTGAGGATGCAACATTACACCTCCTCACCACCTGTCAATAGTCCCTTGAAAAGTGATACAAATGTGGATCACTGTTCAGAGGGCAGCACAAATATGAATGAGCCTTTTGACTTCTACTGCATTGCACATAATATTGTGTGAGAGCACAGGGATAATCTCTCCAGTGTGTAGTTGCTACTACTCCTCTGTCCAATCAGAAGGCTGCTGGTGTGTCCTTGACCAAGCTGTACTACCCTAAAGCAAACATGTCCTACATTCTCACAATGTGAATGTGCTGATCAAAAAACAAAAATCAAAATATAGACAGACATTTTCAGTGCCTCATCTAAGCTTACTTTCACTTGGCTATAGAGCCTTCAGTTTGGAGCATGAGTCTCACTTACTTGTGGTGCTAGGACCTATCCAATGAAAGAGCCCAACTAAACTGCAAATCAGGGCCCTGACTGTGCTGTTTGCCAGGGGCTACCTGGATCACAAAATTGGTGAACAGAATTAAAAAAGTATTCCAACTGTGCATTGAGCTCCTAGAGTTCATTTTTATTTCCAGGGTAAACACAATAACTGTACAGAGGTGAAGAGGTCCTTCGTTCAATAAAGAAATCCCTTTGGAAGAAGTCTTGATGACGAAACATGTCAAGGGCGTGGCTACACGGACATTGAGATACTGAGAACAACCATCTGTTTGTCTGGATTATTCGATTTTGTGTGGATCCTCCTGTTTACTCACCGCTCTGCAAACTCACTTGAGTGACTCCTGGATAAGAACCCACACCAGGAGCAGTGTTGTGGGAGGCGGTGAGACTTTATTGCAATCTAGTTTGAGACCCATTGGTGATCATATGTGCGCTCTGCCAGCTCATCTGTCATCTGAAATTTGCAGTGGATTGTGTACTGTATTTTGCTGTTTTTCACGGATTTTCACGTGAGTTGAAACATTGAAGTGTGAGTGAGGCTGATTTTGATTAAATAATTTTACACAGAGTCACGCTATGTGGAGCATTACTTTTATATTTTCACATATGGAGTATTCAATCTTGGATTGATCGTACCAGTAACCCAGGTGTGGTTCAATCGCTTGTTTGCCAACCACGTGAGTGGGAGGCAACACCATCTGGTGAGTGCGGTCTCATTGGGAGAGGGAGCACAAGGCACATCGGTGTGGTGGAAGATTTAGTCGTTCATTTATTGGATATACTTTGGTGGACTTATTTTCCTTTGAAGAGTGATTTATGTATTTTTTCCTGCCAGCACAGATATTAATGGACACTGTTCTTTGTATTTTTTGACACTATTTCACGTGGTGTTATTCTTTTGGATTTTTCATTTCTTTCATTTTTTCATTTTATTTTATTTGAGTGTATTTGTTGGGAGCGCCACTTGATTATATATTTCACATGTCACTACACGTTTAATTATAATCTTTTTTATACTAAAGAAATCTTGCCTTATTTATGCAGGTGACATATTATTATGCAGTTTTAGAAGTTCATAGTTCTACCAAAGCTTATGTGAAAAGTAAAACAAGTTATTATTTGTATGCTTTTGCGTGATAACCAAAAGCTACCATTCAATTCAGTTTTATAATATACCAAAATTTACAAACAATTTGAAAGACAATATTTTAAGTTATAAAAAAAGGGTTACCTGGAATTGCCTTTGCCCATTTTACCGCAGATACCACCTGGCGGCCCCCGAGCATGTTCAGAGAAGACATAACACGCCACGCAGTCTCTGGCAACGTGCCGTCGTACCCTGAGTACAATACTTCTGGCTCAATGGCCTCCAATAAGGAGATCAGGGTAGGTGTAAGTTGTGCTACAGAGGCAGGGACAATGCTCTTTACTGAACTTTCAGGTAGCTCACGAACTGCTGTTGTGTTAGACTGCTGTATACCTTTTATCTTCTTCTTTGTTTTGCGTGCTGTAGGAAAAGAAAAACAAAAAACATTTTAGTAAACATTTTGCTTATCTTTTATACCACTGTCAAAACTCCCCCCCCCCCCCTTCCATTTTTGACAAAGTGTGAAATGTTTAGAACCTACGTCAGTATTTTAATTTTACTGCTGTTTGGGTCCCAATTGGGCAGATTTCCAACATTTCCTGTCCTGGTAACAGGGAGTCAATGAAACAGGAAGTTCAACAAAAACACTATTTTAGTATAGAGTTTAGAGTGCTAAAATCTGTCACGTCTTTATTTTTGTGTGTGTATTTCCTAGTGCTGGTAACTCCAGTTCCCTATCCTTTTATTCTGATATCACGAAGGAAGGAAGGAAGGAAGGAAGGAAGGAAGGAAGGAAGGAAGGAAGGAAGGAAGGAAGGAAGGAAGGAAGGAAGGAAGGAGAAATGTCACTAGTGGAGTTACAGCCTGCCTAAAAATTCGATTTTTTTTTTAACTTGCCATAAAATCCCTTCCTCCAAGTTCATTGAAAGACACATTTGAACTTGAGAACATCAGAGAGATCCATGACATCTTTGCTCATAGTCTAAAAATCACAGTACCACAGTTGCCTGCACCAAGCTGGACCTAAGAGGCTCACCAGAATGCACTCTTGAGCTCATGGAACAAAAAAAGAAAAGGATTGCAAAGAGAAAAGACATTTCTCAAGGCACTGATCCCAAGAAGCTACTAAGGCAACCACTACTCCAACAGAGGATCTTGTGCCTGGAAACAAAACTGTCCAGTGCATCATGGAAATTGGAGACCAGAATGTTCCACCAAAACAGAGGTGGCATTGAAGTGAAGGTAACAAAAGAACAAATAAATACGCCAATATGCTGACCACATAACCCAGAAGATCCCCCTGAGGAGGGAAAGAAATGGATAACACGCAGAATTTTTGGGCTTGATGAAGAAAATTAGAGCTTACAGAACAATGATTAGGAGGCAACCTCCTTTGGTATAAGGATAGGAAAAAGCTGTAACAAGGCCCAAAATCCTTATGCCATAATGACAGGGAAAACAGGAGGGGGCAGCTGAAGCTGAAAGCTGAAAAATAAGAGCAGCAAACAAGAAATCTGAGGGGCTTCCGAATCAGATTCTGGCAAGTCTAACCCACATTCCTCCACACCCAAAAGGAGTGGGGTATCCCTCCATGACAAGGCAGACAGCCACAGAACCCCCGGAATTGCACTGGAAGTGTACCTTAGGCTTAATGCGATCAAAGAGAATGAAAAATAGGAGGCAGTCATTCCAGCTAGAGCCCCCTGCTTCTTTAGCAGGGGTCCTAACTCCACAGTCACTGTTCAGGGCAAGTGTCTGAGGCAGCTCTGAGGAGACATCGTCATTGCATTCCACCCCTCACACTCTTGCTGGCAAATAGGAACACTGTTCTATCACCTAGGTAACTAACACTGGTGGGAGGACAAGGTAAGGAGGAACTACAAAACAAACAGATCACCATGTAAAAAAAATGGTGGTCACAAAGTTGCAGCCTCAATTGCCATTCACCATAGTGTACAGCCGCAGGTGGGTCCATGGTGTGATATAGACTCCAGCCACTCAGGAAAAGAGCTGGAAATGGTTCCATAATAAGGCACATTGCCCAAGCTAAAGCGGCCTCAATCGCCAGGGTAAGAGGGGAGGGAGGCAAATGGGGATCTACAGGGCTAAAAACATGCAAGCAACAAGACGAGAGACTCCCGAGTAGTGAGCTCCAAAAGTCCCAGTGTCAGTATAGTGATACTTCTGAAGGTGCTACTACAACCCAGTGGTCAATGTAGTTAATAGAACAACCTGATGTCTTCGGTTCTGTATTCAAAACATAAAAAAAAAGCTCCAATGAGCATACTTTATGAGGACATAACACTAGAGCTGATTTTACGATCATTTACTGTAAAAACTATTGTTGCTAATTGAGCTGACAAGACCTCCAACTGGGCAAGATGATTCTTGTTTGTAAGCAGAGCTCATTAAGCAGATATTTCAATAAACACGTACAACAGGGCTTACAGAGAGAAAATAATGTCTCACGATCCCCTTTTTGCTAGGCAGGATTCACATCACTTGTATGATGCTTTTATTGTACACTGACATGCATCTGAGTTCCTAGCTATGGAACCCATAAAATAATGTACAAACAGACCTGGTGGTTTACCTTTAGGGCTCATTCACACAGACTGAATTGGGCTGTATATGAATGCAACCACAATCGCTGTTTTTAACCTGAGTAGTTGAAGCAGTTCAGTCAGGTTTTTTGCTGGCTAGCTGGAAAAGATTTTAAGTTTTGTTTTTTTGTGTATTGTTTTAAATATTGAAGCCAGATACAACCAGACAACTAACATTTCCAGTAGGAGACCAACAATTGTATTCCCCATAATCCACTTAAGACTGATCCCCTTTATCTTTAAACGTGTCTGTAGAGGCTGGCAAATTAAAAATTGTAGAAGTAGGCCACTTCCTTGTAACTGAATACACACATATATTATATATTTAAAAAAAAAAAAAAAAAAAAACATACGGAAATAATTTGGTATTTTCTGTTAAAAGTTCTCTTTGTGAAAACATTCACACAGATTCTTCACATACACCGACACTTGCTCTGGATGTTTAAAATTCCTTTTTGCTTTTTCAGTGCATTTGAATGCAAATTATTATTGACTATTAAGTATTTTTAGCACCATGGCCTGCTGCCACATCCATCAGTTAGTAACAGGAAATCGGAAAGTATCCTGCTACCCAGAGGGAAAACTTCCATGCAACATACACACTTATACTAGTGGTTGTACACCCTCTCTGTACAACCACTTTTACCTACAGGTAAGCCTATATTAAGGCTTACCTGTAGGTGCTTGAAATATCTCCTAAACCTCCACAGTTTAGGAGATATTTACAAAAATGCCGAGCAACAATGTCATCGGCGCATGCGCCCTTTAGAAAGGGTATATTGTGCCATTTCTAATAGGGGTAATGCCGTGACTGCCATGTCCCACGCGTGCGCGGGATTGACGTCACGCGACTCCGGCCCCATCATAGAGCTGGATTTCGTGGCCCAGGAAGGAAGAGGGGTGAAGATGGACGCCCCCTGCTAGTGGGGACAACGGAGACATTGCAGGCTTCGGTTTTTAGGTAAGTGACACATAATGGGCTACTATGTGATGCATAATAGCCCATTATGCTTTACCTTTGCAGGGAAAAAAAGAGGAAGTAAAACCCACCAGGGTTTACTTCGTCTTTAACCAAAGTTGAGATCACTCATTTGGACACACGCTAAATAGAGGTTCAACGTCTCTCTGAAGAGTAAAGCCCCATAAACACCATCAGATTTTCTGCTAATTTTTGTCTTCGGATTTACTAAAACCATATAATATGAGGTCAAACCTTAGGTGTTTCAATTTGAATGCAATCAGGCAGGCCCTTGCACTACATGGTTTTGGTAAATCTGAAGACAAAAATCAGCAGAAAATCTGATAGTGTGTATGGGGCTTTACTTATCCTATGATGGAACATGTCTAATAATCTGAAATGAGTATTTTATAAACATTTGAGCTGACAGTATTAAAGTAGAACTCTAGACAAAACATTGTCATCATCTAGAAAAGAATGAGAACAAGTTGAAACCACAGCCAGGTTTTATTGCCATCAGTCTTCCCGTTGGGGAGATTTCCCCTTATTTCCCATTGTGTGACCAGGACAAAAAGCAAGGGCAATCTCCCCCAAACAGGACACCAACTGCAATAAAACACTTTTCATATTAGAATGGAGAAGATCTGTCTATTTTTTGTAGCTTTGTCCTCACTGGCAAGATTTATTTATAACATTTCCCAAGGGGGACATATACAGTGATAACAACCCATCAGAGGTTTCAACCATTTCTCATGCTATCCAAACAAATAACTGATTTTCAGAAATACACTAGAATTGGTGACTATTAAACCAATTTATCCTACAAAATAAACTTTTAAATATGAACCTAATTAAGGCCTTATACACACTGGTTTATTTCAGATGCTGTTTCTCCTGACAGGAGAAAATCAGTTATAAACATATCTAAGCTGCATTTTTTTCAAACCAGTTTAGGCGAGTTTAGCAGTATTGCATTTAGTTCATTCATTGCGTCTAGTGTTTAGGGGCGTTTTTGCTGCGTTTGACGTGTTTCTGTAACAACACTCCTCTCTTAAATGCGATTCTTTTGCATTCATGAGTAGAGCGCTTTACTGCCTCTAAACTTTGCTGCCCCTAATCTCTGGTAAAGCCTATGTGTGCAAGGCACATAGGGGTTGATTGACTACCATACAGAGCTGCACCAGATTTAGCATTTTCCAGTTTTGGTAAATCAGCTTTTAACTTCAGCTTGTTCAATTAAGCTTTGACAAAAATAAAAACTAACTGGAAGCTTATTGGTTTCTATGCACAGGTGCACCCGAATTTGCACTCTCCAGTTTTAGTAAATTGACCCCATAGGCTTATATTGAGTTGAGTTCAGGAGCTTTGGCAAAAAAAAAACATCAAAAGCTGCTAAACGTAAGTTTATGAACAGCAGTGTGTATGGGGGCCTAAAAGGTAAAAAGCATGCATTAAATATTAAATTAAGTGCATTACAAAATGTTGATATATTGGTGATGAAATCTGCAGACCAAGACAAGCACATAATGAGGTTGATTTACTAAAGGCAAATCCAATTTGTACTACAAGTGCACTTGGAAGTGCAGTCACTGTAGATCTGAGAGGAAGATCGGAAATGAGGGGAAGCTCTGCTGATTTCTATCATCTAATCATGTCCCACTCAGATCTACAGCGACTGCACTACCAAGTGGATTTGCCTTTAGTAAATAAACCCCAGTGGGTCTAACAAACGAGAATACACTGCAGAACATTTAAGCATATCAAATAATATGCATCAACACATAAAAACAACACACAGCAGTTACTAAAATAAAGATGTTCATTTTGGTGTAAAGCACCTGCCTCCAAACTATTCCTAAGTCACTCCTTGCTGAAGCAGAAGTTCTCGGTTATAATAATGCTGTAGGTCGCAAAATATTCTGCAGCCTGGGGATGGATAGCAAAGCAGTTGCTGCTCTGGTTAAATTGATCCCTAAGGATCAGCAATTCTGTACAGTGTCCTGTCAATCGATGCTTCTAATTTACCAGAAATCAATAGTGAATTAATTTGTTTTTCAAAGTAATGTAGGTACACAGCTCTTAAAGAGTCCATCTATTAACTCACCATTCTATGTGTTAAAAAAAGGTAAACAAAAAGAACTGGTGCAATTATCCTAACTATGCTGTTTATATAACCTATGGCCCATGCACACGATCCGAATACCATACGAAAACGATCGTCCAAGGAAGGATCGTACAATTTTCGGATAGTGTGTACACTACTTTCGACAGCCGATCACGACCGTTCATCTGATCTTATTTGATCGGGCATGCACGGAAATTTTACTCGTACGATTTTCGGTTAGTCAGTATAGTTGTCGGCCCAAAGTTCAATACAAATACATTACAACACATGACATCACTTCCGATTTTTTTTTTTCTGTCGTACGAGAATTTTCGTGACTTTATTTAGCTATTCAATTTCTACTTGCGACTATTAAGCAGAAACGGTCTTACGATCTGTCGTACGATATTCGGATCGTGTGTACGGGCCATTACAACACTCCATATATAAGATGCATTACCAAAATCTACTACAGGCAGCAACCAGGTGATTGCGGGTGTCAGTAACACCCAAGAGCTGCAGGAGGTCAGATGTGCAGGGTGTCTAGAAATGTTGATATTTAACCATTTTCTGCCCGTAGGTCATAAATATACGACCTCGGGTTGAAGTGGGTATACCAGGATCATGAGTGCAGCTACAGTCATGATCCCGGTATATACATTTTTTAGCCGCCAATTCTTTTTCTAGTAAAAGTGACCTGAGCGACTATACTGGATAACTTTTACAGGTGGCAGAAGGGGCCCTATTCCTGCCGTCACCTTTACTGGGCTCTCCTGTCTCATCGAGGAGCCCCGTAAAGATGTGACCAACAGCATCCGATGCTGTACACACAGTGAAAGGAACGGACATTGTTCCTTTCCCTTTGTGATGTAAGAAACCAGAAGAGATGAGGAGTGTTGCCTATGAATAATTTTGAGTTACCTCTAGTTTGTTGCTGTTCCACAGGTGTGCACACTTTAAAAGCTTAACACCCTTGGTACCTATTTACTCGGCATATCATCTTTTATATTTTACCACAAAATTGGGTATTATATGGTGTTTGTGTTCACTAATATCAATTAAAGTGCACTTTTTCACAAAAATCTGTGTTTGAAAAACTGCTGAGCAAATATCGTGTGACATTAAAATTGCAAATTCTTTAGGGCCTCAGCTTAAAAAAAACAAACAAACACATATTTGTTTGAAAGTTCTAAGTAATTTGCTACCAAGAAAATGCAGACTTTTACATGTAGACAGAAATGTCAGAATTAGCCTGGGGCTCAAGCAGTTAAAAAAAAAAGTCCACCCATTCCTAGGTTCAGCAAATTTTGTTTAATGGGCTTTCGGTATAGCAAAGAATAACAGCTCAGCTTCAAGCATTTTTTAATGTCATGCATTTTTCCACACATTTTTTTAGTTTTTATGCGTTTCTTCTTTAGGTTTTGCTCGTTCTTTTTTTTTTTTTTTTTTTGGTAAGGCTTTTAGCCAAGCACAAGCCATGCTCAAGGTGCCTGCTTTTACCTATATTACCCATAAAAGCCCCTTTAATCTCTATTAAAATATAAAAAAGCGCAGAAACTTTTTGAAGACCCCTTGAGGGGTATAAGGTGACTGTGGGTTGTTTTTAACCGCTTTGCCACCGCCGGCCGTCAAATGACGGCCAGGCGGCGCAGCTCTCGTTCCGGGAGGGCGTCATATGACGTCCTCCCTTTCTGTGCACTGCAGGGAGCGCGCGCGCGCCGCCGGGAGCGCGCGCGCGCTCTCGCCGTGTCACTGGGCACCCGATGCGCGTGCCCAGCGGCCGCGATGTCCGCTGGGCACCCGCGATTGCCCGGTAACACAGCAGGACCGTTGATCTGTGTGTGTAAACACACAGATCAACGGTCCTGTCAGAGGAGAGGAGCCGATGGTGTGTTCTCTGTACAGAGAAACACCGATCGGTCTCCTCCCCTTGTGAGTCCCCTCCCCCCACAGTAAGAAACACTCTTAGGGAACATAATTAACCCCTCCCCGCCCCTAGTGGTTAACCCCTTCACTGCCAGTGTCATTTATACATGAATCAATGCATTTAAATAGCATTGATTGCTGTATAAATGACAATAGTGCCAAAAATGTGTCAAAAATGTCCGATGTGTCCGCCATAATGTCGCAGTCACAATAAAAAGATCACCGCCATTACTAGTAAAAAAAAAAAATATTAATAAAAATGCTATAAAACTATCCCCTATTTTGTAAACGCTATAACTTTTGCACAAACTAATCAATGATCGCTAATTGCAATTTTTTTTAACCAAAAATATGTAGAAGAATACGTATCGGCCGAAACTGAGGAAAAAAAATGTTTTTTTATATATTTTTTGGGGATATTTAGTATAGCAAAAAGCAAAAAATATTGTTTTTTTTTTTTTAATTTGTCGCTCTTTTTTTGTTTATTGCGCAAAAAAGAAAAACCGCAGAGGTGATCAAATACCACCAAAAGAAAGCTCTATTTGTGGGGAAAAAAATTATAACAATTTAATTTGGGTACAGTGTTGTATGACTGTGCAATTGTCATTCAAAGTGCGTCAGCGCTGAAAGCTGAAAAATGGCTTGGTCAGGAAGGGGGTGAAAATGCACTGTAGTGAGGTGGTTAAATAGCATTTGTACACCTCGCAATCTTTGAAATAACTGCTTACACCTGGCAGTCACGCACATTCCCACAGCGCTTGATAATGTGTGTTTCTTGCAGGCATGGTACAGTGCCATTCATTCCTAATAGCACCCAAACGTACCTTGCTATCAAACATGCATTGTAGTGGGCAATAAAGCAAGGTAATAAAGCACTACAGGCATACCCCACTTTTAAGTACACAATGGGGTTTATTTACTAAAGTTGGAAAGTGCAAAATCAGGCTCACTTCTGCATAGAAACCAATGAGCTTCCAGGTTTTATTACCAAAGCTTAATTGAACAAGCAGAGGTTAGAAGCTTATTGATTTCTATGCAGCTTTAGTAAATAAACCCCAATTGTGTACTTAAAAGTGGGGTATGCCTGTATATGTTTTGTTGAGGTGCGTTTTAGATTAAAAGGTGCGCATGCATGCAACTGCCACTCATTAGGCAGCCCATTGAAATAGATTGGCTGTCCAAAACAAGTGTGGACCCAGGACAAAAAT
Source organism: Lithobates sylvaticus (assembly GCA_028564925.1). Classification (NCBI taxonomy): domain Eukaryota; kingdom Metazoa; phylum Chordata; class Amphibia; order Anura; family Ranidae; genus Lithobates; species Lithobates sylvaticus. Next base: position 303,761,881 of record CM053029.1, read on the forward strand.
CATACCATAATTGAAAATATTCTCAAAGGAAGGCAAAGCATGGGACATACATTATATATATGTTTGAAGTTAGAGGAGGATATTTGCAAAGTTCAATGTTTTGCAGCTTACAGCTGAAGGATTTTGCAAGGTGCAATTTTTCTTGCGTTTTCTTGTTGATGCACAGTGACAACTGCAGAATCCCAAAAAATTAAGGTATAAACAAAAAAGATACTCTCCTGCACTTGTGCGGTGGGCCTTAGTTTAGGTGGTAGTATTTCCTGGTGATGTAAATGTAAAATGATCATGCATACCCTGCTGCCTAGGCTGATTAGGGGAAGTCCAAAGTACTATGTAAGGAAAAGAAAAGGAAGGTGCGTGGCCTGATGCTTGAGTCCTTGAAATAAAGTTTATTTTAAACAAAATGGTATATACAAAAAGAAATACTGCGTATTCATGAATGTGGATAACAATAGTAATGATAATAACACTTGATAGAATAGTATAAAATGATGCCCATACAAGGGGTACAAATTGAATGATTTGCTAATGCCTTTTGAGGATTTTCCTCTTCCTCAGAGCCTTAGAAGACCAAGTCTGCTTCCTGGATCCGAAACGCACGTCACACAGCCGAATTGTGCAGCTGCTTACCTCGGCCACTCCGAGCACCCATACTATGAGCGGTAACGCCGCTGAGTGCCACATGGCTGCATCATAGCAAAGGATCCTGCACAGCACCACTATGGACCGTCAGGAGAGCCCGCCCAGTCACGACTTGGACATCCAGTCATGGACCATAAAATGAGAGAGAAGCTGCAACACCAAGATTAACTATTGGGTCTTCAAGAACAACAACAAACAACAGACGACTTGATCTTTATATACCTCCTTACAGTGTTGAGAGCGCTGTGATGTAGAAGGAAAATTGCTCCAGCGAAGGAGAATTCCCCGGTAAGGTCATACCACCTATCCAGCACTATACCACTCATCCAGTCTTCTCTCTCACTTAAATTATATATATAATTTAACACACAGATAAGGCTCTGAGGAAAAGAAAAACCCTTGAAAACGCGTTAGCCGATCATTACATTTTTACCCATTGTATGGGCATAATTTTATACTATTCTATCCAGTGTTATCATTATTACTATTGTTACGTATCCACATTCATGAATACGTAGTATTTCTTTTTGTATATACTATTTTGTTTAAAATAAACTTTCTTTCAAGGACTCAAGCATCAGGCCACGCGCCTTCCTTTTCTTTTGTTTACAGAATCAAAAAAATGTAGCAAGATCTAGTGCATATATTCTAGCTGTGAATGCGTGAACACAGTTATCTAAATGACTTGTAATGCAAATAACTGGTATCCCCTAGTATCCAGTTCCGATCTGTCAACAACTCGGTTGGGAATGTTCTCGCAGCAAAATTACATGGTAATCAGAATTCTTTCCTTCAAATTCCATTGAAAGCTTCTTACCCTTCTGTTATGTAAGGCAAAAAACAAACAAAAAAACCACGAGCAGAACCGAACAGTGGCAAGGAATATGCACACAAAAGTATCACACTGTCTAACAGCTGATATCATGGCTCCAATGGAATGTGGCACATAACACCAAAGAGCCCAGTGTAAACACTTTCATAATGCTGTGACATATTCTACTACAACACTAGCAATGAACATTTACTTTGCTTTTGGTATTTACAGAATACTAAAATGAAATTCATTTCATTTTACTATTGCAAGAGTTGATAAATGTAATAGCACAATTTATCTACTGTGCTTTAGGAGAACATTTTAAGGAAATGTAAATCATAACTAAGTGACATTTAGTTTTCTAAAGCACTGCACCTTATCAACAGTTACTATTTGCATAACCTGTTCCCGAAAACATGCGGCCACTGAGTGGGTGGCTGCATATATGTGTCCATAGGGAACGGTTTTCTGTGCTGACAGCACGCTCCCAGCACAGTACAATAAAATGTCACTGGAAGCTCCTGGTCCATATTTGTGATTAGAAGCTTCTGATCATATGACTGCTGTGACAGCCAAAGTGGTCACATAATTGGAATGCCTGCCTTCACCATTTAGATCTTCTTTAAAAGCCGGGAAGGTGGGGAGAAGCGATGGGAAGGGGGTTAAACAAAATACTTATGCTCTCCTTTGTTGCATCTCAGTGCTGCTAAACTCCTGCAGCTGCTCCCTGTCTACATACATGTAATATGGTGATGGCTGCATGGCATTTTTCAGGTGAGAAATGTGGACCATGTCTATGTAATGTTTATTGAAATGGCCTCTTGTAGTCTCCATCGGAAGCTCGTGTGACAGGGTGACTGCACAGAACAAACTGCAGAGCACAAATGGGAGACAGCATTATCTCCCCCAATAAAAGTAAGTGCCAGAACAAGGTCCCTTTACGACAATCATCAGCTATTTATAGTTATTATTTATTAAGCTGCAGATTAAAAATAAAAATAACTATTGAAATGACATGAACATGTTAATATGAAATTTTAGTAAGTTAATAACTATTCCCCCTTGGATTGCTGACATTATTCAAAACGAGAGCCAAACAAAAGTATCTGCTGGCAAGAATTAAGTCATTATTAGTAGTTTTATATCTAAAAACAGAATTATATGTCCCATGGTTCATTGGTGATCACAGGGCTTTAGAAATGTGCTTGTTGCAAGCTAAAAGAGAATTAAGTATGTACTATGTGTATTATAGGTCAGTACAATGAACAGAACAAGGAACTTCGGCTTCCTAGGTTTAGTTTAATCTAACTTGGTCCTCAGACCAGGCAAAGTAAAGAGAAGAAGAGACTTACATTAGGAGATGCTTTCTTATGCAGCAACAGGCTTCTTTTTTTTTGCTCTTGTAAATATAGTATAATAGTTTAAATGTTAAATACTATGTTTTTATGATAACCAGAAAGCGAAGCTCCACCCAAAAATGTAAGTTCTGCTTTAAGGCTCCCTCCCCAGCTCCTGTTTATGAAATGCAGCTTGGGGGGGGATGGCGGGTACTCGATTTTGACAGGAAACCTCCCACTTCCGCTTCGATCACCTTAGACGTTTGGAAGCGGAAGTTCGCCTTCCTTCCTTCCGAAGCAAAGTCTTCTGACCCAGAAACTTCTGGAACAGTCACAGAGCACAGCACCATTCGCGTATGCGTATTGGGCACCCGGCTGTGAAGCCGCAAGCTGTCACAGCCGGGTGCCCATAGTGAAAATGTCTGCGAGGGAGGACACAGGGAGAACACGACTGGGGTGAGTACACGATCCTGGGACAGGTGAGTGGCTGTTTATTAAAAGTCAGCAGCTACAGTTTTTGTAGCTGCTGACTTTTCACTTCAGAGACTGGAACTCCTTAATAAATGGCTTTTGTTCCAGTGTCAGGATTCTACTGTACTGAGAAGATGTATGAAGGTATCCACTGAGGAGCTCTGCAAAACAGTGACACTATGGACAACATCTCCTCGATTTAATGGCCAACACACTTTCCTGAGTGAGTCGGCGTTTCTAATTGTTCTTCGTCGCCAGATCATTCATTAAACAAAAATCTTCTCATAAGATTATTTGTGCGTTTAGCTTATTTTATGTATGTTTTTTACCTGAAAAAACTTCCCTTGTGCAAACTTCCAAAAGCCCAGAGAATACTGCTGGGAGCTGCCATCTTGGATGTGTAGTCTGCAGCCCCAGCAGAATTAGAGCGGTCACTCAAGTGACACTCTACGGCATCCCCCTTTGCTACATACCCAGCAGCTAGGTTATGTAGGGAGGTGGGGGGAAGGGGGGGGGGGCAGAGGTGCACATTACAAATGTAAAAAAAAAAAAAAAAAAAAAAAAAAAAACACACTGGAAAAAATAATTATGTATACGGTAGTATGTGGTTGACAGCCAATGTGTTGCTGTACAAATATCCCATTATCAGGACTTTTAGGAAGTTATACCACTTCACACAGAAGATGAAAACTGTGTCTCAGATTGTGTACAAGGTAGTAGAGTAAAACATGAATGAGCCAGACAGTGGGCAGGTGAAAAAACGGGTCCTCTGTTCGACTGCCAAAGTAACTTACTACTAGTTGCACTTTAACATAGCTTTGTTGCTGTACACTACATATTATGTTTTTCATTGATCACAGTATGAATATACACAACGTATTAATTCTAAATTATAGTAAATAAAAAAAAAAAAAAAAAAAAACGAGCGTCATGATAATCACCCATTGCCAGGGAACATCAGACAGATTCTGCTTGTGCAAAACTGAGAAGAAACAGACTCTGGATTTCTGAATTCTGCCATATATGAGTGACTGTTGGGGTGTGCTGGTAGCATAAACAGTGTTTTTTTTTCCCATACATGGGATAATTATTTCACTGAAAAGAGTGGATATACAGTATAGATTCATACTTGAAGGAGTTCTTCCTTCAAGTGTAATCTATTTAAACCCATGAACAACCATTTCATATAGTGTAGCTTAGATTTTTTTTGTCAGTTTCTTTCACTTTTTATTTTTCTCCCTATTTTTACTTGGTGATCCTGCCAGTAACACACTTCCTATCCTAAGCTTACTCGCTGTATTGTATCAATGGAGAAGCAGCATTGTCACAATAAAATGGGACTACAAAACATTTCCTCTCTATTCTTCTCCATAATAAAGGTAGAAGGTATTTTGTAGGCCAAAGAGAAATTGAGGCATGTCTAGTAATGTTTGAGATTTCAGTGCAGCTCTGTCAGCTCACTACTTGAAGTTATTACAGGATTTCTAGAATGAAAAGCAGTTGTTTTTGCAATTAATAAACAGATATAATAAAAGCACTCTTTATTGCATATGTAACAGACCAAAAATGAGAAACTAAGTAAAATGCATTGCTAGGGTTTACCTACACTTTAAAGTGGTTGTAAACCCTGTATAACCACTGTATAACCACCTTTACCTACAGGTAAGCCTATAATAAGGCTTACCTGTGGGTACTGTGAATTTCTCCTAAACTTGCACAGTTTAGGAGATATTCACTGTATTCACATGTGCCAACGTCATCGCAGTGATCGGAACGACATGTCGCTGGTCACAGCGGTGTGCCGGGAACGCTGCAACAACATTGTTCTAAGGTAAGTATTTCATAATGAGCTAGTATGCGATGCATACTAGCTCATTATGCCTTTATCTTGCAAGGTGTTTTTTTTTTTTTCCAATCAGGGTTTACAACCACTTTAAGGACAGTGACTGGAGACTGTATAGCATTCCTTTATAGTTATGTGGCCAACTGCAAACCCAGAACTTCTGGTTTAATGCTCAGATGCATCAAAGAACAGAGAGCCATTTATCCAACTGGCATGCAGCGGCTCCGGTGCAAATTGCACAGGAGTCCAGTGCGTCTCTTGGTCCCTTTCAGGTCCAAATTCAGCCCAAATTTTGGGCAGAAATCGGACCTTAAACGGTAAACAGGGACGCACTGGATCCCTGCTGAGCCACCGCGTTCTCCAATGTGAACCCAGCCTTAGACTTGGTAGCTTTAATAAATGCAATTACTCAATTGCTTAATAAAGAAAAAGTCATTATTGACAGGACTGTTTTTTTTCCCCATACTTTGGAAGGGAAGTGGATGGGTTAGAACCTTGCTTTTGCGGTCCTTAATGGGGTGATATCATGATGACACAGCAGAAAAAATTGAAAAAAAATCCCCAAAGTGAGGGGTTTTGCCATTGGAATATTTCCTCTCAGCTCATCTCATAGTGACACCTGTCACATTTTTATTTTAAAGCACTTACTGGCCTGTGACAGTGATCAACAGGGCAGACACTAAGGGGCAGGTTTACTAAAGGCAAATGGACTGTGCATTTAGGAAGTGCAATTTCACCAATCTTCTTTAGTAAACGTGATAAAGCTTCACCTTGCAAAGAATACCTAATCAGGTGCAAGAAAAAGCGTGAATCTCCCTAGCGGGGACACATACAGTGCCTTGCAAAAGTATTTACCCGCCTTGGCTTTGTACCTATTTTGTTACATTACAGCCTTTAGTTCAATATTTTTTTAATCTGAATTATATGTGATGGATCAGAACACAATAGTCTAAGTTGGTGAAGTAAAATTTGAAAAAAATATACATAAAAAAATTTTCTGAAAAAAAATAAATGATAATTGGCATGTGCGTATGTATTCACCCCCTTTGTTCTGAAGCCCTTAACAAGCTCTGGTGCAACCAATTACCTTCAGAAGTCACATAATTAGTGAAATGATATCCACCTGTGTGCAATGCAAGTGTCACGTGATCTGTCATTGCATATACACACCTTTTTGAAAGGCCCCAGAGGCTGCAACACCTAAGCAAGAGGCACCACTAACCAAACACTGCCATGAAGTCCAAGAAACTCTCCAAACAAGTAAGGGACAATGTTGTTGAGAAGTACAAGTCAGGGTTAAATCATAAAAAAATATCCAAATCTTTGATGATCCCTAGGAGCACCACTATCATAACCAAATGGAAAGAACATGGCACTACAGCAAATCTGCCAAGAGACGGCCGCACACCAAAACTCACAGACCGGGCAAGGAGGGCATTAATCAGAGAGGCAGCACAGAAACCTAAGGTAACCCTAGAGGAGCTGAAGAGTTCCACAGCAGAGACTGGAGTATCTGTACATAGGATGACAATAAGCTGTATGCTCCATAGAGTTGGGTTTTATGGCCGAGTGGCCAGAAGAAAGCCATTACTTTCAGCAAAAAACAAAACGGCACATTTTGAGTTTGAAAAAACCCATGTGGGAGACTCCCAAAATGTATGGAGGAAGGTGTTCTGGTCTGATGAGACAAAAACTGAACTTTTTGGCCATCAAAGAAAACGCTATGTCTGGCGCAAACCGAACACATCACATAACCCAAAGAACATCCTCCCCACAGTGAAACATGGTGGTGGCAGCATCATGCTGTGGGGATGTGCTAAATACAGGGATATTCTTGAGAAAAACCTGTACCACTCTGTGTGTGATTTGAGGCTAGGACAGAGGTTCACCTTCCAGCAGGACAATGACCCCAAACACACTGCTAAAGCAACACTTGAGTGGTTTAAGGGAAAACATGTAAATGTGTTGGAATGGCCTAGTCAAAGCCCAGACCTCAATCCCATAGAAAATCTGTGGTCAGACTTAAAGATTGCTGTTCACAAGCGCAAACCATCCAACTTGAAGAAGCTGGAGCAGTTTTGCAAGGAGGATTGGGCAAAAATCCCAGTGGTAAGATGTGACAAGCTCATAGAGACTTATCCAAAGTGACTTGGAGCTGTGATGGCCGCAAAAGGTGTCTCTACAAAGTATTGACGTTAGGGGGGTGAATAGTTATGCACATTGATTTTTTCTGTTATTTTGTCCTATTTGTTGTTTGCTTCACAATAAAAAAAAAAAAAACATCTTGAAAGTTGTGGGTATGTTCTGTAAATTAAATGATGCAAATCCTCAAACAATCCATGTGAGGCAACAAAACACAAAAAATGCCAAGGGGGGTGAATACTTTTGAAAGGCACTGTATGGCATTTCAAATCTGAAAGATGTTCTAATCCTCCCCCACTCAAAATAGAAAAAAAAAATGCTTTAGCTGGTAATCCACTTTAAATAAAATCAGTTTTTATATAGCACAAGTACTGACACAGCATTTAATATGCAACCTGGAAAAAAAATCTATATACATAAAGTAGCTTTCTGAAAAACCTATCATTCCCTCAGCCATAATTAATCACAACCAGCGAAACAAATGTTGGCTTCTTTGCCTTGCTAGAAACAGTCAATAACATAACCAAAACCAAATGTCTGCAGAAATCTACATTTTATTGCAAAAAGAAGATTAAAGAGCCTTATCTGATTTAATCTTCTCTGCCGCAAATGTTCCATACAATCCATGAAAAGGGAGGAATGCCAGCGCATACAGTATATGCGTCTCTACTTTCTGGAGCTGGAAATACTGTACATATTTAATTTGGAAAACAGAACTGCTTTTCATCAGTGCCAGAGGGGGATGATACAGTAAGGCTGATATTTACTTTGGAAGAGACATGGAGAAGCAGTTTCCATGCACAGGCTTTACCCTAAAATCCTCACACCAGATACAGCACATAGACTGCTGTGGGGATCTTGTTGATGCCAACTTTAGGCCAATCCAACACATTTCAAGGGGAAAAAAATTACGTAATCCTTTTCCATAAATTCTACTTCTCCCTCTCGGATTATCAGAAACGCGACACAGTGAAAGACCATAGAGTGAAAAAGAGAACACTTGCAACCGGGATATGACCGTGACAGTGTTACAATATGCAACCTGCATTTTGCGGTTAAAAAAATAATAAAAAATATGCAGTGCAAAGTCCTCCCTATACAACTCATTCAATTTATGTGTTCAGACAGCTGTGGCAAATCCAAGGAGATTGTAAAATCAGTGCTATTTGGGGGTGACAGAAGGATGTGTTTATTACTTTTCTGGGATTGATCATATGAGTATAACAATCTTATCAAACACACATCTCAGAACAGAGCTTATTAAAGCAACAGGGCAATGAAGACATTAATAACACTAATAGGGTTGCCAGAAGATTAATTTGAATTACTGCACTTTTAGAAAATAATAGCTGGTTGAAAGATAAAATGAAATCCCCAAACACTTTCTTGATAGCATGAGTAAGAAATAGACCCTCTGTCATGTTTTTTATTGCTGATTGTGCCCATTTGAGGGAAATTTCCCTTGACTTCTTGTCGATGCGATGATGAAAAGGAAGTGAAGTAATCCCCCTACAGTGATTGGACAGCATTAAAAAAGTTACCTTCCTTAAATTTTCACTTGAAGTGGTTAAAAAGGCTTTTTACCTTAACGAATAGAATGCATTAAGGTAAAAATCCTTCTGGGTGCGAATCCCCCCAAGCCCCCCCCCCCTTATACATACCTGAGCCCATCTTGATCCAGCGATGTTCATGAGAGCAGAGGCTCCTCCAGGTCTCTCTCTCTCTCCTCATTGGCTCACACACCAGCGGGAGCCAATGGCTCCTGCTGCGGTCATTCACAGCCAGTGAGCCAATGAGAACAGAGTGGGGGCGGTGCCAATCTGCGCTCTGATCTGAATGGAGAAGAGGCTTGCTATTGGGGGCACCTGACAGGGTAGGAGCCAGCACCAGATTGGGAATCAAGAAGAACTCCGGACAGCCGCACACCGGTAAAAAGATAAAATTCAATAGGTTTATTTAAAAAGCCGTGGGGGTACAGAGCTGACGCGTTTCGCACTAAAATAAGGAGGATCAGAGTTGATCTGTGCAAAACCATTACACAGAGCAGTAAGGTATGACAAGTTTATTTGAAAAAAGAAGAAAAATCTTTCCTTTAGAATCACTTTAAGTTGGGCGTAAAGTAAAGAGGATGAGCAATACTTTTTAAAATTCTGAGATGATGAAATTTGTTTGTTTCAATTTACCGTTAGTTTGCTACAACAGCAAAAAAAAAAAACATTTCATCTAGTAATCTTGCTATTTTCTATTGTAGGACTTAACTAACGCTTTAAATATCTTCATACCCCTCAGAGCATTATTGTGTCTTCCCCTGGTCCTTTGTAGGACATATTACTGACGTAGGGTTTGGTGGGGAGTCCCACACACCTTGAAATGGTTGGATGTGAAGATTAGGGCCTAAAAGCATCAGAATTCAAATTCACCGCCCAGCAGAGACTTTAGTACTCAGTGTATTCTATTGCGGTAAAATATTAGGATTGTTCTTGGGGAGTGATACAGTGATAGAGAGAGAGAGAGACAGACTGACTAAGTGGAGATCATTTTTATAAATCAATGTAATGAGTAATATTATTATTTTTTTTCAATAATTGCCATAACTGCTACTGGGTCATGCAGAGTTCTTAAAAAAATATATTATAGTGAAACAAGGTTAACACAGAAAACAACAACAGAGAATTCTAGGGAATTTAGATGTGGCATATTTATAGTTGTAATTCAAATGATATTATTTTATTCTCATATGCTTTTTCTGTTAAAGATTTGGTTTAAAGAGGTGCAATGTAATCTTGCGGTCATTACGCCATTACTTAGCAGCTAAGTCTTCTGTTTTATTCAGATAAATGTTTATGCTTTATCTCTCCATACATAAAAACACTTACATATAACAGGATTTTTGTACTTGCTGTACAAATTTTTTCTTGAAGTCCATTGAGGTACACAGGTAGTTAGAAATTCTTAAACAGTTATACTGCCACCTACAGGAGGTTGGGACACTGGCAAGCAAAAAAAAATGTTAAGGCAGCCCCAGTATAACCCCACCTATAAAGCAAGGTATATACATGCAGTTTCGTTCAACCAGTGGGTTGAATAAAAAAAACAAAAAAAAAAAACTGTCAGATTCCTGCATTAACACAAACAATGTTGCATTTCCCCTGCTGTACTTACGTATTTTGACAGGGAGGGCACCCCCCCCCCCCCCCACCTTCCACCACCACCACTTGACTCCGTGTTCACAAGCAGTACAAAGACACTTGGCTGTAGCCCCCAGGAGTGTGCACACTTAGGTCACACATAGGACAAATAGGAAAGAAAAGCACATAGCAAACATGGTAAATGCAGAGGTCTTCAGCATTTTTAGATTTTTGGGTTTATTAACACTTTTTTTTTTTTGGTTTACCAGTGTCTAACCTCCTGGTGGAGGCAGTATAACCTGACTGTTTAAGAATATTGAATTCCTGTGTCCTTCATGGTCGATAAAGAAAAGACCTTTATCACATCCATCTGGTTATGTTTGGCTGAGAGAATGATCATATGCTTATAACTCACTTACACTTCTGCACTTAATAAGTCATGTATTAGAATAAACATTTAAAACTGCACTTCTAACACACTCTTGGAAGCATTTTGCATGCATATTTTAAGAGAAAGGAAATCTTTGTTCAGCTCTATGCATGAAAACGTGTGATTTCTGAAAACTCCAGGTAAACCTAAACTGCGGTAAGCAGGATCTAATAAAAAACAGATCACCTAAAAATGCGTACAGTATGTGTAAACCAAGCCTTTGATAATAAGGGCACAGAAAGTTCCATGCTGTTTTGTTTAAAGTGCTTGTAAATGTAAAAAGATTTTTTTTTTACACCTTAAAAGGAGAAGTCCAGCCTGAGCTCATTCGGCTGGGCTTTTCCTATGGGTCACAGGAGTGCCATTCGTTTTGCACTCCTGTGACCCATTTTCAGCAGAGAGCGGACTGTCTGCTCTCCGCTGACATCACCAAGATCAGCCCCGGCACCGCATCATCCCTACTCTGGAAGGTGCCTGGACTGATAGGTGTCTAAGCCACTGAGACATCCGCTCCCCTGCCCCTCCACAGCTCAGCGCTCCAGTGAGGGTGGAGGAGCAGAGCAGGAGAGCTGCTGATTGAAAGGGAGCAGCTCTCCGCTCAGGTGAGAGAACCGAGCCATCGTGGTGTTCGGTGGCTCGGTTCTCAGGGAAGAGGTGGCGGGGGACCGATGCTGCATCCACCTAGGTAAGTATGATTATGGGATAAAAAAAATCCCATATTTCTCTTTTAATGCATTCTCTGTATTAAAAAGTAAAAAAAAAAAAAACCCTCTTTGTCCTCTCCCAAATACTTACCCAAGCCTTATCTCGATCCAGCGCTGTGCAGGTCTCTGATGCTCTTACCTACCCTCTCTCACAGTAGGCTCGGCAGCAGCAGGAGCCATTGTCTCCTGTTGCTGTCAATCAAATTCTGTGAGCAGAGAGGCGGGGGTGGGGCTGAGCTGCACTGTATGTGTAAATAGATGCACACAGTGTGGATTGAACCCACATGAGTGCTCCGATAGCAAGCAGCTTGCTATGGAGGCACTAGAAGAGGAGGAGCCATAACCACGGGTTGGGGACCCCAAAAGAGGACGATTGGGGCTGCTCTGTGCAAAACATTGCACAGAGCAGGTAAGTATGACATGTTTATTATTTTAGAAAAGAAAATTGAAATGTTTACAATCGCTTTAAAGTACAACAGAGTGCAGGGGTGTACTAAGCACAGTACTACCAACCTATTTCATTGACAAAGTCAATTTGTTGTGGTACATTTCTTTGGCCATTGATTGTTTTTGTATCAATAATTGATACTCCTGATACTCTTCCTGACATTCTTTTGCATAGCCAAAAACATGCATATTTTGGCAAGTAGGCCGTTCCTACATAATCTGCTCTGTGATTTATGCTACTGTACCATTTTTGTATCCAAATAAAGTATATGATTTTACGACCTCAACAGTTCTGGCATTCAACATCAGAGGTGAACTTCAATCTGCTTTAAATGAAGTCTTCAAAAGGATCTGGCAGCTTATACAATCGTAGATTTGCAGCTGATAGCCAGGTCACTTTATAGGTATGAATTTGTCAAGACTGATTTAAGAAAAAAAAACAAGCTGGTATTGCCAAAGCTGATGTAATAAAGATATATAAAAAAAAGGAAGGAAGGAGAACAAATTCCCCAGTGAACTGATAAAAGGTAATGTAAGGACATAGGCGTACAGAGCCAGAGTCTCTGTGCTATGTAAAATATGTCTATAAATACTGTGGTGAGCCAGTAAATGATGTTCTTTCATCTTGTGATGTGTTTCTTCCCTCCTTTGTCATAAACCTGCATCAACTTCTTCACGTCTGGCCACTGGCTTGTACTCCGAAATTCAATTCCTCAGTGGAATCTGTTGTACGTCAATCATTAAAATGCATTATGGTTAATGCTCATTTATATGCAAAAAACATATTCTTCCTGTTCAAAGTAGTACACGCTGCTTGTTGCAAATCAGGCCACTTAGTTTTCTGTACATAATCAGAAACAATATGTGAACAAGGAATCTGCCACTGCAAAGATGAGAGCAGGCAAAGTGAACGACTGCTCCTTAACCTTGCTCCTTGTTGTGATGATGACAGCGCATTAATGACTCTGAAAATAGCACAGGCCGCTTCCATTTAGCGATCAGTATAATTCCTTTAATGCTACCTCTTATATTATATGCACAGGTGTTCAGTGTACGGGAAGTTTTTACCCGCTGCTAAAAAAAAAATAACAAAAGCTGGCATATACAACATAGCTATTAGTACAAACCGCACACATTTACTACTTTTTATGTATGGTCAAAACATTTCTCTAGCGGTGAACAATAAAAAAACATATTGACACTTCAAAGACTAGAACACTACTCATACCCCAAAATAGCTTTACAATGTTCAATTACTAGGGGAAAAACATTTTGCATTTTTGTGATATAATCATGACCTTTTAAAGTGTTACTAAACCCAGGACCCTGCATTTACTATATCTGGTCTCCCACAGTACAACGAACATGGAAATTCTATTATTTTACTAAATATGAACTGCTAAATACCTTTTTTCATCAGCAGTTAGAGCAGTCTTGTGACTTCTATGAGTGTCTGGTTAAAGCTTGTAGGAGGAGTTTTCATTCTCCCACTATTATCCTATCATGATGCAGAACCCCTAACCCTGATCGCCTGCAATCTCCCAAGAAAAAAAAAAAAACTCTCTGGCAATACACACCAAACTAAGCATATTCAGCCTGTCCCCAAGGATCTGTAAATATTAGGATTTATATTGGAGTCTGTGGAAGAAGGCAGACGTCCCAAGTCCCCCAGCAAAGTGCGGGATTCCCCCTGCAAAGTGCGGGAGTCTCCCGCATTTCTGATGTGGCTCCCGGACACCTGTAAGAGCCTCCCGATATCCCGGGAATGATCGTTTTGGTGGGAGGGACAGCTGTGAACACCAATTTCCCTGTATAGCTTTTCTTTCAGCTGACAGCCACTTCTCCTCTCCCTCCCTCGGCTGTTGGCTAAAAAAAAGCTTTACAGGGAGATCGGTATTCACAGCTGTCCCTCCCGTTGCACCGATCATTCCCAGCTGCTCCCTGTGTGCTCCTCCTCTGGCCACTCCTCTGGTCCCCTGTCCTTCTCTGTCCCCCCTCCTTGTCCTTCTCCACCCCCCTTGTCCCCCGCAGCCGGCTTCTCTCCTCTCCTCTCCCACCAGCTGTTGGGGGAGATCTGGCAAGATGGAGAGCAGAGGAAGGGACCGGTGGCCTCTGTCTCCTGTCAATTCATCTTCAATGCTGAGAAAGGGAGTGGGGAATCTCTGTCCTTAGTCTCTTTCTCTGTCTAAAAGATGAAGATATCAGGGGTCTGTTTAGACCCCCGATATCTCACCAAAGTCCATCAACCGGGCTGATAAAAAAATAATTCATTAAAAAAAAAACAACTACTGACAGAACTCCCCCCTGCCCTGCCAATGCCAACACTGTTCACTGCCCCCCCCCCCCCCCCCCCCCCCAAAAAAAAGCATTGTGAAAAAAATTAAAAACAAATTCAATTGTAAAAAAATCAATACGTAAAAATAAAAAACTACTGACCCCACCTACTGCCACATACCCCACCCCTTGCCCAGAAGCACTGTGAAAAATTATTAAAAAAATATATTTTCAAAAACTTTCGCCGTGGGGTGTGTTGTGGGTGGGTGCGGAGCGCCACCTCCCTGAAATTAGTTTTTGCAGGCTAGGATGTCTGCGAAGGAGATGATCAGAGGAGACAAGATCGAACTGCCTTTTTACACAATGCAGAGGACTAACCCCTTAGGTTCCACAGTGAGTATAACAAGCATACATTACAGCATATACACACTGATTTGACTGTTGTGGGTTTAGTACCACTTTAAGGCCCCTTTTACACGTGCGGACTGTATGTCCGTTTTTCATCCATCCGTTTTCGGATAAAAAACGGACATACATGTACCCCTATGGGATAGCGGGTGTCAGCGGATGAGCCGACACCCGATATCGTCCGCCTCCGCTATGGTCCGATTCTGCAGACGGAGGAAAACCCTATTTTTCCATCCGTCTGCAGAGCGGATCGGATGAACACGGACAGACGGTCTGTGTTCATCCGATCCCCCATAGGGGAGAGCGGAGATGTGACAAGGCGGTCCCTACACAGCGTGCAGGGACTCCCCTGTCATCCGCCGGCTCAGCGGGGATCAGCGGAGCGATCCCCGCTGAGCAGCGGATATTCACGGGGCGGATCATTACGGATCCGCCCTGTGTGAAAGGACCCTAACACTGTGCCTCCCAACCATGTGAACCTTGTCTACCTTTCCCCCAACTTATTCCTCCACAAAAAAAAATTCTGATAGGAGAGGAAGAACTGCTCCTCCTATTAGGAACACCTGGCAAAATTTGTATTTACTAAAGAGGAAGGGCAGATGTGTTGTTTCCAAGGTCAGTTTGGAGCCAGAAAACAATATTAGAGTATTGTCTTTATAATTGTCATAAGATTATAACAATGGATTATGGCAATAAACCCCATGTATATCCTGCTGGTGGTCTTCCCCGTGTAGCCCACTACACATGAAAGATCTTTTTCTGATTTCTGAACTTGGTTCACATTTATGCCTCAGTTCACAGTCCATCTCACAGCTGAAATACATATGCACAAACCGTTACATAGCCAATTGTGGTATTACTTTTTATAGAAGAACCGTTCAAAAAAAAAAAAAAAAATATTTATATATATATATATATATATATATATATATATATATATATATATATATATTTTTTTTTTTTTTACTGTTTGTGATACCACTATGTGGAACCTGGAGCCTGACAGCTCTGTGCAGTGCAATAGAGCCTGACCACAATATTAGCACTCCGGTTTTAGCATTTTGGTATACATTATAGAGTTAATATGTCCTGCAACACTTTGGAACAGGTGTATGCGGCTCAAAGGCTGCTCTACATGGAAAACACCACAGTAAATTTGTAGGTCAGCATGCCAGGGTTATTTGTAGTTCTTCGCATAAAGTGGTATTTTTAATTCTAGCAGCCATTAGGGACTTTGATAAAAGAAAGACTTAAGTTTTTATACCTTCCAGATTCATTCCCGCTTGAAGACATTTCCGATAGCGACACGCTGGGCAATTTTTCCTCCTAATTTTGTCAATAATACAATCATTTCTTCCTGCACAAAGGTAATTGTGCTGACCTGACAGAAGAGAAGACAAAAACTGAAATCAGAAAGCTAATTTATCAATGATTGTGTATATATTACAAATCATCCAAAGTGCATATCACATTAGGAATTCCCGAAACCAAATAATTGCTACAAATGATAGATGTGAAAAAAGGTGCTTAAAAAGCTGAATACATTTTATTCTGTTTGGTATACAGTATCTTCCTTTTATATTAAATAATGAATATGATATTTGACTTAGTGACATTTTACATTTTTTTATTTTTTTCAAAGAGTGGGAAAAGGTTTCTTATTGTCTTTTAAGGCCATGAAGAAGACTTTATCTCACTATCTCACTTCCTGTACTGTCAATGAGACATGAAATGAAGGAAATATGTCCTAAAGGGGCACAGATAGCAATAAATCACTTTTTACTACACTGGGAAAGGACCAGCACATCTGTCAGGTTTTATTATTGTCAGTGCCATGCTGATTTCCAATTAGATTTCCCTTCATT
The DNA here is from genome assembly GCA_028564925.1 of Lithobates sylvaticus. NCBI lineage: Eukaryota > Metazoa > Chordata > Amphibia > Anura > Ranidae > Lithobates > Lithobates sylvaticus. The sequence goes on from CM053029.1 coordinate 303,778,386, forward strand.
TCTTGAGTATAACTGAAATAGGAAGTAAAGAGAGATTTCCTTCCAGAAAGGATATAGAAAACAACTAAAATGTTTGTTTCCAAAGTTTTCACACCCTATCCAAAATGAAAAAAAAAATAAAAAAAAACAACGTCAAAAGCGTCAAGTGTCAAATCCACACCAAATAAGTAAATCTCATATATTGGTCTTATCAAGTTTGTGTGATAACAACTTCTCCTTTATTAACCTGTTTTTATAAAAGTCTGGAGCCAACAATGTAGAGGTTACAGTCTTTGGAATAAATATCAACATACTGTAGGCATTTTTATTTCTCAGTGTGATTCATAAAGAAAAAGCCATGTTAAAAACCAGATAAAAGAATTCTGAATATGAGTGTATTCACTCTAGTCACAGTTACCATGCACCGTGCCAAAAGATTTTTGTCCCCCCTCTCCACTCCTTCACTGGCCTGCGCTCACAATGTGCCAGGACTGAGCAGACTTATGTCATCACCTCTGCAAGGCAGACCAGTGATCCCTGTTTCTGTGCTCGGTGAATGCCAAGTTATCTGTGAGAGTTCCGTGCTCGGGCATGGTTAGTGGATACACAGATGCGTACAGTGTTCGAGTCCAGTGGAGTGATCAAATAATGAACCGAACTGGACTTTGAGGGTAAAAATTGCTTAGGTATGGTACTGATAGCCTAGAGTGAGTACGTCATAAGAGTCATGTACACAACGGTTTTGCCCTAAGGCCAGATAGAATTATGCAAGAAAAAATCTTTATGAAGTGGTCTGTCTCCTCAGATCTGCACATAACACGTGACCTCTTTATGTATTGTACTGGCCATTCAATATGGAGCACACAAGATTTTTTTTTACTACAATGTGTACTGAGCAAATAAAATTATTTCATAAATTATCTCTGGCTTGTTGTGCTTGGCAAGGGACTTGTTTAAAGAAACAATGAAAGCTTTGTTCAACAAGACATAAGTTCTCCTGTCTGTTTCTCTTCAATTTCTTGATAGATTTTCTGTACACATAATGAGCCCCATTATTAGGAAGCAGAAATGAAGAGTCAAAAGAATGGTTATTACTAGGAGATGTGCTAACAACTGCAGTAGATACGACAGCATACGTGGGTGACAGATATATCAGCAAGCATGCCTGGCTATGGTATAAATTACCAAAAATAAAAATTTAGTAAATTTGCATTTTTACACAACGCAACGCCAAAAATAATGCACACCAACATACAGCAGAGAGAGTGAGAGCTCTGAGCATTGGTCAGATCACATATTTAAAGGTCTGTGGACAACTGAGACTAATAATGACATCTCGTTACTAGGTAAGATGTGGACCTAGGGATGGACGATTTATCCCACACAATGCTCTTCGGGCTCCAGGACCCAGAACATCACTTGCCATCCAGGCCAATGTTGACATTCCTCACATACATGTTAAAATCAGCATATATTGTTTTTGCTAGAAAGTTAAACATTATAGCAGAGGCTGGAGAATAAAATGGTGGTTGTTTAAATTGTTTATGTCACATGATATTTAAGCAAGTGTTTATCAAATGCAATTTTTCAGGAAGAAATACACTTTAATGAATTTTAGTACACACAAACACAGCGTTTAGTAAAATATAAAAGATGATGTTGCGCTGAGTAAATGAATACCAAACATATCAAGATGTATAATTTTGCATGCCGACCACAAACTATGGTACCTAAAAATCTCCTAAGGTGATGCTTTAAAAGCCTTCACAGGTTACCAATTCAAAGTTTAACATGAGCTTTGGTGCTAAAAATATTGTTCTCGGTGATTCCTCACGTGAAGTGCAATCATTGTTTACTTACGCATACATGCGCGTTTGCATTTGTGTGAGCATGGGGACACTTTAATTTTTTTTCTAATTTATTGTATTTCGTTTTTTTTTGTTATTCAACTTTATTGCTATCAGAAGGGATGAACAACATCCCTTGTGATAACTTGGGCAGTAATAGGTACTTTTTATTAAGAGATCAGGGGTCTATCCCTCCCCTGCCCTCCAATGCACCCAAACAGAGATCAGTTCGATCAGCTGATTTCTGGAAGTATTCCTGAGCCCATGCAGTCATGTCCATCACGGAATCATGCCTGTTTTTAATGCAGTCCTGACTGAAGGCTGAAAGATCACCGGCATCCAATATTGCATTCTGGCCTTGTCCCTTGCGTACAGAAATTTCTCCAGATTGTCTGAATCCTTTGATGGTATATATAAGGCTTTGCAATTTTATGTTGAGGAACATTATTCTGAAATTGCTCAACAATTTTTAGATGCAGCTTTTCACAGATTGGTGAACCTCTGTCCATCTACTTCTGAAACACTGACTCTGTAAGATGCTCTTTTGTTGTCAATTAACCTAATTAGTCACAAAAAGTTCTTAAAGCTCTTCCCCATTAGTACCACTTACTTTGCAAGCTTTCTGTTGCCCTGAGACATGAAAATGGTACATTTTATCAGTTTAAACCTTTGATATGTTTTCTAATTTCTATTGTGAATAAAATATGGATTTATGCGATTTGCAAATGATTGCATTCTGTTGTTATGTAGAATTTACTTTTTTGGAATTGGGGTTGTATATATACGGACGCTGGATGGGAAGAGGTTAAGATCTGATAAAACAACAAATTAGTTTCTGCCAAAGCAGAGTACCAGTACCATACACAGGCCAACTATAATGAGTCCCATGCAAATTACATACATTTCAAAATGAACAGCAGTGATAAAATTGTAACCTACATAATATGAGCCTGCTGATGGCAGCATACTGCTAGTGGGTGACTAATTACAAAAATAAAACAATGGAGACAATGGAGTCTGTGGTCTAGAAAAAAAAATATCACTTTATCATTTGAAACTTGCCTGTCATGTTTAACCAAAAATTGTTCAAGATGCAGAGTGCACATTACAAAAGTTGTATTTTCCTGTCATATTTTACCAACATTTTTCTCACATCAAAAGCATAAATGAAACCATGCTGAGTTTCACTTCTGAAAATTCAAGATTTTTGTCTGTTACACTGATGGTTTCAATATTTCGAGTCACTGACCATGAGCATGGGTTCAGAAAATGTCTAACTTTTCTGGGTCCCTCAACAGTAAACAGTGACCTGACTTAGGAAAAAGTATGCGGAGCAGGGCACCACTACTTCCTATAGCAGACGCAAATTTAAGAGTAAGGCTAAGTTCACAAAAAAAATGATGCAAAAAAAAAAAAAAAAATGCACTATTTCCTGACATGCACAGAAACACGCTGCCCTTTAGCGGATGCTCTGCGGTGCCATTACCTGTAATTGGCACCCCCCACGAAGCAGCAAACGTGTGTACACCAAATGGCAGAGTTCTGCTTCACCACGTGGTTCGGTGCAGCAAGTTTTTGAAAAAAGTCAGGGAATTACAGTGCATTGAAATGAACAGACTGTCCTACAAGGGGCATGTGCAGAAACACACCCGCACCTGTAGATGGAAACCAAGCCTAGCTTAACTTTTAATCGCTGGGGGGGAAAAAGCCAGAGCCCAGGCTAGAAGTGTTGGCCAGCCTTGGGAAAGATTAGCCAGTGGGTTTTCCCAGTATTGAGGGCAGCCTGACATGGTAAAATTTATTTTTTAAAGTGAAATTACACTTTAAAGTGTATGTGAACTCTAAAGTTCACACTAGCTTGTGTGGTAAAAAGCAGTGCTAAGTCCTAAGGCCTCCTTCACACCATATGTGCATTAAAAATTGAAGATTTCACTTGCACAGAATATTCTGGGCTTGTTTGCAAGGACACAAAGACAACTTTGGGATCATATGCTTTTTTCCTGTACATAAATATGCAACATAAATGTCTCGGCAAGGGCACAAAAAAAAAACTCCAACTGTTTTCTATGTGCCCTCTGTTGCCCAATGTTGGTCGCATGTGTTTTTATTTCTGTGCATACAATTGTTTTCTTTGAGCCCTTTTAGAGGCAGAATCAGAAAAAAACAGGTCTCTGCACATGGTGTGTTTTGTTAAAAATGCTGCTTTATACCTTAGACCCAATCTGTCTGAACAGTAAGGTCGCTTGCTGATTTGGCACCATCCAAAGGCAGCTTAACTCTTCAATAAGACACAGAATTTGAATCCAACACAATTTTACTTTAGTTAATTGCTGTACAGAGGATGTTATTCAAGGCTTTTGAAATGTGAGAAGACATTCCTATGCCCTGTGTCTGCAAAATACTATGACTGACTGAGGAAACATGGAAGAAAAAGGAAGGCTATAGCTAGGCTTGAACTAACTAGAACTGAACAGGTGGGTTGGATAGAGGGAGATATTAAAGCGGAGTTCAACCCAAAAGTGGAACTTCCGCTCATTGTACTCCTACCCCCCCCCCCCCTCCATGCCACATTTGGCACCTTTCGGGGGGGGGGGGGCAGGATACCTGTCTTTCACAGATATCCTGTTCTCACTTCCGGGAGCCTAAGCCGTGGGTATTGACATCACCGCCCAGGCTCCCTCCTCCTTCCCCGGCCGCCGGGCCAGTAGGAGAGAGGAGCAAAGCCTCGCACATGCGCAGTAGGTCTCCCAGCGTGAAGCCGTAAGGCTTCACTGCCGGGTTCCCTTACTCGCAATGGAGGCGGCATGCACCTAAGAACTGATGGAAACATCAGCTGCGGTGCAGACATCACTGGACTCCAGGACAGGCAAGTGTCTGATTATTAAGAGTCAGCAGCTGCAGTATGTGCAGCTGCTGGCTTTTAATTTTTGCAGCGGTGGGCGGACTTCTGCTTTAATTCACATAAGTAAACAAGCTGTAGTGGTCCAAAACTACCACTAGATGTCAGCTTACAACAATAATAACCTCATGCAGTTCAATAAAACACATAAAAGAAAAGTGTGGCAGAACACTCTTATGTAAAGAATTCACTATACCCTATATTAGTCAAAAAAGGATGACTTGTCCCTGGGCCAAAGAAGACACAAGAGAGGGCAAATATGCAAAATTTATACACACATACATCCAAAAAAAAAAAAATGGTAAAACCTGGGATTATCTTGATGTTGCAGTCCTGATACCTGAAACAGTCCTTGAAGGCATCAAGTCACTTCTCCATAGGTGGCAAAGCATATGCAACCACCAATTTTAATTTGTGTAGAAGTTGAAAAGTCTGTGTTGTTGATCTGTAGGAATTTTGGATAAATCTGTCCTTAAGAGGCTCTGCTTTCATCTTGTTTGAAGACTGGAATGGAAGACTTGGATGAATCTCCTTGGCCGCTGGCTGCTAGCAAGACTCCTGGTGCTTTGCCTGAGCTGTCAGGCATGTCAGTTTGGATCTTGCTACATAGATAAGCAGCTGAATTTCAGCTTAGGCCAAGTCAGTAATAAGGAATCAAAGACTTTGGTGTTCTTGCTTGGAAGCAACATTAGTGTTCAGCAGTTGCCAGGTGTAGTTGCATTAATGAAAAGGACCAGCTTAAGATTGCATCTGGTACAATGTGAGCAACTCCGTAGTATCTACTAAAAATAAATGGTGACTCAGAGACACTATTTACACCGACCAACCAAGGAAAAAATCAGTATTGTCGTGCATGATCTCAGCACTTGAAGATTCATGGACACCAATTGGAAGTTCATTCTTGTTGCTCTCAGTAGTAGAGATGATGTTTCACTGTAGGATGATTCTCACAGGAAATTTCATTGATGGAGTCTGTATCTCTTCTGAGTTCCCCAAGCACAAGTTTTGAAAGATGAAGGAAATTCCTTAGATCCTCTCAACAATCATTTTACATGTGCACACTGTGATGGAATACTGTTTCTTTCTGGAGCAAGGAGTAATAATAACGACCCAGCCTAGGTCAGTCTTTTATGCATAAGGATCATTATGAAGATCTCCTGTGAGTTGTTCTTGGATCTTATGTGCTCTTGAAATGTCTCTTCCCAACAGAAGCATAATTTTGGTGTTACCTTCCAATGGTCGTATGTAGACTTGAAACTTTAAAGTCATATATGTAACAAACACATTCCAGTGTAGGGATTTCCTCTCTGTCATTAGGTATTTGGTTGCGCTCAATAAGTGTAGGAAGAACACACTGGGGCTGGGGCTTTACTAAGAACAATGCGCTGCGCCAGTTCATACCTTAATCGGTGCGCTGGAAAAGTCATGAACCGAACGTGCGAACCGGTGCACTTTGAAGCACAATAATAAATATGTAAACTGCAATTCTCGCTAGGGTAACTGCGGTTTTCTCAATTATAATAGCGCACACCCAATACAATTGGTTAATTTCATCTTATTGGATGTGTCTTGTTAGGCAATTAGTAGGTGTTCTCAATTAATTAACTCTTTTAATGCCAATCTCATTCCTTTTACTTCCAATATATCTTATGAAATTATTTTTTTTCTATTTTTACCCAAATCTTTCAATACATCACAAAGAACAGAGAAGTGTTTCTAAACCCAATAAATTAATATTTTCAGATCTTGATCTTTAAAGGTGACCATACACTGCAATCAGTTAGATCTTAGAAAAAATGTGCAAGAGCCTGTTTGATTTCCTATAATTTGATTTAATTGTTCAAGTGCGTCTTCCTATTACCTATTTTGCCTAAATATCGAGTTGTACAGAGATTGGCCAATCAGATTCCATAGTGCATGACCATCTTAAGTGCCAAATTTGGAATGTAGATGTGTCATGACCCACTTGTGTTTTCCCAATGATATTTCTTGGGCATTATACAAGGCAGATGAGAAACCACCTTTTTGCAAGACATGCTAGACTGATGAGGAATCTTCAAACTACGGACCTCCAGCTGTTGTGGAACTACACATCCCATGAGGCATTGTAAAACTCTGACATTCACAGACATGACTAGGCATGATGGGAATTGTAGTTCCTGAACAACTGGAGGGCTGTAGTTTGAAGACGCCTGTGCTAGACCATTATTATGCCTCCAGAATTGGGAGTGTGGCATCTACCCAACTTCTCTCTGCTGGGGACACAAGAACACACATCTATAGATATACATTGGTTTGAATCGCGCCCGCGACACCATCTACCTGGAGTTTTCATGTTCTCCCTGTGCCTGCGTGGGTTTCTTCCAGGTACTCCGGTTTCCTCCCACACTCTAAAAACATGCTGGTAGGTAAATCAGATCCTGTCTGAATGGGCCCCAATATGTATGAATGTGTGTTAGGGACCCAAACAAACACTACCCCATGTTAAAAAAAAAAAATGATTTTCTTAACCGCTTCCCGACCGGCCACTGCATATATACGTCAGCAGAATGGCTCGGGCAGGCAGAATCACGTACCTGTACGTGATCGTGCATCTGCCTGCCCGTGGGTCGCGCGCGCGCCGGTAGCGGCGCGCTCGCGACCCGGTCGGGAGCTCCGTGACCCCGGCCGCGGGACCAGCGGACCCGATCGCCGCTGGTATCCCGCGATCGGGTTACGGAGCGGAAGAACGGGGAGAGGTCTATGTAAACAAACCTCTCCCCGCGCTTCCTACACTGACTGTCAGTGATCGGCGGTTCCCTGTCATCGGGAACGCCGATCAATGACGTCACACGTACAGCCACGCCCCCCTACTGTAAAAAAAACACAACACGTCACACTGACTCCTCCCCGCCCCCTAGTGGTTAACCCCCTAACTACAACTGTCATTTACATAGGAATCAGTGCTATTTAAATAGCACTGATTGCTGTATAAATGACAAATGTCCCAAAAATGTGTCCGCCAAAATGTCGCAGTCACAATAAAAATCGCTGATCGCCGCCATTACTAATAAAAAAAAAAATATTAATAAAAATGCTATAAAACTATCCCCTATTTTGTAAACGCTATAACTTTTGCGCAAACTAATCAATAATCGCTAATTGCGATTTTTTTTACCAAAAATATGTAGAAGAATACGTATCGGCCTAAACTGAGGAAAAAAAATGTTTTTTTTATATATTTTTTGGGGATATTTATTATAGCAAAAAGTAAAAAATATTGCATTTTTTTCAAAATTGTCGCTCTATTTTTGTTTATAGCGCAAAAAATAAAAACCGCAGGGGCGATCAAATACCACCAAAAGAAAGCTCTATTTGTGGGAAAAAAAGGACGCCAATTTTGTTTTGGAGCCACGTCGCATGACCGCGCAATTGTTAGTTAAAGCGACGCAGTGCCGAATTGCAAAAAGGGGCCTGGTCCTTTAGCTGCAAATTGGTCCGGGGCTGAAGTGGTTAATTTGCAAATAAGTATCATCTCATCCTCAGAGAACAGTGAGCAGGGCATGATGGTGGGAAGAAATTAGCTGCAGTACAAGCAACTTCCTGTAGGGGCGTGATGTCATTCCTGTGTGCTGGCCACTGCTTCCGCAAACCAGATATGCGCCATGGCACATACCTCCGCGCACACAGCAGTTGCGCATCTCACATACATTGCGGTTGTGCATCTAGCTGCAGGAACCCCATTTTTAGGGAAATTAATAGTAAAGCAGATGCAGATTTCTAGGACTGGACTAACAAATGTTTATAGTGAAAGGCAATGGGTGTTTTCTATTAAACAAGGTCAAAACGGGCCATTGACATGAATCACAGTTGAACTTAGGAATGTGTCTTTGCAAAGTTAAACTAAATGAAATCCTCTCTTATTTTTGCTTGGGGATAGAGTGCAGAAGGATTATAAGTCTTGTCAGTTTTTGGGGATGTCTGCACCCCTGATAGGGTGAAGACACCTCCCAAATTTTGCCAGTTTCTCCTTCAAATTTATTCACTCCCTGTCACATAGCCAAACAGGAAGTAAGAGTAAAAGCCTACCAATGTCTTTCCTTGGGGACACTCAGGTCAATCTAAATAGCTTCCCCATTAGGTAAATTGCATTCTAGCATTTTGCTGTGTACACCCCAAATTATTAGGTATCTTGGACTTTGGGGTTTATTTACTAAAGGCAAATCCACTTTGGACTTCAAGTGCAGTTGCTGGAGATCTGAGGGGGACATGCAAGGAAAATAAAAAATCTGCATCTTTTCTTCTACATGAATGGATGATAAAATCACCAGTTCTTTCCCTCAGATTTACAGCGAGTACACTTGTATTGCAGAGTGGATTTGCCTTTAATAAAAATACCTAATAATGTGTGGTGTACAGAACGAAGTGCTAGAGTGCAATTTGCCTAATGGGGACACTAGTTAGATTGACATGTGTGTCCCCAAGGAAAGACATTGGTAGGGTTTTACCCTCACTTCCTGTTTGGCTATGTAACAGGAAGTGAAGCCAATTTTAAGAAAAGGGACACAAAGCCCAACCTAAAAAAGACAAGCAGGGGTTCTAACACTCGCTTGGTTTCCCTTAAATGCCCACAATTAGAATAGGATAATCTTGAGCTCGATTTTAGCTCAGTGCTCTAAATCAGTGCTTCTCAACCCTGTCCTCAAGTACCCCCAACAGGCCATGTTTGCAGGTTTTCCTTCATCTTGCGCAGGTGTTTTAAATCACAGTCAATGGCTTTGTATTTTGGACAGCTATTTTAGCCAAGATAAATTCCCAAAACATGTCCTGTTGGGGGACTGAAGCTGAGAACCACTGCGCTAAAATGGACAATTGAATACTTACTGCTCTGTAATTTCCCTTTCCTGGTGACCATCCATGGCAGCATATGCACAATCCATGCATATGCTACCATGAAGGCACCAGGAAAGTAACTTTTAACAGACAAACCACTCCTTTTTTTGTTTTGCCATGCCAATCAGCCTAGTTAAGCTGTAGCTGGGAAATCTGTTGCATGAAAATTAACAAAACACATAAAACATAAAAATTTGCTACAAATTTTATTGGTCAACAAAACAGGACTTGGAAAAGAGCAAGGAAAGCAAAAAACACATGTTTGTTAATTTGAGACACTAACAGAATATGGTTTTGAGGTCTGATCATTTTGCAGACGAAATTAAAAGGAGTGCGCCCACAAAACAGACATCTATTAAGGATTTAAACATTAGTCATATCTTGGTGAAGATTTTGCAAAATAATGCAGCACAGACAATTAAATCAAAGTGAAACAACCTACAACTGACAACATCAAAAATATTTCAGGGGAAAATACCCCCCCCCCCAAAAAAAATACAATAAGCCAAATTACAGATGGGACAAACACCCCACGGTCCGGGGGGGGGGGGGGGGGGGGGCAAACAAAGAACATAACATGGGCAAAAGTTATACAACAAATACCATTGCAGTCTATGGGAAATGACTTGTTAATTTTGCTAGTCCCCACCTGGCTGGCTTATCTTCTAGTTATTGGCCTTAAAATGGGTATGGGGGCCCAGGGCCCACCCTAAGGAACATATATCAATGTCACCAATTTGGACAACCACAAAAAACGAAACAAGCAGGAGTGCCTTTAAAGATGCAGAATTACTGAAAAGCTAGTAACTTTGGGGGGGGGGGGGGGGGGCTTACTCTGCCTGTAAAGTGGTGCATCTGTAGCATGTATCTAAAATGCTGCTTTAAAGATTTACGGCTTTAGAGAAAAGTTACAAATCTACATTGCAGCTGCAAGATTTTAACACCAATTAAAAAAAAAGGAGCCTGCCCGCCCCCAATACATAAAAGGTCATTTTGGGTCTGTTAAGGCTTAAAATGAGAACCCCCACATGAAAAATCCCACCCAAATTAAAAAAATATTGTGCCCCTCCCAAACACTAACAAACCCCAAGCCAAACACACAGCAAGCTAGCCCATGGAAATCCAAAGGGTTAGAGGGGGAAGACAAGAGCATTGTAGAATGGAGTGTGGAGTTCCCCTTTAAAAGCAAAAGTTAGCCCAAAGAAATCATATGCATTAGAAGGGGGAGACAAGAGTATTGTAAGAGAATGAGTCACATGTTGGCAATGTAATATGCTAACATGACCTGTGTGCAAATCTCCTTTAAAAAATACATAAAGGTGAACGAACCAGTGTAAAAAAAGTCAAGTTTAGAGGTGCGCCTGTTCAACCCACGCAATTGCATTTAGATTGATTGACATTTACTAAGATTTTGGGCGCGCAATGAAAAAACGCATTTGAACGAGCGCATGAGCAGCTTGCGCATGAGCAGTGCTTACATTGATCTCACGCAGTTCTAAACGTACTTGCAGACACAGCAGGCTTGCTCTGAAAAAAGTTACTTTCTCATTCTATTTTGGGCATATTTGATACTTGAGCAGTTGTTACTAAACTTCCTCACATTACCCCATAATATTGGCACCTCCATCTTCTGTTAATATTGAATTGAAGATGCCCTGCGCCATGTCCATAGTGGTGCACAGATTGCATTCTCCCGAGCACCAAGATTTGCGCTCTGTTCCCGGCATACCGTTTCATAAAATCAGCCTTCAGCCATACCTTCATAAATCAGCCCCAATGACTACTGCTAGCAGTTAGAGCAGCAGGCAGTAATAGTATGTAAAAAAATCATCAGCCTATCCATAGATGAATCGAATCTCAGATGGTCCCTGATGAACCAGCCGAATTTGGAAACATGTGTGGTTGGCTTTAAGTTATAGTCTTACAATATCTGGCAAAGTACTCTGTGGATGCACAGATTTCACTGTTCTTTAGAAACTTGCATTTTCCTTTGATGCTTCTAAGCAGATCTCAGAATCTATAATGTACCATTAGCTCAGGCTCAGAGTGTAGCCATGACCATGTGCTTACTGAGGCACAGGTAAAACTTTAGCTAAGACCCCTTTCACACTGGGGAGAAGTTTTTGAGACACTTTTGGGCTAAAATGAAAAACGGCTCTCCTGCAGTCTCAGTGTGAAAGCCCGAGTGCTTTTAAACTGAGGTGATGCGCTTGATGGACGTTAAAAAAAGTCCGGCAAGCAAAATCTTTGTATACCCTGCTCTTCCACCATTTCTGCCCATTGAAATTAATGGGCACCGCTGTTGAAGCACCTGCACGGGGCATTTAACCACTTCATCAGCAGCTGGGGGGGGGGGGTTAAAAGTACCCCAGCGCCGCTAAAGTGACGGTAAAGCGCTGCTAAAGCTAGCAGCATTTTACAGTCAACGCCCGCCCGCTCCAGTGTGAAAGCAGCCTAAATAAAGTGCTGCACTCCCCTCATATATGAATACTGTGCACATATATAAAATGTATAACTGATCTCATAAACAGTTATAATAAATGACCAATTAGTTGCTCTGTAGTATACATTTGTAGTGTAAACCATAAAGTAAAAAACAAAAGTCCATTCAATGAGTCCTTTACAAAATTTTGTAACCAAAATAAGTTTCTCCAATAGTCCAGTGTTTTTTTTTTTTTCTCCAACAAAAAAAAAAAAAATGCACCTTCTCTCGAAAATACACCTGACTCTAATCCTACAAAATCCCTGACTTTGTGCAAGTGTATAAAGTGTGCAAGTGTAAGAATTGATGCTGGTTTGAAGCCAAAGGGTGAACAAATATTGATGTGGTTTATATTTGTTTTCTGTTCACTCACTTTACAGTTTGTAAAGTGATAAACAAACTACAAAAATATATTTTTGAAAGCATTCTTACTTTACAGCATTTCTTCACACCTGCCTAAAATGTTTGCACAGTACTGTACATGTAGCAAATAGCAGCAGTACAAGTGAATAGGAAATAAAATCCTACATTTACCTCTATGACAACTTATAGAATATTTAACTTTTTATTTTACCTTAATTTACCCCGTCAGATGTCTCCTGTATGTTTCTTAGAAATATGTCAACTCAAAACCTGAGAAACTCTAGATGAATTAAATGAATGTGTCTACATCTCACCAAATGAATCACCTCATTAGATTTGTCAGATGTTTTATTCAAAAATCATGCTAGCTCCACCTTGCAGCTTTAGCACATATCTATAACTGTGTTAGGGTGATATGCATGTTGATTTCCATCCTTCAGATTCTGCTTACAGTACTTTGATCAAGAAAAAACGCAAACACAAAATCTAATTGTTTCCATTTCAAAGACTTGATCAATTGAGCTTAGCCTGTTTAATAAAGCAAATGGGTCGAAGGCAAATACTTCAATGGTTTTACTTTTCCTAAATCAAAGTATTTTAGGAAGGCACTTTTCAACTTTTTTCACCTAAATTAATCCAGATGTCCTAAAAAAAGGATAACTAAATTAATAAAATAAAGATCTTTTGGCAACAATTGGTACCACATCTCTATATAAAGTCTATCGTATTCAAAAAACAAAAAAATTGAACTTTTGAGGCAAAACATTTGTTCTATTTTAAAAGACACATATTATATTCATTCCTCTAAAATATCATGTTACATAAAAAAAAAAAAAATTCCCCGATACAGTACAAAACCATAAAAGTCAATAATGATAACATGATGCATCATGCAGCAAATACCTTATTCCATTTTATTTTTATGTATGCTGTTGTGTGTTCATTTTCTTAATTTTTGGTGTTTTGGAACACACTGGTGCAAATTTATATATAATAGTGTACTTTTTTTGCAACAGCACTGGTATTTCACACATGTTATAGTGCATTTTTTACACACATATTGTGTCATTGCACATTTGGGTTAAATTTGAAGTTGTCCTATTAAAAAATCCCCCCCAAATACAACCCAACTTACCTTTCTCCCTGATCCAGCAATCTTTGCTTCAACAAGGTCCCCTCTTGCTCTACTACTATGCATGAGTGCCATGGCTCCATCTTTTTCTATAGGTAAGCTGTACTCTAAGACTGCTGGAGGCCACTAAGAGAATAGCTCACCCCTAGAAACTCATGGGGCCAGGTGTGCATGTGCAGCATAAAGAAGGACTGACTGGAACATTACTGGAAGAAAGATCAATGAAACGGGAAGAAATATCTCAGGTGGGTTGCATTCACAGAGGTGTTTGGGATTATTGATGGTTTCACTGAAGATGATATACCGTATTTGCCGGCGTATAAGACGACCCCCTATTTTTCCAGTGAAAACTTAGGTTTAGGGATATACTCGCCATATAAGACTACCCCCCTTCCGAGGCAACACCATTTACAAAAAACCGTCAGAAACAAAAAAAAAAAACATCAGACTTAACATCAGAAAAAGGAAACTGGTGAACTACAAGTCCCAGAGATCCCACAATTGGTAGGCAGCAACAATGAATCCTCTCCTCCAAAGCACCGTAAATCATACCTGTATTTTAGGGGAGATCTGGAGCTGGATGTGCAGTACAGGATGCTTTGTTAATATGTACAGCACCAAGTACACACAGTATATGATGCTGTGTTAGTACAGTAGCGCCAGGTACACTTCAGAATACAGTGTGCAGACAGTGTGCACCGCTGAGCCAATCACGGCAGGCATTGTATTTTACTAATCTGTTGATTGATACAAAGCCTGCTCGGATTGGCAGAGGCTGCGACATCAGCCCGTGCGGCTCTGACTCATGTAGCCTGCTGGGATTGGCAGAGGTTGTTACCCAATCCAAGCAGGCTTAGCAGGCTCTGTATTCATCAGTGCATCGCCCGCCGCGATTGACTGAGCAGCGCATACTGTATACATATTACAATTTTACAGAGCGCCTGGCTGATATCCATCTGGCGGCTTCTTTACCCAGCGTATAAGGCGACTGCGTATTGGCTGTGTAATTTCGGTGTAAAAGGTAGTCTTATACGCCAGAAAATACAGTAGTTTTTAATCCTTCTGTGCTCCGGGGTCATTGATGCCTAGATGCCTTAGTCAAATGTAGCAGTGTCAACATGTGTCTATTAACCTACCAGTAATACTATTACTAGTTTTCATACCTAAATCATTTTCATATTTTTTTAAGGACATATAAGACTATTATTTGGTACACTTTACATTAAAAAAAAAAAACAGATTGAAAACCTCCAGTGGCAATAAGTGATGACTAGTGGCTGTAGGGATAAATACAAATGCATAATTCAAAGTGAAAGTGCACTTATACTTTTAAGTGCCTAAAGTTTTTTTTTTTTCTAAAGAATGATTACAATTTCCAATTTCTGTCAAGTTTTTGTTGGTAAAATCTGACCTCAATTACTCCTGGCTTGTTACTAGGAAGTGGGAGAATGTTCATACAAGTCGTTTTAGAAGTTCCAATTTGCTTGGCATCTGCTTTCCCACCTACATGGCACATTAATCACAATTTGAGAAACAGTCAATGCCAAAACTGACTGTGACTAATCAATGCACACAAACAGGATGACTATATATAATGGTGCATTTCGAGCAACAAAGGGATTAGAGACAATAGCATAGTGAATGCAGTTTCCACATACCTAGAGAGTCATGTTTATTTTTAATACCATATGGCACTCTCAGTAGGAGTATTAGCTCTATTGTCTATATTAAAAAAAAAAGTATTCTTGGCCTACAAAGTGCCCTATGTCAGTGCTAGCAGTGAGCCATAGTAGTTATTCTGCTAGACTACACACAATGCATTCTGTAGGTAACAGCAGCATTGGAGGTGTTTTCAGCTCAAGCTGTTGGCATGGTTCAGACTTTCATCGAGGAAAGAAGTATATCAAGGCTCAACTTCAGTCCAATCAGGCGTTGCTTCACTCAAGATTCAACAAGATACACAATTTAACACCATAATTGCCTACATTTTATTGCAGTTTTCAGAAACATTCTGTTACTGCACCATAACACAAAAAGTATACAGTGGGGGAAATAAGTATTTGATCCCCCGCAGATTTTGTAAGTTTGCCCACTTACAAAGAAATGAATGGTCTATATTTTTTTTTATCATAGCTATAGTTTAAATGATAGAGACAGAATATCAACCAAAAATCCAGAAAAAAAATGATCCAAATGTTATAAATTGAGTTGCAGTTCAGTGAATAACATAAGTATTTAATCCCCAAGCAAAACATGACTTAGTACTTGGTGGAGAAACCCTTGTTGGCAAGCACAGAGGTAAGACATTTCTTCTAGTTGGTTACCAATACATGGCCCTGTCCATTGGCCACTCAATGCGGCAAAGTCAGCCTGTACCTTTAGCAGAGAAACAGCCCCAAAGCATAATGTTTTCACCTCCATGCTTGACTGTTGGGATGGTGTTAGGGTCATAGTCAGCATTTTTCTTCCTCCAAGGCCCGCAAGTCGAGTTAATGCCAAACAGCTCAATTTTGGTCTCATCTGACCACAGCACTTTCTCCCAATCCTTCTCTGAATCATTTAGATGTTCATTGGCAAACTTCAGACTGGCCTGTACATGTGCCTTCTTGAGGAGGGGGACCTTGCCAGTGCTGCAGGATTTCAATCCATTGGGGCGTATTGTGTTACCAATGGTTTGTTTGGTGACTGTGGTCCCAACTGCCTTGAGATCATTTACAAGCTCCTCCTGTGTAGTTCTGGGCTGATCGTTCACTTTTCTCATGATCATCCTTACCCCATGAGGCGTAATTTTGCATGGAGCTCCAGACCAAGGCCAATTGATGGTTATTTTGTATTTCTTCTATTTGTAAATAATTGCTCCAACAGTTGTCTCCTCACCAAGCTTCTTGCTGATGGTCTTTCTTCCATATCCCTTAGCAGGAAATTGGATATTCCCTTGATTAACTTTAAGCTATAGCATACAATGTATGTGCTATGGAGTCCTATGGTACTGGGAACCCAGTACATCTGTTACAATGGCAATAATGTATTTTATCAAATGTAATGTTATTTTCTAAAGACAAACAAGTACAATGACATTTTTGTTTAGATGTGGAAAGCGCGGTGAGCGGTAACAAACTCGATTAAGTGTTCTTGTTAGGAAAGGTTTCCACCTACTTATAGGTTCAGTGACCATACAAGTTAGGAAAAAAGCTCCCAAGGGGGTGACAGACAACAATAAAAAACAGAAGCTTTACCACTACACTTCTCTATTCAAAAGTAGAAAAAGTGTTTAGCTTATACAGTAGTACCTTGGATTACGAGCATAATTTGTTCCAGAAGCATGCTTGTAATCCAAAGCACTCATATATGAAAGCGAGTTTCCCCATACAAATCAATGGAAACTCAGATAATTCGTTCCAGTATTACTGCCAGTGTATGCAGTACGGCATGTGGCCAGAGATGGGGGGGGGCACTGGAGACACTTGGAAACACTCAGACGCTTGGAGACCACTCGAAGACCCTCGGAGACACTCAGGAGCCGAGTGTCTCCGAGCGTCTCCGGCGCCCGTCCCACCTCTGGCCACATACGGAACTGCACACCCCAGAGGCTTGAATCCTGCTCGTCTTGCGAGACAACGCTGGCAAATAGAATGAAATGAAAACGGCTCGTATTCAAAACGCTTGTAAACCACATTACTCCCAATCTGAGGTTTTACTGTAGTTTTACTGTAGCTGTAAAATAAAGATAAGACAAAAAACGCATACTTGGCAGACATCAGTACAGAGTTGTAAAGCATTTTGATAAGCGTATAGCCTAAATGATTAATATGGATGCTAGTATAGATAGTTGGCATACCTTCTACTGCTCTTTTGAAAAATACTTTACAGCTGCCGCAGGTCAATACTCCATAGTGACACCCAGAGGCTTCATCAGAACACACCAAACAGAGCTTAGGAGGTGGTCCGGTGCTTGTAGAAGAACTGGACGGAGAAGGACTCACATCAGGTCTCATTCCGGGGCTAGTGTAAGAAGAAAATAGATTTGTTTAGTCACCTGGAAATACCATTTCATGAGCATGGTCACATATCACAACTAGTGCTCAGTTTTATTTATGTACTTGGGAATATTTCAAACAATTGTTTATTTTACAAGTAATGTACCACTTTCCCACAATAAAAGGTAAAATAACATACTGTATATTTATACACATTCTGTCATATACAATCAATTCAACAAGAATATTACAATCTTTAAAGTGGTTGTAAACCCTTACAAACCACTTTGACCTACAGGTAAGCCTAGATTAAGGCTTACCTGTAGGTCCAATAAATATCTCCTAAACCTACACGGTTTAGGAGATATTTAGAAAAGAAAAGGCACCGCCATCTACGGCGCATGCGCCGTAGACAGCGGCGCGCAGGCGCACTGCGCATGCCGAGATAAAGGAGATATGCTGCTCTCGTGCGCATGCGCGGGAGTGACGTCATCGCCGCTCCAGCGAATGACAGCGCTGGAGCGGCGAGACCCGTAAGTCATTCCGGGTTTGATGGCGGCGCAGAAGATCATGGATGAGGACCGCTTCGGGGGCTTCGTTCTCAGGTAAGTCATTCATAATGAGCTAGTATGCTATGCATACTAGCTCATTATGCCTTCGCCTTGCAGGTTCCGTTTTTTTTTTTAAATCGGCTATACTTCCTCTTTAAGCCCGCAGATTTAAAGTGATCAATGACTTCCCATAGTAAAAGCACCTCGCCCACAGTGAGAAAGCATAGGCTAGGTACAGAGTTAACCCTTTGATTGCCCCTGATGTTAACCCCTTCCCAGCCAGTGTCATTAGTACAGTGACAGTGCATATTTTTTAGCACGGATCACTGCATTAGTGTCGCAGGTCCCCAAAAAGTGTCAGTTAGGTGTCCGATTTGTCCGTGCAATAATGCAGTTCCTCTATAAGTTGCTGATCGCCGCCATCACTAGTAAAAAAAAAAAAGAAATATCCCATAATTTGTAGATGTGATAACTTTTGCACAAACCAATCAATATACGCTTATTGTTTTTTTTTTTTTTTTTACCAAAAATATGTAGCAGAATACATATTGGAAAAATTGATGAAGAAATTAGTTTTTTTATTGGATATGTTTTATAGCGAAAAGTAAAAAATGTTGTTTTTTTCAAAATTGTCGCTTTTTTTGTTTATAGTGCAAAAAATAAAAAACGCAGAGGTGATCAAATACCACCAAAAGAAAGCTCTATTTGTGGGGGAAAAAGGACACATTTTATTTGGGTACAGTGTTGCACGACTGGCCAATTGTCAGTTAAATCAATGCAGTGTCATATTGGCAAAAATGGCCTGGTTAGGAAAGGGGGTAAACCTTCTAGAGGTCAAGTGGTTAAAAGAAGCATGCCGAAAGCTTTTTGGCCATAGTTCTCTCCTGGATCTCAGGAATAAGGATGGCCTCAGGCGTGTTCGCACACTCCACGTGCAGAGCCCACCAAGAAGTCGGCACGGCGCTGCGCTAATAACAGGCAGTGAGACATTGTCCTGATGTGCGGCTGCAGAGATCGGGAAATGTCTCACTGCCTGTGATTAGCGCAGCGCCGTGCCGACTTCCTGGCGGGCTCTGCACATGGAGTGTGTGAACACACCTGAGGCCATCCTTACTCAGGACTGCACTTACTTGTGCTCTCCTGTGACCCATAATTAGTTCAAAGCCTGCTGTTGGTTGATGTCAGAGAGTCGGTCCAGGCTCTGGAAAGACCATGACATTAATGCCAGCCATTCTCCCCTCCTCCCCAGAATGGAGCTCCAGTGAATACTGCAGGGGCAGAACACATAGCGGTGACTAACAGAAACTGTCCACATAGACCGTCCTCCGCACCGCCAACTCTCACCGCTGTCAATCTGCAATTGTGACTAGGAAGACTACACTGCAGTAGAGCGATCTGAAGGCGAGGCTTGAACTGCTCGTGGAGCGCAGAGTGTAAGAGACGACATCAATGGCGGTGAGGAGGACGGTCTATATGGACAGCTTTACCCCAGATGCCTGCATACTTAGATGTGCCTATTTTAATCATCAACCATGCGAGTTGCTAAATGTTGTACCTTCATTAAATGTAACCATATTGCTACACTTAGAGGTGATTCTCTTCTCTTTTATACTCAGTTGTGACATGACACTACTTGTATACCAAGACATCGCTTGCATATCAAGTCAAAATTTATTTAAAAAATGTTGCTCGTCTTGCAAAACTTTCTCAAACCAAAGTTTTACTGTATTATCTTCAAAGAAAATAGCTGCCTGCTGTTGAATGGTTAAATAATGGTTAGCAAGAAATAAACTATTACTGTTAAATTGCATCTTTTTTGCAAACACAGTAACATGTTAAAATTAACTTTGCACACAATACAGTACTTATTTTGTGTAATAAACACAATATGGTCATTAGAGGTATCCCAGATCCTGATCTTTTCTAAAAAGCCATTTTAATAATAAAAACCTCAAGAGAGAACAGAGACCTGTATATATAAAAGTATATACCATACATATAATCACTAACAGTACAGGGACCCAACAGTACATACAGAACTAGGTAACTCTGTCTGTCTACTTAGCAGCATGTGTGGATTGTGACATGCCCGGGCAAATCAGCTTCTCCTGAGGCTTCGTTAACAGACACAAGCTTTATGTTGCGACTTGAAAAATGCAGCAAACTTGTTAGAGTGCTTACTAGTGCCATAATTATTCTTGGGTAGCCTGACAGTGAATTTTCAACATGAAAACATGTTAATGCTAAAAGATGTAGCCGCATAACTTTGGAACCTTTTCAGCATTCCATCTATTAGCTTTGTTATTTCCAAGAACTGTCTTTATGCTTGCTTAAGGGCCTTTTTCGCACTACAGTGCAGCTAGTTTCCCATAGCAGCACTTCTAAAACGCACTATGCCTTTTTATAAAAACACATAGCGTACTTTAAAAAGCGTTTCATTACAGCGCATATGCATGGTTGCTGGTTGTTAAGAACACTGTCGGGTGCCCACTCCTTAACGACCAGCTATTCATTGGTTGTTAAGGAGCTGGAACCTGCCAGCAAAAGATGTAAACAAGGCAGATTGTCGTTCTGCTAGTAAGAAAGACAGAGACCTTGTGTTTCTGCCAAGCAGGAACATGGATCTCTGTCTTTCTTCAGTTAAGCCATCCCCCACACAGTTAGAAAACACTCTCAGGGAACACAGTTAACCCTTAAAAAAAAAAAAACACAGAGGTGAGCAAATACCACCAAAAGAAAGCTCTATTTGTGGGAAAAGGGGACATCAATTGTATTTGGGTACAGTGTCGCACCACCACGCAATTGTCAGTTAAAGCAACATAGTGCAGTATCGCAAACAATAGTCTGGTCAGGAAAGGGGGTAAAAACCTTTCGGAGCAGAAGTGGTTAATGCAGATAGGGCACCAAGTGAGTTTAATTACCACCTAAAATAGCCACAAAACCTGTGTAATTAATATGTGTTCAGTTTTAAAGGGATGAGGTGGCAACCCTAGTATCTGTACAGGTGTAATGTGTTAGGTCTCATCTCTTTAGTGTGGTGTTCTTTAGTCCACAGAGATATCTGGCAACAATTAGTACATCAACAGTTATTTTTTCCACTTATTGAACAGACATAATAGAATGCTTTTAATAATATATCCAATAGACTAAAAGGAAGCAATGTCCATTGTTTGTTACACGCACGCTCAGAATGCCCTTTTTATGCATTAAAATATGAGCTGATTTTTCGTTACTTATGCCTATTTCCCTGAACGCAGCAGCATTTCAGATTTTAAACAGAGCCAGCAGTGGAATTACTACTTTAGCAGGCCTTATGGGCGCTATGAGTTTCAGTGCATGACTCCTCCAATTCACTCTCTACTGCCAAAATTGTTCTCCCTAACCACTCAAACAAGCAGCGACTGCAGCTCTGAGCTGACTGAAGGAGTGGTCTGTCATCAGTGTGTGCACAACTCAAGCCTGTGCAGGCCCAGCTGTTGTTTTGCGAGGGGCGATGGTTTCTAGAGCTACGGGATCCACACTGGAATTGTTTAGTCCTAAAAACCGTAGCAAGCAGTCAGATGTCAAACAATACTAGTAACTTTGATTTCATGCTAACGAGTGATTTAACTTGTTGTTGACACAGTACTCAAAGCGCCAACACACTGAAATCAATGTGATGCAAATTAGTTAGCAGTAGACAAGTGGATAACATGAGAATAACCACTTCAATACCGGGCATCCCCCCCCCCCCCCCCTCCTGACTGAGCCAATTTTCAGTGCTGTCACTTTTTTAATGACAATTGCACGGTCATGCTACACTGTACCCAATTTTACCAAATTTTTGTCATTTTGTTCCCACAAATAGAGTTTTCTTTTGGTGGTATTTGATCACCTCTGCGGTCTTTATTTTTTGCTAAACAAATAAAAAAAAAGACCGAAATAAGTAAGTTTTCTCCACTGAT
This sequence comes from Lithobates sylvaticus, assembly GCA_028564925.1. Taxonomy (NCBI): domain Eukaryota; kingdom Metazoa; phylum Chordata; class Amphibia; order Anura; family Ranidae; genus Lithobates; species Lithobates sylvaticus. The sequence goes on from CM053029.1 coordinate 303,800,432, forward strand.
GGGCACTGATGAGGCTGCACTAACGGGGTACTGATAAGGCAGCACCAATGAGGTGGTACTGATATGCAGCACTGATGGGCATTGATAGGCGGCACTGATGGGCACTCATAGGTGGCACTGGTGGGCCCTGATAGGCACTGAAAGGCTGCACTGATGGGTACTTATGGGTGGCACTGATGGGCATCATTGATGGCACTGGCAGGCATTGCTTATGGGCACTGATTGGCATATCCCTGGTGGTCCAGGGTGGCATACCTGGTGGGCGTTTTGTGGGCATCCCTGGTGGTCCTGGGTGGGCATCCGTGGGGGGGGGGGGGGCTGCGCTGATAAACAATCAGCACAAACCCCCCGTCAGGAGAGCTGCCGATCGGCTATACTCTACTCGCTTCTGTCAGACGCAAGTGAGGAAAAGCCGATAAACAGGTCTTCCTGTTTACACCGTGATCCATCAGAGGCTCTTTACCGAGATCGGTGTTACGGTGTGATAGACTGACAGGCCGCACCACCAATCGTGGCGTAATCGCGGTTTATCCTGCTGGATGTCATACGACACCCTGTCAGGATAACTGAACCACCGCCCGGCCGTAATTTTGCTATAGGCTGGATGGAAAGTGGTCAAGAATGAGTGTGTTTTTAGGACATGCATTTGTGTATACTTAAAGTGGAACTTCAGTCAGAAAATTAAGTTTTGATAGATCACTTCATGCTGGTCCTTTTTGTGGAAAAAAAAATAAAACATTTAAAAAAAAAAAGCTTATGCTGTTAAAAATCCACTAACATATGGTCTCATCCTGCTCTGTATATGCTCTGCTCGCGCTCTATTATTGGCACTGTGCCTAAAATCAGAGCTACTAGGGGCTGATCAGCTGACAGCTTTAAGATTTACAGGTGCTGAGGAGGGGGGAAGAAAGCAACAGGAATCACAAACTGTAAGGAGGGAAAACAGATTAGGGAAAGAGAAAAGAAAAACAGGATAGTGACAGTAGAAACTCTGCTGCCAGGGAGACACAAAAGAGTTAACTTACAGCCATAGTGTCTTATCTTATCTCCCTGATATTTTCTCCATTCTCCCTCTCCTGTGACTGCAAAGCTTCTGTCATCCTTCCTCTCTAAAGCCTGGCACACACTACTCCAGACAGCTCCGGTCAGAGCCACTGTACTAACGATCCAACGTTAATACAGCGATCTCCCCCACTGAGCTGTTGTGACCTGACACCCTCCCCCACCAGAACACTTGGAGTAGCACTCTCCGCAATTGGCTGAGAGTGCTGATCAGGAGCTGGTTGACTGCTGGTTTTCCAGCATGCTTGGCCAGCTTCTGTTGGACCGAGTGCCTTACACACGGGGGCCGAATGTCGGCTGGTTTTAATTGAACTGGCATATGTCTCCCGACATTCAGCCCGTATGTACTGGGTTTAAGGGCTCTTTCACACTGACGGACTCCGCCAGTGGATCCACCTGCTCAGTGGGGATCTCTCTGCTGAGCAGGCAGATGACTGGTCTGTGTCCGCACCGCTTATGCAGAGCGAACACGGACACAGCTCGCTTTCCTCTATGGGGGGTCAGATGTAAACAGACCGCCTGTCCGTTTACAACCGAACCCAATCCACCAGACGGATGGGGAACGGATACCCCATTCACTTTTTAAATTGCCTCCAGTACTGCTCCTGTTTCTTTTAGCTGGAGACCACCATTTTGTTGAAGCCCAGAGCAGTTACTTCCTTATTGGAAACTCACCCCCACTTCTTGGTCTCAATAATTATATTATACTTTCTGTAATTAAAATGTGTGCATTTCCAGCCTTGGCTCAGTTAAGCCGGCCATACATGGATCAAAATTTGGCTGGTTCAGCAGGGCTGAATTTGATCCATGTATGGGCAGACTGGTTGTATCCCAAAAGGAACAAAAAGTGTCAGAAATGGCTTTGTCTTCAAGTGGTGATGTGTGACATAAGCTTCTAAATGTTGTGCATAAAATGCCAGGACAGTTCAAACCCCCCCCCCCCCCCCAAACTGCTTAGTAACTGTTAGCTGGAGTTCAGCTTTAAACTGATAGTCATTTATGTAAACAAACACAATAGAGCGCACAGACTAAGTGTAGTAGAGGTTATAAAATCCCTTTCCCAACTACAATTCTACAACATATTACTGACAATTTACTATTTATGTATTAAAGTCCATCTAACACCACCCTCTCCACTGACTGGCAATGTTTCTGTCCAAGGGAGGCTAAGCTGCTCCTCCATAGATATAGTGGAGGAGTGAATGTAGCCAACCTAGGACAGAAGGTGTAATATTAGCTGATCACCATTTAAAAATAAAGGTATAAAAGCTTGAAAAAAGTAAATGCAGCCAACGCATCCAATAATTGGTAAACTACAATATATTACATTTTTGTTTGGGTTTAGAAATGCGTCAAATCTTAAAGTGCTTTATGTGATTCTTCCAGATCTGTGCAGGAACTGTGCCTCTGTCCAGGAGCTTCTTGTAATATAGACCCATCAGGGCTGCTTTCTTTCCTTTCCCCTCCTGTAGTTTTTGGCAGGCAGCCTGTAATAGGTGGGCTTGCTGAGTTCCCGCTCTGCACAGGCTAGCGCAGCACAGTGATAATGTCACTGCTACTTTTTTATAACTGAGATGGAAAGGCATTTTGTGCACACAAAATTGATTTACTGTATATCCTTTGTGGCTATTAGGAATATGATTAAATGAAAGCTTTGTGCCCCAAGTTCAGCTTTAGATATCAAGCTTACAAGCCATTAAAACGTCATTTGTAGCAGAGGTCACAGCCTATTTCAGAGGCGCTTGAAGTAAAATTTCCTAGATTACAACCAAAAAAAGAACATGAAGATCTGACCCCATTGTGCCACCTTATACTTGTAATTTCCAATATTGTCCTAAGTATAGCGATACAATCTGTGTTTTCTGTAGAGAAAAAAAACACACTGTCTAACATTTTCATCTGGAACATATTAATACGATATGGCAGCATCTGCAGAACCAACAGCTGATATACAATGGGCTTGTGAAAGACACAAACCAGATGTGTAGCTTAAACACACACAGTGGTGAATTCTTATAATTCTAACTAGCTCAAAGGACAATGCGGATTCATCCCAAATATACACAGATATATGATAGATCCCTGAAAGCAAAGGGGCACAACACATTATTTAGGGCTTGAATCCCATTTTGAATCTTTGAAGCCCAATTTGTTTATCACTTGCACACAGTGGTTGACAACTCTCACGATCCAACATCTTTCCTTAGGGAGTATTATATTGCTGCTGCAGGCAGAGCTTCTGACAGTACACCGAATACGAACTGCCTATCTGTGTTTACTTAAGCAAGTAACAGGTGGTGACATGGTCTTTTTAAAATACATTGACGACGTGTGAAAAAAACGCTGCAGGCAAACAATGAAGGGTGGATAGGCAATAAGATTATTCTTTTGAATCTCACAAATGACCACCAAAATTTTCAGACACCCTAATAAATCAGCCTTCCTCCCTGTTGAGATAAAAAGCGTTTTCCTTGGGTATCCTTCTAAGGCCCCTTCCACACAGGCGGACCGTGCAGGTCCGCCTGTCAGTTTTTCAGGCGGACTTGAACAAACGCTCCATACAGGTCTATGGAGTGACGGATGTCAGTGGTGACATGTCCACTGACATCCGACCCGCTAAAGTGTGACAAATGGAAACCCTATTTTTCCATCCGCCTGGCGGATCGGATGAAAACGGACTCTACGGTCCGTCTTCATCCGATCCCCCATAGAGGAGAGTGGCGCTCTGACAGGTCCGTCTCTGCACACTGTCATCTGCCTGCTCAGTGGGGATCGACGGAGCATTCCCTTGCTGAGCAAAGCGGAGCCCGTAATCGGACACGTCCATGTGAAAGGGCCCTAAGGCATCATGTACACCGGGGTGTTTTAAAACCTCTCCTGAAAACGATTGAACTTGACAGATAGTAACCGACATTTAAAAACGTCCAATGTGCCGCGTTTTCATGCTGTGTTTAGCTGCGTTTGCGTATAGAAGTCTTTTTTTATATTGTAAATGGTCAGAAATGTATCTCCTGAAAACACCTATAAACGAAATGCAGCTGAGCGCGAGTTACCGCGTTTACAAGTTGTTACAGGCACTTGGCATTTCAAATGCCTCTGAACATCTGTCCTGAACGCATTTTTTTTTGCTTTCCAAAAAATGCTTCTAACTTCAACTGCCTGAAAACTAGTATAAACGACCCCGTGTATATGTACTGATAAGATAACAGAGGAGAGTTCAGGGGCAGCTGAAAAAAAAAATGCACAACTGCTCCTAAACGTCCGTTCATCGGCAGCAGTGTATATGAGGCCTTAATCACAGCCAATTTTTTTGTTAGTATTCATATATATATATAGTGTAGCAATATGATATTTCTCAGTGATTGACAGAAAACACTGTACAATCCTTGATCCGGTGAAGGTGAAAGGACTATAAGGTTGCGACAACAATCACACACATTGGTCATATAGCACCCTATGTAAAAGGTGAAAGGACTATAAGGTTGCGACAACAATCACACACATTGGTCATATAGCACCCTATGTAAAAGGTGAAAGGACTATAAGGTTGCGACAACAATCACACACATTGGTCATATAGCACCCTATGTAAAAGGTGAAAGGACTATAAGGTTGCAACAACAATCACACACACACAGGTCATATAGCACCCTGTGTAAAATTCACCTAGCCTCTACCTCATTAAAAAACAAGTTAAAATCTCCTCATTTTCCCTACCGTTGCCACTTCTGCTGTCAATAAACAGGTTCTGGGCATGGACCTCAACTCTGACATATTTTCTTACATTTTACACAAGTTCCCATCATGATGCTGTGAAATTGTTCTAGACTGGAAATCTCTTTACTCCCTCTTCTTTCTAAAGCCACCTCACCACCTGTTGAGCAGTGACTGAGTGTCGTTTTTTTATTTATTACAGGCACTTAAATAGTGCTGTCAATCATATATTGTACATTCATATCAGTCACTGCGCTCAAGAAGCTTACAATCTAAGGTCCCTAACTCACATTCACATAATAGGGCCAATTAACCTACCAGCATGCCTTTGGAGAGTTGGAGGAAACCCATGCAGGCACAGGAAGAACATGAAAACTCCAGGCAGGTAGTGCCATGGTTGGGATTCGAACCAACGACTCTAGTGCAGCTAGGGAAAAGTGCTAACTTCCTTTGCTGCAGGGTACAACAGTATTCAAAAAGGGAAGAGTACAGCACACTACAATTTTTTGATTGCCCACATCAACTTTAAAGCTAGCAAGGCTACATTAACAAAGCAAAGAAGATGAGTGCAGGAGAGCAGAGAGAGAGAGGGTTAGAAGAGCAAGTTACTTTGGAATCAGAAGAGGCTTACAAGATATGTGTCAACCATATATGTGAATGCTATATTAAATCTAAAGTATATGTGATTTATGTGGGTGCAGAGGGTCACACACCATAAAAAAAACAGTTTGCATCCAGGGGTGCACATCCATTCCTGTATGTAAACACTCAGATGTACAGCCTATCATTTATTTGTACTAGAGGCTGTAAGCTATACCTGTGACTGCAGGGTGCCTAAATACATTTGTTTTGTTACAGTGTACCACCCTCTGTGCCCCCCCATAATGTGTAATCTAAAGCCCAAACTTTTTTTTAAAAATACACTTTTCTAACGATTAGGCACTATTCCTCCCACTGATTTTAAAGATGGGCACAATGACAGGACAGTTTTCCTTCTCCCACATGTGCTAGGACATTTTAAACTCCACCTGACCACCGAACCTGGGACACTGCTTGAGCACCGATACCAGGGCATTTTTCACTCCCATGAGTCAGTGTCTGAACAACAGTGAACTGGCCCATAATTTAGAAAGCTTGAGGACCCCTTATCTAGAATCTAACAACGGTATGATCCACCATTCTGGACCAAAGTTTATCTATAGTAGGCAAACTAAATGGTTGCTTTAAACCCTTTTAATTAATAAAAAAAAAAAATAGATGTCAGTTGTATATATTTGTACATACAGTGAGGGAAAAAAGTATTTGATCCACTGCTGATTTTGAACGTTTGCCCCCTGACAAAGAAACGATTAGTCTATAATTTTAATGGTAGGTAGAGACAGAATAATCAACAAAAATATCCAGAAAAATGCATTTCAAAAAAGTTATACATTTATTTGCATTTTAATGAGTGAAATAATTATTGACCCCTTCGCAAAACATGACTTAGTACTTGGTGGCTAAACCCTTTTTGGCAATCACAGAGGTCAGACATTTATAGTATTTGTCCACCAGGTTTGCACACATCTCAGGAGGGATTTTGTCCCATTCCTCTTTGCAGATCCCCTCCAAGTCATTAAGGTTACTTTTGTTGCCTTGGCTGTGTGTTTTGGGTCATTGTCATATTGGAAGACCCATCCAACGACCCATCTTCAGTGTTCTGACTGAGGGAAGAAGGTTCTCATCCAAGATTTTACAATACATGGCCTCGACCATTGGCACAAAGTCAGTGTTAAGCAGAAAAACACCCCCAAAGCATAAGGTTTTCACCTCCATGTTTGACAGTGGGGATGGTGTTCTTGGGGTCATATGCAGCATTGCTCCTCCTCCAAACGCGGCGAGTTGAGTTGATGCCAAAGAGCTTGATTTTGGTCTCATCTGACCACAATACTTGAACAGGGGGACCTTGCAGGCGCTGCAGGATTTCAGTCCTTCACGGCGTAGTGTGTTACCAATTGTTTTCTAGGTGACTATGGTCCCAGCTGCCTTGAGATTACTGACAAGATTCTCCCATGTAGTTCTGGGCCGATTCCTCACCATTCTCATGATCATTGAAACTCCACGAGGTGAGATCTTGCATGGAGTCCCAGACCGAGGGAGATTGACAGTTAGTTTGTGTTTCTTCCATTTGTGAATAATCGCACCAACTGTTGTCACCCTCTCACCAAGCTGCTTGCCGATGGTCTTGTAGCCCATTCCAGCCTTGTGTAGGTCTACAATCTTGTCCCTGACATCCTTTGGTCTTTGCCATGGTGAAGAGATTGGAATATGATTGATTGATTGCTTCTGTGGACAGGTGTCTTTTATACAGATAACAAGCTGAGATTAGGAGCACTTCCTTTAAGAGAGTGCTCCTAATCTCAGCTTGTTACCTGTATAGAAGACACCTGGGAGCCAGAAATCTGGCCGATTGAAAGGGGATCAAATACCTATTTTACTCATTAAAATGCAAATCAATTTATAACTTTATTGAAATGCGTTTCCTGGATATTTTTGTTGTTCTGTCTCTCACTGTTAAAATAAACCTACCATTAAAATTATAGAGTGATTATTTCTTTGTCAGTGGGCAAATGTACAAAATCAGCAGTGGATCAAATACTTTTTTCCCTCACTGTATGTGTAAAATGTCAGACATGGCAAACACACAGCAAAATAAACCTATTAATAGCACTGTGGTGTTGACTTCCCATGTACCATTTGCAAAAGTATGCAACTTAGAAAATCTGTTTTTATTATACAGCAAATTGGAAACTGGCTTAGTCTCCCTTGCTGTTTAGTGTGGTCTAACTGCTGTTGAGTCAGATTTCAGCAGTTTAAAATAACTCAAAATGTAACTTTCTGCCTAGTTGCTATGAGTTACCTCACACCATATTCTGTTTTACCCAACAGGCTTTATATGAAAGTATTAGAGGCTAAAAATAAATAAATACCTCAGTATCCCAGGGAGCCGAATCTAATTTAGGTTTCGGCATCATCAGCAAGCACTCCATCTAGCAGACATCAGATAAATGACAATATTTACTGGGCAATGAGGGAAGGTGCCAGATTCAATACTGTCTGCGGACTGCGTGCCAAAGGTAAAAATAAAATCAACACGAGTAATTATTGCAGTGTGCAACCAAAGTACACAATCAAGGCTCCAACAGGGATTCTGTGGCTTACTGGGGGGCAGAAAACAGAATTGAGCACATCACATTTCCCTCTTCAGAGAATTACAAATACCAATGTTCTTCAGTTACAGTAGCAATTCTGTAGTTGTACAGATACTTCTAAATATATTCTTACCAGTTCAATTTGTGGAACACAGACATGAGAGCAAAGCTAGGTTCTCAGAACTGCAACTGTACTTACCACTTTACCATCACATCTCAGCATTTTGTTGCTTGAAACTCCAAAATCCCATGGTGTGTCAATAGAGCTTGGCCTTGCCCCTTCACACAGGATTTGATTGACAGCAGCAGGAGCCAATGTTTCCCGCTGCTCTCATCTAGTCTTGTTAGGAGAGGAAGCAAGAGCAGTATAACCAATGTTTTTTACCTTAATGCAGGGTAAAAAAATGTGCATTCATTATTTTTTTTCTTAGGAGCCTGTAAAGCTTTGCACCCGCCATCAGCAGATCACGAGTGCAATGCCAGGCTTCAGCAGACTTCAATAGAATCAGTATGAACTACTAGAGCGCTCACCAGTGCCCCCGTAGTTCATTGAGATCTACAAGTTGTCAGTCACAATAGCGGTAGTTGTAGTTAATGTTGAAGTCATGTTGGAACAGGAAAGGGGCCATCCCCCAACTGTTCCCAAAAAGTTGGGAGCATGAAATTGTCCAAAATGTCTTTGTATGCTGACACCTTAAAGCGGAGGTTCACACAAAAATGGAACCTCCGATTTTCGGAACCCTCCCCCCCCCTGGTGTCACATTTGCCACCTTTCAGGGGGGAGGGGGGTGCAGATACCTGTATAATACAGGTATTTGCACCCACTTCCGGGCATAGTCTCCCACGGGAGTCTGCAACTCTTCCTGTCCTTCCCCGCTGACTCATGCATGCGCAATAGGGAACCGGGAAGTGAAGCCGCAATGCTTCACTTCCTGACTCCCCTATCAAAGATGGCGATGGCGGCGGCAGACCCGAGAGCCGGGCGACAGACCGGCTTCGAGTGCTGACATCGCGGGCACCCTGGACAGGTATGTGTCCATATTTTAAAAGTCAGCAGCTGCAGTATTTGTAGCTGCTGACTGTTAAAAAAAATTTTTTGGCGGACCCCCGCTTTAATGTAGTTGTAAACCCACTTCTTTCAAATCCTCCCATCCCCTCTATACTATAATAAGTGTCCCTGTCCCTGTGTATTGTAAAAAAAATCTGCCGGATTGTACCTATATAAGGTTGGCTCCCTGGCGCTCAGCTGATTTGTCAGCTCTCTTCTCTCTCAACTCCAGTGGACGTGGCTGAGCCCTCCCACTGACGTCAGCCAGGCAGGAGGGGGAGAGAGAAAGCTGACAGTCAGCTGAGCGCCTAGAACCACGGTCCTATAGGTACAAATCGTCAGATTTTTTACAATTTTACAATACACAGGCACAGGGACACTTATTACTATAGTACAGAGAGGATAGGAGGATCTAGCCGCAGATATCAGAGCAGCAGGCGCGCCGGAGGGGAACTGGTAGGAGCAGATGGGAGGGGGGGGATGAGGACAGAGGAGACACAGGAGAGCAGGGCAGCGTATGACGGAGGCACATACGCTGACAATGGTGTCAGGGCTTAGCAGCCCTGATATATCAGCGTCAGTGTACAGCCAGGCAGGATCAGCCAGCTTTTTCAGATATTACAGAGGGCCGAATTACACAGCACAAGCACTGTGCTGTATAACATGCTTTAAGGGAACAGGATCTGTTTGTTTGTTTTTTGGGGTTAACAAACACTTTAAGGGTTCCCTTCAGTGGAACTAAGGGGCCAAGCCCAACCCTACTCCTGAAAAACAATCCCACACCATAATCCCTACTCCACCAAATGATTTGGACCAGTGCACAAAACAAGGTCCATAAAGATGTAGATGAACAAGTTTGGGGTTAAGGAGTCCTTACCCTAACCTGATAGAACACCTTTGGGATAAATTAGAGTGGAGACTGCGAGCCAGGCCTTCTCATCCCACATCAGTGCCTGGCCTCACAAATGCGCTTCTGGAAGAATTGTCAAATATTCCCATAGACACACTCCTAAACCTTGTGGACAGCCTTCCCAGAAGAGTGGACCAACTCAATATTGAACACCACAGACCAATATATATATATATATAGATAGATAGCTATAGAGAGAGAGACTCCCCTCACCTCATAAAGCAAGGTCTATTGTCCCTTAAGAAAGATTTCATGTACCCTGTCAAGTTAGGTTTGATAATATCCAGTTTGTAAATTGTTAATATTGCCACTGCTATCTGCCATTGTCACTGGTATTTGCTCAGCTGGGCATGTTGCTCACATAAGCATCTTTTCTTTCAGTCTGGGTGTGTTTGAGAATGTGGTATTGTTGACCCCGGGAACAGGGCACCCGAACAGCAGCGACTCCTTTGGAGGTGTTCCACCCGTTATCTGCAAACTCCACTAGTGACCATATTTATATATTAAAATATCAAGAGCACAGAGCCCAGATTATTTAGTAGTCACCACCAGAATACTGTATTACCCCTACAATACTGATACTATACATCTGACTGAGAACTGTCTACCTTTATGTGATAAAGATGAGCTATTAAGATAAAAAGAAGTGAAGTGGAAAGTGAGAAGATCTCTGGATTTCTCATGCCAACAGATATTTATCATCTATGACATTACAGAAATTTGATATTTGTCTGGCTGGTTAGGAAACAAGAGGTGTTATCATAAGTGTAACTAAATCCAAAGGAGCCTTTTGCAACCTAATCCTTTGCTTGAACACAAATTAATAGTTGGAAGTTCAGCGGGCAAGCAGTAACAAATATAGGGGTAGATTTACTAAAACTGGTGTACTCAAAATCTGGTGCATGGTAGCCAATCGGCTTCTAACCTCAGCTTGTTCAATTAAGTGTTGGTAATAAAACCTGGAAGCTGATTGGTTTCTATGCAGAAGTGAGCCTGATTTTGCACTCACCAGCTTTAGTAAATAAATGAATAGGGAACACACACACACACACACACACACACACACACACACATACACACATATATATATATTGTAACCTGGGGACAGGTAGCGGGTACAAAGCTCCCTGGGATGAGCTGTTATTTAGGCACAGATACCAAATCCACTTGAGGTACTGGAAACAGTGCTGGGTTTATTTGATTTAAATACAAGTCCATACACAGGTGCTGCACAGTCTTCCAGAAAACATATCAGAACAGAAATAACAAAACAAAAGTCCTAGCCGTGTCTCGGCTCCAACTATACCATACACCGGCCCTCACTACCAGACTGAGCAAGCCTACCGCTTTCTGTATAGAGTTTTAAAGCGTTTTACCAACCTTTAGCTCCTCACAAACCATCAAATGTCTGTGTGTTCCAGGCAGAGAGCAAAGGCTGTCTGCTCAGGTGAGCTTAAATTAGCCTGGGAAAGAGGACTAAGATCCGAACTGGATCATGTATCAGAGACCTCTGAATGTGTATGAGAGGAGCCTGGGAGATGTATAAACCCCGAACAAAACTTCTCCTGGCTCTCTCTGGGACGCTCTGCTACTATATATATATATATATATATATATATATATATATATATATATATATATATATATATATATATATATATATATATATATATATATATATAGCGCGCCCTGCTCCTAATGAGCAGACGCTATTGTTCTTTTTCAAATTTAGTTGTCTGAAGCTGTAGTTGGGCTCAGACTAATTATTCTAAAAAGTTCTGGTCTCTGTGCCAGTTCAGCTGGGTTGAACTGGTTTCCACTTGACTGTAGGTGTCGCTGTCACTACCGGTAAGTGTGGAACAGCAGCAAGCTGGATGTGTTAAATACCACCTCTGCTCGGAAATAGCCCAGTGGGAGTGTTTTTCCTACTGTGTATTATGGGAGAGGGTATTTAAAGGGACTGACGCCATTTTTTGGGGGGGTTTGGTTGTGTTTTCCTGTCCGGGGTCCATGACCCCGACCTCATGGCCCTCCTGGCCTGGGGTGTGTATCGCAAGATCCTGTGCCTCGGGGCCGACAGGCCCGAGGCTATGCAACTGAGATGGTGGGCCCAAAGAAGTCTTGGGGCCAACTGATCCAGGGGTGGTCCGGTGCTGTCTCGCCTGTGGAGAGAGGCCCCGAAACTGGAGGATCCAGGAGAGGACTTTTCTAGGAGAGGACCGAGCGCAAGGCTGGTGTCTCTGGAGGAGCCGGGAAACTCAGTTAGAGGACGCAACCCGGATCAACATTTTACATACATACAGGACACTTTGCTAACAGTATAGAACAGCACTATGCCCTGCGTGCTGGTAACATCTACTGTGATATTCAGAAGGAGAACGCTTGTTATTTGCACTGAATTTGAATTTTCTAGATTATGTAACGTTGCATCTAGTCCTAAAACAATTATGTGCAAAGAGATTGTTTTAGCCATTCTAAATATGTCTGAACATCTGTTTTTCTATTACACATTCCTCTTTGTTTTAAAAGACTGCTTTGACAAGGATAATCATCTGCCTGCTGCACTAATGATCAGCATTTCTGGAAGACGACCTTAGTTCTTTTAGGATGAATTTATACTTGAAGCCGTGCTAAACAAAAACACTGAGGGGTTGATTTACTAAAGTCAAATCCACTCTGCACTACAAGTGCACTTATAAGTGCTCTGAAAGTGCACTTGGAAGTGCAGTCGCTGTAGATCTGAGTGGAAGCTCTGCTGATTTTATCATCCAATCATGTACAAGCTAAAATGCTGTTTATTTTCCTTGCATGTCCCCCTCGGCTCTACATCGACTTTACTTCCAAGTGCACTCTCGGAGCACTTATAAGTGCACTTGTAGTGCAAAGTGGATTTGCCTTTAGTAAATAACCCCCTGAGTGTATGCCGCAAGCCCACTAAGGTAGTAAATCATATTTTAATGGTGTATGCATATGGCCACCATGCGTTTGTTCTTTTATTTATTGAAACAGAAGAAAAATAAATGTGATTGCAAATTATTCCAAACCAAATAATTTTATGAAGTCAGGTCAGCCATATAGTTTAAAAAAAAACAAAAAAAAAAAAACATAGTGGGGGAACTTAATAAAATTGCTGCGTCACTTTTCTGGGATTAATAAAATATCTACAGTAAGAATCAGTTCACACCAGAACGCTATGTGGGAAAGGCACGTTCCATGCATACTTACTGAACTACACTCGAACGCACTCCCAATGCGAGCTGCATGTTGGTTCCAATGTATTGTTAAGTGGGTGGCAAGTGGTTAAGGAGAAAGAGGGGGCGGGCCAAGCCATGGCTCTGTGTGTGAATAATGGACACCCAGAGCAGTGGCTGGGGAGTGAGCCTGCTTGGGTGCATGCGGGGGGGGGGGGGGGGAGCCCAGAGCGCCGGCGGGGGACCTGAGAAGAAGAGGATCAGGGTTGCTCTGAGCAAAACCATTGCACAGAACAGGCAAGTATAACATGTTTGTTATTAAAAAAAAAAAAAAAACTGCCCTTAATATCACTCAATGAATACCAAGAAATGTGTTCTGGATTACCAGTTTTCAACACAACAGTGTGTGTCTTAGGTTCACTTCTAATATATGTATGTGGGCCAGATATTAGAAACTTAATGTGTGAATAAATAAATGTAATACCTTTTTCCTAAAAACTTGCAGTCTTTACCCTATTGCCATAAAGCACCCTTCACCTTTATGGGAGCAGCACCAGTTCAGATGCGACATATTTTTCATGCCTGTATTTGAACTCCGATGCAAATATTTACACTAATGAATGCCAAGGCTTTCTCAGCAGCCAGTCTGCATAACGGGCTCGTGCGCAGCACTTATTGAAACCGTTTCCCTTTACATTAATACACAATGGCATCCCCAATGCCATACCTAGGTGCCAAATGTTATTTCAGGCTACTTTACCACTTAAGTGTTCCAAGCACTTGACAGAAATTTAACCTGGGACCTTGCACACAGATACTTTTTAGGAACAGTGATTTAGGCAGCTGCTGTCATCGCACATTAACAATCAAATTCAGGATCAAGCTTCAATTACAGGGAAATCACCATGTGCAAAGGGCACGGGGGAAGTGTTAAGTGCAGTAACCCATAGCAACCAGATTCTAACTTATTTGTGAATGATTTCTGCAAGCACTTTGCTATCTGTCTTTGTACTCTAAATTCACAGAGATAACACGAACACACATGAACAGTTTTACCTGCATTTGTAATTGTGTTAAGTCATTTGATCCAGGCACTCTTGTCAGACATCACAGGTAACTTCACGCTTATATACTACAGTTAAAGACTAAACCCATAGATTTAACAGTTTCAAAGCGGTTATAAATCGAAGAAAAAAAAATCAAAAAAAGTGTCCATAGAAAGAGTCCTCCTTAAAGACTCATTCAAAAAAGTCCAACACTTTTTCATCATTCTGGCTATACATGTTGGGCATGGCCTGTCTATGACATCATCACGTGTTGGCATGGGTCCGTGCTGCTTGCTGGTCCGATTCAATGTCTCTCTGAGCTCCCCAAGCTATCAGCATGCTATATGTTTTTTACAGTAATATGTTGGATTACGAGCATAATTCGTTCCAGAAGAATGCTTGTAAACCAAAGCACTCGTATATCAAAGAGAGTTTCCCCATAGGAAATAATGGAAACTCAGATAATCCGTTCCACAGGCACTGCTGGTCTATGCAGTACTGTATGTGGCGAGAGGTGCGGGGGCACTGGTGTATGCAGTAAAGCATATGGCCAGAGGTGCGGGGGCGCCAGTGACGGCCGGAGACACTCGGGAACGGAGTGTATCCGAGTGTCTCCGAGTTCTCCACGAAGCGCCGGGAGCCACCAGCGCCCCCGGACCTCTAAATACGTAAATGCACACACCAGCGGCTTGACTCCTGCTCATCTTGCAATACAACGCTCGCAAATTGGGTCAGGATTTAAAACAAAAAATTGCTTGTATTGCAAAACGCTCGTAAACCGCGTTACTCGCAATCCGAGGTTCCACTGTATATACAGTATGGAATGAATGGTCCCCTCTTTTTATTGCCATTTGGAGTTGAGGATTGAATAAAAGGTGCTAAAGTTTTTACATACTTCATGATGGGAGTTTGTATTTTTTTTATCGAATGGTGACCTCGATGCTGGGAGCTGCTTGCATTGAATGGTGGATTTGCTTCTAACCCTGCCATATTGAGCACTTTATTACTATTTATAACATAATAGTCCATCAGATCTGGTAAGAGGCACCTTTGGTCTTATTATGGTGATGGATTTTTCTTCACAGTGGATGAACAGATCAAGAGTCAGACTTTTTTGAATGGAGATTCTTTAAGGAGGACTCTTTCTATAGACACTTTTCTATTTATTTCAGATTTGATTTATATGTTTGAAGAGATTTTTTTGTATGCATCCTCACAGAATTAGGGTTTAACGCTTTTCACACGTTGAGTATTATGTTGGAATTAGCTCTGCTTTTTACGTGTATTAATTAGTTGACTGGTATCACGGTTTCAAAATGGCTGCTTTTTGTTTATTAATTTTATGATCTAGCACGGATATTATTGTTTGGTGTATCCCCAAACCTTCCCGTTCTTGAACAGGCACACTTTTGCTATTTGACATCAGGAAAATTCCAACTTATTTTTCTATTGGGTTGCCTTTTTCCTATTTTCTAAGCTCTGAACTTCCTTATCTACAGTGCTGTTTAAAAAGACAGCTTTTTCCATCCCTTGTCGAAACACAAAATCACACCATCATCCGAACGCTTGGGCTTTACAATTCTCACTGCCAGAGTCACATAAATCTAGTTCTCTACATTTGTCTTGACTTGACAGTAATTATCTTATGCTCCCTGATTTGATAAGTGTTCATGGAAAAGCTGGTAGCTCTGTAAACAAGCTGACCCTGAAAAATGCTTTACAGTAAAAGTCCTTCAAAAAGCAATACCATTTATCATTTTCTTAAAAGAAGTATTGCTCATACCCCTCCCCTGAAAAGGATTGTGCTTCCTAGGAGCCCAGGCTGCCCACATACTCTAGAGGACAGCTGGACATGCACACACCTCCCAACAGTTTGAGATGGGAATGAGGGACACCTACTAACAAATGTATGTAGGTATAGGACACACCCCCTGCCACACCCCCTTAAAGGAGAATTAACCAACTAAAAAGGTTAATTAAATCCACAGGTGCTTTTTTACCACTACTATTCCTTTATATTGGCTCTTAAAATAAAAAAATGCAGCAATTTAGAATTTGGATGAAATGTTTAGCACTGGGAAACACTTTTTGAAAGCTAAAAAGTGCATTTTATGTACAATTATATAGATCAGATCAAAATGAGGGACAGATGAGTAGGAATGAGGGACAGAGGGAACATTGCTCCAAATCAGGGACAGTTTGGAGCTATGCAGGCAGACAGACTGCGACTCAACTTAATGCAACTTAAAAGGGAACTGAACTCTAAAAGTACAGATTTACTATGTTATAGAGCAGTGGTCGTCAACCTTTTGGACCAGATGGACCATTAAACTCACAAGTTTGAATCCCGTGGACCACTTACAATAATTTCACATGCCTTATACACACACAATGCTCCAGCTCTCTGCCCCCCTCCCCCTGGATCACACTGCTGCCTTATACAAACAATGCTCTGGCTCTCTACCTGCCCACCCCTGCCCTCGGATCACACTGCTGCCTTATACAAACAATGCTCTGGATCTCTGCCCACCCACAGCCCCCCGCCCTCGGATCACACTGCTGCCTTATACAAACAATGCTCTGGATCACACTGCTGCCTTACACACACAATGCTCCAGCTCTCTGCCCTCCTCCCTCTGGATCCCACTGCTGCCTTAAACATACAATGCTCTGCCCCTCCCCACACACACTCTACATCACACTGTTGCCTTAGGCCCCTTTCACACTTGTGCGGCTTCAAATTTGCGCAATTTTACCGCGATTTTGCCGCGATTTTGGAACGATTTCAAGGAATGCCTGTGTAAGTGGCATCAAAATCGGACCAAAGTAGTGCAGGGACTACTTTGAAGTTGGAATGACTTGAAGTCGTACTAATATGAATAGCTGTCATTGGAAATCATGGGGAATGACTTGTCATGCTACTTTGCAGTCCCAAATCACCTCCTTATCCAACCATGTGCTCAAGCTCTGTGCTCCCTCCAACAGTCTGTTATCAGCGCTGCCATTGGAAGTCCCTCCTTCTTCACCTCCCACTCTCTGCACTACTCCTGGCACCTCCCCCAGAGTTCACAGGAGCAGGAACTACAGAGGAGGCATCAGGTATTAATGCACGCTGACTGTATTGACTGTCAGCGCGCATTGAGAACAACACTGGAAACAACATGGGCGACATATATCTGCCCATTAATATGGGGCCATAGTCCCAGACTGGAGGCACTCAGTCCCAAACAGGATTTTGCAACAGTGAAGTTTAGAAGAGATTAAAAGAAGAGAAGGTCATGGATGTAATTCGGAGTTAAATAGCATCTGGGTGGGTGTTTGTAGCTTAGTTTAAGTTAGAAGGCTAGGAAGGGTGGGTTGGTACATTTTGTTTTAGTAAAAGTGGACTTGTCCACCCAGTGTGCTGCAGAAAAATGCAAACGCTGCATTTTTTCACACCGCACTGCACATCACACAAGCACACGGGACAGAAAAATGGGATAGAAAACAATTGTTTTTATGTGCCCTAATGGAGACCTTTGTTTATCCAAATACAAATTCCTAAAAAAAAATTAGCTTTAAAAGAACCTCATTTGCCTTTATAACTACAAGAACTGTAGAAATATTAATCCTTAAAGTTCACAACCCTGGACAGTCTGAATCCAGTCTTCTACATTTGTACCTGTGTTCAGGGCCGCTGATAAGACAGTACCGTAGGCTAACCTGTACAGGGGGCCAGACCCTATCAGTTCAACAGGGGTTCCCGGACACCTAACAAGCAGGAGGGCCAGCTGTACTGCCCTATTGTTGAAACCAATCTCCCTGCCGCTCCTCTCCCTCCTACCAGCTTTCAACTGCTGCAGGGGAAGCCACAGGACGATGGTTTCCAGTATCTGCACCCCCCACTTTCCTTTGGCTCCTGTGTTTATTTATAACTGAAGCATAGTGAACTGTATCTACTATGTTTCAGTTTGTGAATGAACAGGGAGCCTCTGTACAGAGTGCCTCCTGTTCATTTATTTGCAATCTCAGTCCCTTTCTCGGTCTCAAAGTGAGACACCAGGGGTCTGTTCAGACCCCTGATGTTTTGCCAAAGCCTCACCCCCATCAGAGCTGTTAAAAAATTAAAATAAAATAAGTCAGGTAGGCTGCAAGGGTACCTGTGATTGCTAACAGCAGCCCACAGTATACCCGTGTACAGCCCCATTCCTACCACCCTATGGCCATGTGTATGAGTCCTTAAGGGCGACAGAAATTGTGATTTCAGGGCCTCTTTGGAAAAAAAAAATCCACAATGAATACAGCCAGAGGTGACTGAAGTTTATTGCTTGTTCATAATATGCAAATATTTTGGTGTAAATCATCTGGGCACAGGGTACTTTACGTATATAAAAAGGTGACAGGTTGAATTCCAAATGAAAATACATATCTGAAATTTTTGTTAGCAAAACATTCTCCTTGTCCCCTTGTACCTCACCAGCAGCCACTAGTATTCTCATGGGGAATTACAGGTTTAATGGGACTGACAGCATTACGAGGTCAGTTAAAAGTCAGAATCTTTGTTGTATCAGATGAAATAAATGCCAGATTAGCTTTAACTAGAAACAAGACCTTGATACTTATCTAAAGATCCGAAGCCACCAAGTCAAACCACAAGAATTTCCAGCTATGATCCTGCACTGCCAAATGTCTTGTTACCAGAAAGTATACGAGTGGGCTGAACGCCTGTGTAGCACATAACAGGTTATTGTGATACCTTCTACAGAACCTTTTCATGAAAATGATCCCCATGTGTACAAAAAACAAATCCAATTCAAGAACAACAGCAGCCTTTTCTTTCACTACAGAGTACACTGGAATAAACAAGGACTTTGAAGTGCAGGCAAGAGGCATGCCCACAAATGAGTGTAATGCGGTAAGGAAAACAATATATTAATACGATTACTTCTCATGTCTTTCAGATGAGAGCATGATTGGAGTTAGCAAGCATTTTAGGAGAAGATTTCCCTGTTAATACACAGGCAGAGAGGACCCAATAATGCTACTCCACAATGTGCCTAAATGGTATGTGGCATAGAAGCCCCATGCTGCCAATACCAGTTCATTCCATCAGACCAGTGGGGGGCTTCCCCCAGCCTGACAATGTCCGATTATGGTTTCCCCTTTCAAACCGCACTTAAAAACATACACAGTTTCCTGTGAACATGCAGAAAGGACTGCAACAGATCTTAAAGAGGTAGTAAAGGTTAGAAAAACAAAAACATTTTTTTCCTACTGCAAGGTAATGGCATAACGTGCTGGTATGCATAGCATATTAGCACATTATGAAAGACTTACCTTGAAACAAAGACCTCCAGCGGCGTGCTGTCACCACCCACAGGGCTTCCATCTTCACCCAGTCTTTCTTCCAGGTTCTCAGGCTCCCGGCGCTTGAATGTCTGAGCCGTGATGACGTCACTTCCACGCATGCACGTGGAAGTCAACACAGGGCTCTGAAGGGACGGCATTAGTAAGATGATCCTTCAAAGCGCATGCACTGGTGATGCCACTGGCTGCCAAACCAGCGAATATCTCCTAAAGTTTATTTATATTTTTGTAGATTACTTTTTATTGAGTTTTATGACATATAGACAACAGTAACCCGCATAAGCGGAAACAGACACTGGTTACACAGTAAAAACATCCCAGTGTAAAAAAAAAACAATCAAATACAAAACGGGTAATAATAACCCAGCCCTGGCACAGTCTTGCCTAGCCAGATATGCCCACCACATTACCCTCCAGCCGGAGATGTGATTTACAGCAATTCCGTGCAGTGATCTCCTAAGTTTAGGAGATGTTAATATAAGGTTAAACTCCACTTTGGGGAAATTAAATAGCCAATAAAGAAAAAATTATGTAGCGTATACAATTGCTATACAAGTCATATTCTAATTGAATGTTATTAAAAATTACCTTTCCTTTTCAATCTGCAGCCACTGTAATTTTCTGAAAATGCAATGCAATATGGCTACTTGGGAGGTGTTTTGTACACAGAATGTGTACAGAACGCCCCCCAGATATGTCATTTCCTGCTTGTGTGATTGGCTCACTGATTTTCCCAGAAGTCTGCACTAAGTGTCCGATTTTAGGCATCCCCTGCAACTAAAGGGATGCAGACCCAGCAGATTTCCTCTGTAAAGCCCTGCAGCTGCACAGCTGATTGATAATTATGAAACCACTCCCATTAGACTAATTTCCCCACATGGATACAAACAAACACGCAGGGATTTATTCAGAATAAAAAAAATGGAGGAATCTGCAACGTTTGTTAAAATCCTTGTAATGTACATGGATCACCCAGAGGGATATGTTTTTTGCTCAACAAAAGTGGAATTACACTTTAACCTACTGGGAAGCTTTATTATAAGCTTACCTGTAGGAACAAAATCACAAGGCAGAGTTTACTACAACTTTAAACCGGTTTTAAACTCAAAAGCAAACATTATATGACAGCTTACCAATTCTGAGATGAGGTGGCTGTATTCGTTTTCTAGGCTTTATTTCTGCTATTTTCATCTGATGATCCACCCAGTAAGTCTGTTTTCAACAGAAAAGCTCTCTTGCAGTTACAGGGATGAGACAGCCCATTTAACACCGACAGGGGTGCTTAAAATTATCTTTTTTTTTAAAAAATTAATTTAAAACTTTTACCCCAAAGGGAAAATAAACGGTTTGCTGTAACTAATTATAAAGATGGAGTTCAGCTTCAATTCGTTAGAGTACTTAAATCTGCTAATGCATCCAACACTACCCTCCCCCCAGACTGACAATGCTACTGTCCAAAGGTGCCCCTTTGTGCTTATTCATCCAGAGTGGTGTCTGTATAATACAGGAAGTGTGTTACTGCCAGATCACCAGGGAAAACAGAGGGAAACAAAACTAAAAAAGAAAACTAATACAGCCACCACATCTAATGATTGTAAGCTCCAACGAGCAGGGCCCTCTGATCCCTCCTGTACTGAATTGTATGTACTTTCTTCCCCGATGTTGTAAAGTGCTGCACAAACTGTTGGCGCTATATAAATGCTATATAATAATAATAATTGGTAAGCTGCTATATATAAAAAATTTTGTTTTGGGTTGAATACCGCTTTAAAATGTAAACTATTTTTTTTACCTTACAGAATTTTAAAATGGTGTGCATGTGTATTTTTGTTTTTTTATATAAATCTTTATTAGACAAATTTAACCCAGCATGCATGCATGACAGTGTTGTCACAAGCACTAAAGGAAGAGCGAGGCAGAAGCTCTTTGCTGTGTCTATGTCATGCACCGCTGCTAAGTGCTCAGTATGGGAACTATGTCCAGCTACTTCAGAGTGTTTGTGATGCTGCAGATATAAAGTAAGAACATCATTTATAATCTGTATATGACAGGTTTGATGCTAAAAGGCACATCTGCTGTCAGGCCTAAAATCAGAGAAAGATTTAGTTACATGAACTGACAAATGCCATTTGTGTGGGCGGCTGGTAATTAAAGTAGATTCCTCGAAAAACTTGCACTTGTTTTTCACTTCCATATCTAAAAGGAACCAATATTTTCAATACCCTACAGAACAGCAGCATTTTTGGATTGATAACAGAACAGTGTACTACCAAAGCTATACAATATATACACACACCCATCTATCCATCCATTCAATGGAACACGTGTTTCTATTTTGTGATCAAATCCAGCAATAATAAATTGGTCTGACTACAATCTCGATTGCTTTGGACGGATTTTGTGTGACTTTTAAGGAATTTGTAAATTCTGTATATACTTGTATTCTATTTTGTATGTTTGCCTACGTATTGCACACTGCACTCACGGCACAAATAATGTTTTGATTACGTTTGCATTCTTTCAAGTCCTGATTAGAAATTAGCCTGCCTATGTTACACCCCTTGTTACCATAAAAGTACAATTGTAATATTAATGTGATGTTCTATGAAAATGTGTATAAAAAAAACTTTAATTGCGTTGAATAAACAGAACAGTTATTTTAACCACATGCTGACCAGTGCACGACGATACACGTCGGCACAATGGCACGGCTGGGCAAAAGGGAGCATACAGGTACGACCCCTTTAAGAAGTGGCATTGTGGGTGCACGTGCCTGCTGCGTGCTCCGCGACCGTGGGTCCCGCGGGCTCAATGTCCGCCGGGTGCCCGCGATCATGTCACTGAGTGGAAGAACGGGGAGATGCCTTTGTAAACAAGGCATTTCCCCATTCTGCCTTGTGACATGACAGAGATCACTGCTCCCTCACAGTTAGAATCACTCCCTAGGACACACTTAACCCCTTGATCGCCCCTAGTGTTTAACCCCTTTCCTGCCAGTGTCATTCACACAGTAATCAGTGCATTTTGATAGCACTGATCGCTGTATATATGACAATGGTCCCAAAAATGTGTCAAAAGTGTGATGTGTCCACCATAATGTCGCAGTCATGATAAAAATCGCAGATCGCCATTACTAAAAAAAAAACATTTATAATAAAAATGCCATAAAACTATCCCCTATTTTGTAGACGCTATAACTTTTGCGCAAACCAATCAATATACGCTTATTGCGTTTTTGTTTACCAAAAATATGTAGAAGAATACATATTGGCTTAAACTGAGGAAAAAAATAGTTTTTTTATATATTTTTGGGGGATATTTGTTATAGCAAAAAGTAAAAAATAATGTGTTTTTTTTTTCAAAATTTACGCTTTTTTTTTGTTTATATTGCAAAAAATAAAAACCGCAGAGGTGGTCAAATACCACTACAAGAAAGCTCTATTTGTGGGGGAAAAAAAGGACATTTTGTTTGGGTGCAACGTTGCAGGACCGCGCAATTGTCAGTTAAATCGACACAGTGCCGAATCGCAAGAAGTGCTCTGGTCAGGAAGGGGGAAAATCCTTCCGGGCCTGAAGCTGTAAAAAGATGCAGAGTGTATCTTTTGTGTCGGTTTCCTACTGCAGTAGTTATTAACTTGGAACCACTAATCAATATGAGAAAAGGAGTTGCCTATCTATAAAATTTCCAGAACAGCTACCAATTAGCATTTAAACGCAAGCCAACTGTTTGTTATGTAAAGAAATGTACCCGTTTTAAATCATTTCTGATTCTTGTTTTCCAATAAACTTCTGAAAAAGATGTGACCGTGGCAGCCAAATTAAGGAGACACAGAAAGCAATGGGTGCCACAGGCCCCTCCTTCTTTCAATTGAATTCTGTGGGGAGGGAGCGGGAGGCATGACCAAGCTGTGCTGTGTGTGTGTATATGGATGCACAGAGCCCAGCTCAGGAAGATTCATACACGAGTTCCCCCTTAGCACACACGCTTGCACCCTTAGGAAAGGAGAGCACCGGCAATGGACTGCAAAACAGGAAGTAAGCCTCCACTCTGAGCAATATTGTTAGTATATGCTCTTTTTTTTAATACAAAAAAAAATTGCTTTTAATATCACTTTAAAGGAGTTGTAAAAGCAGAAGTTTTTTTTATCTTAATGCAGCAGCCCCCCTCAGCCACCCTAATACTTACCTGAGCCCCATCGCACGAGTGCCTTGGCTCTCCGGAACTCTCCCTCCTCATTGGCTGAGACACAGCAGTGGTGCCATTGGCACCTGCTGCTGTCAATCAAAGTCAGCTAGCCAATCATGGGAGAGAGAGGGGGCAGGGCTAAATGAACACACAAAGCTGTGACTCGGTTTGGGAGCCCCTATAGCAAGCTGCTAGCTGTGGCGGCACTTGACAAAAGGGAGGGGCCAGGAGCATCGAAGAGGGACCTGAGAAGAGGAGGATAGGGGCTGCTCTGTGCAAAATCATTTCACAGGGCAGGTAAGTATAACATGTTTCTTGTTTTTTTATTTTAAAACAACACTTTAGTATCACTTTTAAGGCTTCATTCACACTTGTACGACTCCAAAGTCAAGCAACTTTGGATGGGTGCAACTTGGATGTAACTTCTTGTCCCTCAGCAAAGTCTGACCCACTGTTGCATGCAAAACATTTAGGTACGGCTTTCATGCAACTTTTGAGGGTTAACATTGAAGTCTATGGCCCTCCAAGTGCATAAAAGTTTGACCAAAGTAGTGCATGAGTGACTTTAAGTTGCACATATATGAATGGTTATCATTAAAAAAACATGGGTTATGACTTGTCATGCGACTTTTATGTCCAAAGTCGCAAGACAAGTCATGCAAGTGTTAAATGGGGTGTAAGGGCTCATTCACACCATGATTAAGGCAAGACATGCTGACATTTTTTGTAGCGTAGCTGACCTCACCACGTGTCCTCCAGACCAGAGTACATCACTTTTGTAACACTTCAATAAAAAAATAAATAATAATATAAACAATGTGATGTGTTGTAACACATATTGCACCTCCCCACTCCATCCCTACACAACGGACACCAGCACACAGGACTGGTATGAATGAGCCCCTACCGTTAGGGTTGTACTGAATGTTAATGATGCATGCATCGGACCACAAGACAGTGACTGAAGCAGACAGTCATCGTAATTCACACCATGCTAACTACTAGACCCGTCAAAATGTTCTGTTTACCTGAACAGACAATTGAACAGCGCCAAGTTACAACACTCCTATTTAACTGAGGTTCAAAGTACAAAGCACGGGATTTTTCATTGCTACAATAAGAGAGCAAAATAAAAAGCCAGAAAGTGTACTCAAGGCTTCTCATTGTTTTAATAATATTCTAGTTGTCTTTATATGAGAAACTCTTCCATTTCTTTCACTGAACAATACACACTAGATTCCCCTTGACTGTTCAAAACACATAAATCAATATTCACAATCTCTTACTCAAATAACTATGAGCGCTTCAGGCTAAAGCATACATATTTCTTGTGGACTTCTAAAGGTCTGTCTGTGCCGAGACTTCAAAGAAGAACTTTTAAACAAGACCAGTCCTGAAGGGCTGCAAATGAAGCCCCACGTCGGAGAAGCTGGTTTTATTTTTGACAGTTAAGTTCTGCCATAATTCAAGAGCCAGAGGTATTATTTCCCAGCAACATCACCGCTATTCTTCTCCGTATACTAAAAAAGATATGTACAGCTGCAGAACACAACTAATAAAACAGACTTTACAGCACTGTTAACACTCACTAGTGGGTTCGGAGGGGTTAGGAACCGTAGTTGTCTAAAGCAGGAGTTTAACCACACAACGTTTTGCTTAAAGTAGAACTATAGACAACTTTTTTTTTTTTTTTTCCATTTTAGATAGAGCAAGGGAAAATAATAACCCCTGTCAGAATTTTTTCCGCCATCTCTGTCCCGTTGCACAGATTTCCCTTCACTTCCTGTTTCATAGCCAAACAGGAAGTGAGAGGAAACCCCTGCAAATTATGGGAACCCAGGTCACTAGAATTAGTGTCCCCATTGGAAGATGTCTCCTCTATTACTTTTCTAGGGACAACCCAAAATGTGGGATTGTTTTACTTTCACTTTCAATGATAATGGTAAACAGGACAAATAGAGAGGGTGAATTGCCCTAACGGGGGGCATGGACAGTAATAAAAACTGACAGGGGGTCTATTCTATCTGTACTCTATCCAAAACTAAAAAAAAAAGGTTTTGCCGATAGTTCTATTTTAATTTCCCTTTTCTCTTATACAGTAAGCACAGCTATGCATTTAGCCTGGACCCCGACCAGCATCTCCAAACCAGTCAATGACATGGGCAATGCGATAACTGCAAAAAGGCTGTGACAAACTTGGAGTGTTGGAAAAAAATTATTGATTAATTCTTGAGTGGTAAATTATTTGGGATAAAACTATGCATTTGAGGTCTTGGTCACATGATTTTTTTCGTACAAATACACTACTGACACCAAAATTGTTGTGTTATTGTATGAGCAAAGCTAATATCCTGACCCGGGGTCTATCCATATTTTCATGCTTGCCATCTTCTTGGACATTGATCCCTTCACCGCCACCATGAGTTCTCCTGCCTCTGGAGCTTATGAGTAAAGACCCTGCCACTAGAAGTGTCACTTCTCAGGCAGTGAATTGGGAACCCAAAGAAGGACCTAGGAACTAAACTGGATTCAGGTAAGTTAAATAGGCATTGGGATAGATTTTTTAATATCATTAGAGGGGTGATAGGAGGGGTTGGTAATATCCTGGAGTTGGCCTTTAATAATACATCTAAAAATGGAGATGCATTGCGACTCATTTGGACTGTGTGACAACTGAGTTTGAGGACAACATCTCCCAGCATTCCTCACGTCAAATGTTAAGGGAGGAAGAACTCAAGAAAAACATTCTTCTCTTGCACTGTAGCTTTTGACATGACAACTATATTGATCTTAAAGCGGAACTTCAGTCATTTTTTCATCTTTCCATCTATTAAATCTTCTGCTCTTGTTGATTCAACCTTGAATAGTAAAACATTTATTTTCTGCCAGTAAATACTTTATACAGCCCACTTCCTGTTTCTTGTCTGTTAAAAAGCCTATGCTTATGACTCTGACTCTCCTGAGCGTTTACCAGGAAGGATGAGTCATAAGAGGGCCAATGAGAGCTGCAGGGCTGGAGCATAGCTCCCAACGGTCCCTGATTTGGAGCAATGTCCCTCTGTCCCTCATTGCTCCTCATTTGTCCCTCATTTTGATCTGGTCTATATAGTTGTATATAAAACACACTTTTTATCTATCAAAACTGTTTTACAGTGCTAAACCTTTCATCTGATTTTCAAAATTGCTGCATTTGTAAATTCCAAAAGCCAATATAAAGAAAACAGTAGTGGTAAAAAAAGCACTTATTTTTTTGTACAATTCTCCATTAAGGGGGTGTGGCAAGGGTGTGTGTCCTATGCCTGCATACTTTTGCTGATAGGTGTCCCTCATTCCCATCTCAAAAAGTTGGGAGGTGTGCTGGAGGTTTGCCTCTGTGTGTCTTTGTAAATCCAGGAAGTGAACAGGCAGCAGCATCAGCTGCCCACAGTTAAAATGGATGCAGCCAGACTTAGTGGAGGGAGATTTCTGCGGCATATTTGGCAAGAATCACAGTATATATAAAATAACATGCAAAGTGGTTGGAGGGAAGCTTGGTTGGAGTAGACTGCAGTTTCTCTTTAAGATATATGCTGCACAACCAAAACTTTTCTTTGTTGATGTCAAGTGCAACTTTAACTTTTAGGGCCCATTCACACCAGATGCGTTGGGATTGGATGTACTCAAACTGAACAGACAGTCCAAAATCCAGGTTATCCTATGGGCAAAGTTCACACTATTGCATTGAAGTGCAAACAAAAATGTACCGTAAGGTGCATTTTTTCACACTGCAAATTCACAAATTCACAGAAACGCAAATATATACGAAAATACACCCCAACGCAGTGCACATAAAAGCCTAAAGGAAGAAAGAAGATCAAAGTGACCTCAAAAGAAATGCAAGCTTAGGAAAGATGCATGCAAATGTGCATAAAAACCCACATTAAATGTACGCCACTGTGCATGCAAAAAAATCTAAAACACATGAAAACCATCTATTTTTTATTTTTTTTGCATAATATCAGCAAAGAAATTAAAGGTCAGAAATACCGTAAGTTGTGGAAATTTCACAATATTTCTCCAGACAACATTAGAAGCAAACAAAAAGCACGCTTGTATTTACAATTTAGCACAGCCCCTGACCTAACACAATAGGAAATACCAAATGTTGCCAGAAAAATGATTCAGCCAGCAACTATTTCTTAGCAGTTCAAGGATATAAAAGCCATAAATTCCTCAACAAACATGGATTTCTTATGGGAGCAACATAGAGAAACGTTTGCTCTTGGGAAACCCTGGCACTAATTGACTATTGTTACCAAACATCCCTAGACTTTAATTGGACTGGAAGATTATTAGAACACATTTATAAGTCCAAAATACAAGAGAACTGTGGACTTGTAAGGAAATCTATGCAATGTTCACAGGTGTTGGATGTAGAAAGGCATCCAGCACTTGGATTTGGCTGGCTCTGGTTATCTTGGGCTCTGGACACTTTATTAGTAGGCCAGGGGAAACAAATAAAAAGATTGGAATAGCGTAGCGCAAACACTGAATGCAACTTTAGGGTCGACGCGCCACGACACAATGCCACGACAAATGGAGAAATGTGCATAATCAGCCCTTTTGCCCCTTTCACACCTGGAAGAGAGGGAGTGCTTGGCAGGTGCTGAAAATATAAGATTTGAAGTGAATTGACTGAGGAAATAATCTAGCTAAAAACGGCAATATGCTGATGTATGCATTCAGGTCACAGAAAATAAATGTACAGCGCTAACAGAATGTATTTATTTATTACATGTATTTATATAGCGCCATCAATTTTACACAGCCCTTCACATATACAGTACATTCAAACCAGTCCCTGCTCTCAAGGAGCTTACAATCTAAGGTCTCTAATTATCATGAAATATTGACACAAAACTGTTGACCGTTATAGATGGAGACTAGTAGGCTAAAGTCGGCCATCTTCTCCTAAAGCCTCGTACACACGATCAGATTGTTGGCCAACAGAGCGTCAGACTTTTGTCCGAAGGGTGTGTGCCAGGAACTTGTCTTGCATACAAACGGTACATAATTGTCGGCCAACAAACACGAATGTAGTGACGTACTACGTGGAATTTCAGCTCTTGAGCACCACCCTTTGGGCACCTTCTGCTAATGTCGTGTTTGGTGAGCATCGATTCCGAGCAGGCGTTTGTACTTTGGACTTTTGTGTGAAGGATGGATGTATGTACACACGATATGAAAATCTGAAAACAGACCGGTGTCCGCCGAAAATTTACTAGCCTGCGATCCAACATTTGTTGGCCTAAAGTTGGACAACAATTGTCTGATGGAGCGTACCAACGGTCAGATTTTAGGCAAACAGTCTGTCATCACACAATTCCCTGACGAAAATCCAATCGTGTGTCAGGAATGCAATTTGTTTCGCACTCCTGTGACCCGTTTTCAGCGTAGATCGGTCTGATGTCCGCTTTCTGCTGACGTCACTAGAATCAGTCCAGGCAGCACGTCATCCTGACTTTGGAAGTCTGGATCCGCCAGCTGCCCGGACTGATGGCAGTTTTAGCTTCTCCGCGAGGCGCTGGGATGGCTGCTCCCTGCCCCTCCACAGCTCAGTGCTCCAGTGAGGGTGGAGGAGCAGAGCAGGAGAGCTGCTGATTGATAGGCAGCAGCTCTCCACTTGAGGAGGTGAGAGAACCGAGCCATCGGTGGTGTTCGCTGACTCGGTTCTCAGTGAAGAGGTGGCAGGGGACAAATACAGCATCGGTCCGATGCTGTATCCACCTAGGTAAGTATAAATCTAAAAAAAACTCTTTCAAAAGCACAACAGCTGATTGAGCATACATCTGGCAATTTATTTTTGCAACATCAACCAATTTCAATAAAGGCAACCTACCTCCAACCGTAAATATTGTATATTTTTATTTAGAAAAGACGGCAGTAGGTTGTGTTGATTTCTTTAAATTGTTTCTTTTTTTTAGGTTGGTGAATACAGCTAAAATACAGCCGTGTGTATGACGAGCTTATGGAAGTTATTGAAGACTGTTTAGGAGACTACCTAATCCACACCTGCATAGGACTGTGTTAAGCAGATGCAAGGTGTCACCCCCATAAACCGCTGACTACTGGATTCACTAGAGGCAGCAGTATGGAGATGTACGTGCAGCTGGCTATCTTTTGGATTGTAAGCTCCAACGAGCAGCTCCCTCTGTCTCCTCCTGTAATGAATTGTATTGTAACTGTACTGTCTGCAATCATGTTGTAAAGTGCTGTGCAAACTATATATATATATATATATATATATATATATATATATATATATATATATATATATATATATAAATCCTGTATAACAATTTTTGAGCGCAGCGCAAAGAAGCTCAGCAGGAACATGACAAATTAAGATGCTTTGCACTGCACTTTTTCCCACGCATATAAACTAACAGGAAATGCCCAACGAGAATGTGGGCCTCTGTCATCATGGCAACCGATGTTGGGTAGACTAGGAAAACAGGAACACACTGCAAAGACAGTGTTGGTATGGTTTATAGTTTAATATCATGAATTAAAAGCAGAACTTGAGCCAAGTAAAAACGTTGCTTGATACATACATTACACCACTTTTATACTTACCTGTGCTTTTCTTTATCATTCCCCCTAGTGCAGATGGGTAACAATACTGAACTACCCCGCTGGGTGTTACTGCTAAAACAAATGATTCTGGTGGCTCAATGATCTGGCTGGGACTGTAAAGCTGCCTCCTAACCCATTTTAATTGAAGACACAGCCTTTGTGGAGTGGCTCGGTTTCCACGTATAATGATTTGATTTGATTGGGTACAAATGTACTCCTGTTCACACAGTGTTGATGGGTAATAAAAACAGAGACACTCCAGAGAAAAAAAAAAACAATAGGCGAAAGCTTCAGAAATGAAGAGCAATTCTTTACACGGAATGTAAAATGCCTGAAATTCAGCAAGAGCCAGTTTGGAAATATCACCAGGAGCTTGGGTTTCTCACATCTTTGCATGTGTGCAGAGGTGAGGAAGAATCAGCAGGAGATCCCGATTATCCCATTGAATCATGTCTGGAAAGTGCAGAGACTTAAGAAAGCGTCAAGAAGCTACAGGCTACGAGTAGTATGGCCTGCAGCGACAACTGAAGTTGTGTTCAAGAAGGGAAAAGGGAATTGATGTCCATTTTAGATCTGATAGTTACTCATCACTATGAATAATAAATCACACGAGGAGAATTAGACAAAAGCTCATTTCACTTGTACATTTATTTGCAATAAGATTGTTTTATCTTCTGCAATGGGAATAGTAAGCTGCCAATCTGATTTTTTTATATCAGTGTACCTGGATGATATCCTAATAATAATGTATACACAATTAAGCTCAACAGAAAAAGGTATAAAACACACACATTTTTCCATATCATTACACATTCTTTATGTGAATCTGCAAAGACGTTTAAAACGTTTTGCCTTACAGAATATATTAGACCTGATAAACTTTAAAAGGTTCTAAAGTAAATCGTTTTTTATCTTGCATTAAAGTAAAAAAACGCCCAGTAAACCCCCCCCCCCCTAACATTTACCTGCCGCCTCTCTCCTCCCCAGCACTGTCCCGGCTGCAGCAACTCTCCTCTCACTTCCTGGTTTGACAGGAGACACGGAGGGCAGCGGGAGCCATAGGCTCCTTCTGCTGTCAGTCAAACTCCTGTGAAGATGGAGCAGGGGTGTGGCTTACCGGCGCTGCATGCGTCTATGGATGCATACAGCTCGGCTCGGGAACGTGCCCGCACAGGTGCCCCTATAGCACTCAGCTTGTAAAGGAGGGGGAAGCATATTACCTCTCCAATGTGACAGTGCTTGGGTCTAGTGGTCCAGTTTCAGCCCCTGTCACATGTTTAAGGGAGTAACATCACCACTCTTTCTTGGCTCTGACACTAGGTATTTTGGTGCCAGCTATGATAGGGGAAGGAGTGGGGAGTGATTACTGTAGAGACCAGTATCAGTGTGTTTGAAAGGAGGCCCTTTGACTTAAATAGATAAAGTCACAGTATCCCTTTAAAGCAAAGTTTGCATAAAAATGCAAGTTTGTGCAATTTCTTAGTCCTAAAACAATTGAAGAATAAAGTAGAAAATACCTTAGAACACATAGGTCAAACACAAGGCCTGTGCCAGGCTTGTCACGTGGCCCACACAACCAGAACCTGGCGAAACTCCATTTTGACACCTCCGGCTCTCACCCTTTGCTCCACTTCCCCACTATCACTTTAAAACACAGAAGCCGTCTGTGTTTACATGGGACAACTTTGCTCTTAGCGGCTCCCAAATCTAACAGATCTCTGCATGTGCTTACTGTGGGGCATGCCGGGGTTAGATCTCCGGATTCTGAGAGAGAACAATCTCCCTGCAAGGAGAGGCAGAGCTGCATACACAGGGAGGTACTATAGTAAGACCAGGTAGCTTGGGGGGGGGGGGGGATGTTACACACCCTGCAATCAGCACACCGATCTGCACTTTGTACATAACACACCTCTAAACCCTGCACTCTGTAGATAGCACACCCCCTGAACTCTGCACTCTATACATATACATAGCACACCCCTATACCTTGCATTCTGTATGTATCACACCCTTGGACCCTGCATTCTGTACATATCACACTCCTGAACCCTGTATTCTGTACATAACACCCTACTGAACTCTGCGCTCTGTATGTAGCGTAATCCTGAACTCTACACTCTCAACACAATGCACTCCAGAACCCTGCACTCATATGTAGCGCACCGCAGACACAACCAGCACCCATACTGCTGATGCTGCATGTGATGAAATTGAGTTGAACACCCCTGCCTTAGACTATAGCTTCCAGTCGCCTCACCTATCCACCCCGATAACACCACTCACCGTGGGAACCTTTGAAAGCTGAGGATTTCAGATGCCGAGAAAATGCACCCCTGCTGCATACTTGTTCTGGTTCAGTTTCTCAAAGTGTTGTAGTCATAAAAAGCCAACAAACCATTCATATTAGAAGAACGTCAGCAAGGTCAGCCTACATATTTGCCATTTCTGTTTTTAATTTTTATTGATTACTTCTTGAGCGAACACTAACTTCAAATTAGCTGCTTCCACATTCTGTATGAGTATCTTATACCAGTGGTGGTCAAACAGCTTGAATTTGGCAAGTCATGGATTATAGCTGTTTGGAGATCTATCTCCTTTTTTCCCCACTAAGTTGGACAGTTTGTGAAGTGAAGTGAAGTGAAGAAATTAGGAGGTGCACCAAAATTTCGCCTGCCGAAAATTATTGTCCGAAACTGTGTTTTCGGTATTGGCCGATAGCAAAAATCAGCCAATACCGAAAGGGGGCGGGGTCTGCCCCAGGTGCCGCCCATTGCGGGAGTCTCCTCCGCTCCCGATCTGTGTGTGTGTGTGTGTGGTGCCATAACTGACTGCTCCCTCCCCCTCGCCACGATCCTCCCTACTTGTCACAGCGGGAGACCGCTGTGTCACAGAGCTTAGTGTGAAATGTTATGCCACGCTGTGACAAAGGTCCCGCCCTCCTCCTAGACCAGCTCTTGTGATAGATGCAGTGTTCTGTAAATCACATGAGCTGGTCTAGGAGGACAGGACCTTTGTCATAGCGCAGACCAACATTTCACACTGAGCTCCGTGACACAGCGGGAGGTGCCGAAAATGAAAAATACACTAGGCCGAAAACCGATACCAACGATGATGAGGCTGCAATGATGGGCACAGCAAAGTGGCAATGATGGGAACAGTAAAGCGGCAAGGATGGGCACAGTAAGGCTGCAATGATGGGCGCAGTGAGGCTGCAAGGATGGGCACAGTTGGGCTGCAAGGATGGGCACAGTTGGGCTGCAAGGATGGGCATGGTGAGGCTGTGAGTATGGGCACGGTGAGGCTGCATGGACTGGCACAGAGGCTGCATTGATGGGCACAGTGAGGCTGCATTTAATGGGCACTGGTGAAGCTGCATTGATCTCCTGTATCATGTCTGCAGTCTCTGACCATCTCCTGTATCATATCTGCTAGGTGCACTGCATGGAAATTTTGCTAATACTATTAGCAATGTGTTATATAAATGTATACATTTTATTTAAAATATACAAAAATAAAAATATATTGTTTTTTAAAAACAGTTATTTTCGGTATCGGTTTTCGGCCTAGTGTATTTTTCATTTTCGGTATCGGTTTTCGGCCTAGTGTATTTTTAATTTTCGGTATCGGTTTTCGGCCTAGTGTATTTTTAATTTTCGGTATCGGTTTTCGGCCTAGTGTATTTTTCATTTTCGGTATCAGCACCAAAAAACCCATTCGGTGCACTAGAAGAAATACCTATTTTTGGCAAATGTGTTACCCCCCTCACATAAATCTAATTAATCAAGATCCAATGGTGTTGAATAGAGATGATCACATGGGGAAAGTTCAGATAACAGCAGCCAAGAATGGCTTCAAGGTTGCAGCCAACACTTTGAATGGTCCTCTGGTGTATGATTCTTTTTTTTTTATCTCACTACAGATTTACATAACAGTTTGAAGCAATGTGGTTAAAGATGTCATCCCTCAAATACAAACATTTACTTTATCTGTTTCATTTAGGACCTCCTGACTTATTTTTAAAGCTGCACAAAGCACTGGGTTTCCTATCTCATTCCATCTTAACTCACATAAATCTATAGCACATATGTCTCCAGTATTCACCTGGGAAATTAAACCATCATTTTCTAACTTCCTTAGAAAACCAGTTAAGCAACAAACCCATTTGTTGATGGTCTCTTATCCTCCATCTGCAATTTTCTTAGGGCAGTAAAGGCCAATGAATATGGCAAATCACCCATCTGCACACATGCAGTAAATCCACCTGTATTACCCTCTTGGTATATGCAACAAAATGGAAAAGTTTAACAGAATCTGTAAAGATGTTATCAGTTTTAGTGATCCCTTAAGGAATAAAAAAAAAAAACACATTTTATAATGGACAAACTTTATGTAGAAAAAAAGTACATTAGTTGAACTGACTACATTGATATCAATAACACAATTACTGCTCTTTTCAATATGAAAAGGTCAGTTCTCCCTTTATGGACTTTTTGTGTTAAATGCAGTAAAACAGACTGACTGAAGTTGACCTCTCCCAACTTGCTGCCAATCATAAAGCCAGATGAATAGCTGTTTTAGAAAAACAAGTTACTGTATATACAATATGTGCGGGCGTATAAGGCATGGTTTGGATAGATTTCCCTTTTGTTTGAGACCATAAAAATGATATGAGACTACCCCCATTATCACAAATTTATCTTCATCCTGATCCACCCAAGCTCCTCTCCAATTTACCATATTGGGTAGATCACACCCAGTTACAAAAAAATAAATAAAAAATATCCTAAATGGTGTGAGTAAGGTTCAGGAGGGAAGTATTTTCAATATCAAGCCAAAATCAAGAACACAAATCTAAGTAAGTATTGATTAAATGAAAGAGTAGTTGATACTCAAAATTAATTTCCAGCAAAAGGTAGAGCCAGTCAACAGTAAGAATCAAACATGCCTGGAACAATCAGACCTATTATGAAACCAAAAAAAAAAAGTAGTATGTATGTATGTATGTGTGTATTTTATATATATATATATATATATATATATATATATATATATATATATATATATATATATATATATATATATATATATATATATATTATATACACACACACACACACACACACACACACACACACACACACACACACACAGTGTGTATATATACAGTATCTCACAAAAGTGAGTACACCCCTCACATTTTTGTAAATATTTTATTATATCTTTTTATGTGACAACACTGAAGAAATGACACTTTGCTACAATGTAAAGTAGTGAGTGTACAGCTTGCCTGGACCGACAGCTGCCTCAGCCTGAGCTAGCCGCTTCAGCCCCCTCCACAGCCCAGCACTCCAGTGAGCATCTGAGGGGCAAAGCAGAGAGCCAGTGGCTGACAGTAACCAGCTCTCTGCAGCCCAAAGTCTGAGAACTGTTTGATGAGCAGTGTTTGATCGCTCAGTTCTCAGTCTTCGATCCACCTACAGTATCTCCCAAAAGTGAGTAAACCCCTCACATTTTGTAAATATTTTATTATATCTTTTCATGTGACAACACTGAAGAAATTAAACTTTGCTACAATGTAAAGTAGTGAGGGTACAGCTTGTATAACAGTGTAAGTTTGCTGTCCCCTCAAAATACCTTAACACACAGCCATTAATGTCTTAAGCACTGGCAACAAAAGTGAGTAAACCCCTAAGTGAAAATGTCCAAATTGGGCCCAAAGTGTCAATATTTTGTGTGGCCACCATTATTTTCAAGCACTGCCTCAACTCTCTTGGGCATGGAGTTCACCAGAGCTTCACAGGTTGCCACTGTACCAGTAGGTGAAATACATTAGTACAGTTGATGTTACCACAACACAGAAGTATTTTTGGAGACAAGCTTTGTTAACCATGTGAATATCTTGCTTTGTATTGTGTTATGTCATGGTTGTAAAGTGTCAATCTGTGGAATGGTAATGCTGTTTCTGTGAAAATAAAAAAATGTATAAAAAAAAATAATAATACATTAGTAGACCTCTGCATGTCAAAGTCATGTATGTGATCTGCCCAGGGCCCTCTTAATAGCATCATGGGCCCCTGGGCAAAGTAATGCTCTGGGGCCCCTACAATGGAGACAGTGCAGGTAAACATACATCAAGTAGGTAGGAGGCAGACAAGCGGAGCTTCTCCTTTTGGGTGGAGCTCCACATTAACTGCATGAACAATCATTCTGTACAGCAAAGAAACAGTGGGAAAATACTACATACATAAAGTAACAAAGCTGTCCTGTGCATATAATATATCTGCAAGATTGATGCTTCCCCAGCACTTTGGCCCCTCTACACCCTAGATATCCCCCCAGCACTCTGACCCCTCTACATCCCAGATATCCCCCAGCACTCGGACCCCTCTACATCCCAGATATCCCCCAGCACTCGGACCCCTCTACATCCCAGATATCCCCCCAGCACTCGGACCCTCTACACCCTGGATATCCCCCCAGCACTCGGACCCCTCTACATCCCAGATATCCCCCCAGCACTCGGACCCCTCTACATCCCAGATATCCCCCAGCACTCGGACCCCTCTACACCCCAGATATCCCCCCCCAGCACTCGGACCCCTCTACATCCCAGATATCCCCCCCAGCACTCTGACCCCTCTACCTCCCAGATATCCCCCCAGCACTCTGACCCCTCTACCTCCCAGATATCCCCCCAGCCCCAATTTATAATTCTTATTTTGCAGAGTGGCTTATTTTTTAAAATTTCCATTTTGATGATAGAGCCGTTTTAGGTTTACACTAAAGGCCCCTTCCACACAAGGTGGATCCGTTTCAGCGTAGTCTACCAGCTGAGCGGGAGATCTCTCCGTTGATCTCTGCTGAGCCGACGGATGACAGGTCCATCTCTGCTCACTGAGTGGGAAGGGGCCTGTTGAGCACCGCTGATCTCTATGGAGAGATCAGACGAAAATGGACAGCATGTCCGTTTTCATCAGATCTCATCCGATAGGACGGATGGCGAACGTATTGCCATACGTCTGATTTTAGCGAATCGGC
Source organism: Lithobates sylvaticus (assembly GCA_028564925.1). Taxonomy (NCBI): domain Eukaryota; kingdom Metazoa; phylum Chordata; class Amphibia; order Anura; family Ranidae; genus Lithobates; species Lithobates sylvaticus. The sequence continues at coordinate 303,837,779 of CM053029.1, forward strand.
ATGTCACTACTGACATCCGTCGCTCCATAGACCTGCCATGGAGCGTCCATTCAGGTCTGCCTAAAAAACTGACTGAATGGTCCCGCCCGTGTGAAAGGGGCATAATAGAAATAAATTAGAAGTTTGTGGGTATTAGGCAACATTTTTTCTTCAAAATAAAAACACACACACACAAAGCAAATGCCAAGTTCACAACACAAACACATCAAACAGGTTCTGTATTTAAAACATGACAATATAATACAATGTGTCTTTTGTATACATGTCTTAAAGATGGGGTAACAATAGTGTATTCAATATTAAGGCCTAAGTTCATTAAAATAAATAAATAAAATCAGCACGAGGGATACATTCAACGTGATGCATTCCTTGTGTTGCTGTGTCCTGGTTTAGCAAGAATCGTCCTTCTCTGGTGTAACTTCCCACCCACTCCTATAACTGTCTGGTGTGGTGGGGTTTAACAGAACCAACAGGCACTCAGTAAGCAGATTATGTCCACCTCTCCTATACGTAGAAGCCAATACTACAGGTTCTATGAATAGAGGGAGGATGGGTGGATGATTGTAAAGTTTGCCTCCCTCCATTCAGAGATTCTCTTTCGCTCATATAAGTTGTATTACTGGCTCCTAAGAATGGGGGAGGTGGGCAGAAAGGATGGGTATAGTCGGGTACTCTTGATGAGTCCCTGTCACAGCTCACTCAGTTCTATTAGCCCATGCTGCAATGGAAGATTACAGCGGGGTCATCGGAGGAGGAAGATTTTCTGCTAAAGAACACAGCAGCACAAAGGGCACATCATAATGAGGGTAATATCATTTTTTTAAAAGTAAACTTAGGGTTTAAAGCTGAATTCCAGGAAGATATACAAACCACACATTAAGGGCCAGTTCACACCAGATGCAGTTCCGTGCAGTTTTGTGTGTTTTTTTTCTGCACAAAATGCATGCACAGTGTTTTCCATGTATTACAATGGCTCTAGTTCACACCATGCAGTCAGTTTCCAGTCAGTTTCTGCAATTGTAAACGATCACCTCTCTTAAACAACCCACTCCGTTAAAAATAGAAATGAAAGGCAAAACATTTGTGTATAGATATAAAAAATAAAAATAAAAAACAATACACATACCCTTTTTCCCATTTTTATAAGTGATCACTTTCCGTTTTTAGCTGCATAAGAGCTGGGGAGGAGAAACAGCAACACACTGATCTTCCCAGTGAAAGGCTGCGGGTGGGGGAGTGGGATAGTAGGACAAGTCTGATCATTGGAGGAGAGCAGGTCGAGTTCCCAGCATAGCTAGACAACTGACTATGCTGTGTTCTCCTGTTTAGTGTGGTCAGTTTTTAGTAGGAAAGCAGAGGGACTGGCAGGGACACCATGGGGGAGATTTACTAAAACTGAAGAGTGCAAAATTGGATGCACCGCTGCATAAAAAACAATCGGCTTCCATTTTTTTTTTTCTCAAAGCTTAATTGAACTAGCTGAAGTTAGAAGCCGATTGGCTACCATGCACAGCTGTACCAGATTTTGCACTCGCCAGTTTTATTAAATGAACCCTAGGTGTCTCACACAAGGGAAACAATACAAAGAGAACAGGATACTTTCTCATACAAGTACATGGTACAGCAGACACGTATCAGGAATACGAAATACTGGGTTTACATACTCTTTAATGAAGCTTTGTACTAATTCATTTATCACTATGTGTATTTTTTTAATGCAAGTACCTGAGAATTTGACTTGGTATCAACCTCTTGCAGTCTACTGTACAGCAGAGGTAGAGAGGGAAAGGAAGGAGCAGCACAAGGAGACCATCAAGTGTGCTAAACTGCAGGAGCATGCTGACAGAAGGAGAGAGAGCAGGGTGAATGAGAGACAAGCTAAAGCCAGCCATAGATGGTTCAAATTTCCTGCTGAACCAGCTGAGATTCGAACCATGTATGGGCAGGCTGAATGTATCCAAGTTGATTGATCAATCAACTTGGGTACAACCAGCCTGCCAGAATTGGCATGCAAATATTGCCAGTGGCTGATATAGCCTCAAGCAATAATCGTCATGTTTCCATGGCTTTAATCCACATCCCCCCACAGAATAGCTCTGGCTCCACTGGGGGGGGGGGGGGGGGGGGGGCACTGTCTGTGTTGATGGGGAAATCAAGCGATTTGCTTTCCTACAACCTATTGTAGATAAAAATACAAGTACTTTGACATACACAACATCTCCTATGTATATGTATTGTATATTTTGTCAAGCTTTAAGTATTTGAAACATGATGTAGTTATGGCATATACAGTACATTTCAGTTATTTTTTTTTTTTTTTATTACAATGTGTTAAGTAATCTACAATTAGATATTTTAAGCTACATTTTTTGATATAGTCACACACATATAAAAATATATTTTCATGCTTTCATAGGTCAATTTTAAATGAACAAAAAAGCCTTTATTATATCAAATCAGTATTATCAGTTGGTAAGTGAAAATGAAGAAGTCAGGAAAGGGTCAGGAAAGGGTATTAATACAATGGGCAGAAACATAAGAAATGTACAAATGCTAGCAAACTATCGTACTCGTGTTGTATACTGTTAGCTGTCTGATATTTTGATGATCTTGTGTCTCGGTATCCAGATTCTCAGAATTTTACTGTACTGTGGATACACACTTAAATGGAAAGTCTGTATCCCCTGGTATACTATATAGGACATATTTTTCATGGTGTCAGGGTAATCATTATTAAATAGATACGGCCACACAGATAAACGTGTAAGAGAAAACGGAGCAATTACACATTTATTTCTTACAAACATCCATCTGTAGAATATCACCAGTAAGTGTCCAAGAGGAGTACATGGTTGTGTGGTAATATCCAGAGTGTAGGGGTATGCTGCACTCCCCTGGTGGTAATCTGAAAAGCAACTGACGGAAAATCCCAGGTATATGGATTTGAAAAGACAGAAGGAAACTGAAAAGAATGAATTTGTTTACTGCAGTATGGTAAGAACAGTTCTGACCAGTGATCTGAAAGTAGCAGTTAAACGGTATAAGATGACAGCATTTATACCTGCTACAAGGGTTTCTAATCTACTTACTTTACAATCAAAAGTTGAAATTAAAAATAGTTTGGCCCCAAATCTTTGCACGAAAAAGTGAGGGAGATGGGCTGACTTGCTAAGCCTAGGTTTACACTATGAATCGCACGAGAACCGCACCGCATCCGCACCAGTCGTGCATGCATGCAACTTTGGGAATGTACTGCAGCCGGATTGTATGGTCATATTGTACCATGCAATCAGGTGCAGGCAAACACACTGCGTTTGGGGTGTTGTTAAGACTGCACTGACACCTGCTGCAGATCACAAGGGCAGTGCCATCTGAATGCGGCACGGGAGGCATGCAGGGATTGCAGGTTTCCCACACCGGATTCTACACACAATAAATGATATGGATATTCACTCAGTTATCTAATCCTGTATAGTTAAAATATATAAAACAGGAATTAGATTTTCACATATTATGATAATAGAAGCAAAGACACTTGTTTGGCATCAGCGAATTAATATTCGTTAAAGTCTTCCTGCTTATCCTCCCGGCCAATCAGGAAGCGGATCCTGAGACCAGGTTGTCCGGGAGTCCTAAGACCTGATTGGCCGGGAGGAGAAGCGACTGCCCGGGATTCAGGAGGAGATGCAGGGGGGAAGCCACCAAAGCTGCGACTTGGATAGGGTAAGTATTGGGCTGGCGCTCGATTGAGCGGCAGGGGGTGGAGGGAGTGCGGGGGCCAGGTTTGTTGCCCCGCAACAAATTGAGCACCACCTGTCACGGCTGCATCTGTCCCCCACCGGCTCTATGGCTGATCGCTCAGTTCTCTACCGCTCTGAGCACAGCAGGTGACTGTCAGTCATCGATGTCTGCTCTGCCCCTCCAGCGCTCACTAGGGAGGAAAGGGAGCGGCTTGCTCAGTCTCCCACTGGAGCAGCCGAGAGGCTGATGCAGGTGTCGGTCCACGCTCCTGGGTGGATCCTGATCATATGGATGTGATGTTTTTCCAGCCTGGATCAGCTCTGTGATGTCAGCCAACAGAGGGCTTTAGACCGATGTTGGCTGAAAACAGGTCACAGGAGTGCACAGATTGAACTGCACTCCTGTTATCCACAGAAGTACAGTCAAAAGAGCTGCCATGTCATAGTCAGAGGTAACAAGCTGCACAGAGTTGGCTGATGAAATCATTAATAAAAACTATCACCTCCATATAAAACATATATCTTTAAATTTATTTTTATTATCTACAGTATAACCAGTTTGGTGCTGGACAACATGCCACCATCCTGCACCAGAGGCAACTTAAAGCAGAATTCCACCCTGTATTTGAGATTTGGCCCCCAACGTTGCAGATCACAGTGCCATAAATGTTCAGAATTTTATTTTTAAAGCATTTTACCCTTTGGGGGTCACTTTCCCTGTACCGCGCTTCAGCAAGGTATGTCATATCCGGCCGCCCATTGGCTTTTGGGGTATGCGTCATCAATCCCAGGAGTCAATGGGCAACCTAGAGTACACCAAGTGCGCCGTGCTTTGTTCACACTGCGCAGGCGCGAGATTGGGGGGGGCGGTGCATGCTGGGGAGCTAGCTGCACCATTTCCCAGAAGAAACTCAGAGTGGGCTTCAGATGCCCACACTAAGGACGGAAGCTCGCTGGATCCGGAGGGTACAGTGAGTACAAATGAACAAATTAAAAAAGGAAACGTATTCATATGCAGCATATGCTGGAACTATCACGGGGGTGATAAAAAAAAGGCCTGGAGCTCTGCTTTAAAAGGTGGTAATATATACAAATGGGTCATTTCCCTTTGTCCCCCTATGTGTGGGGGGAGCCATAGGCTGCTGTCAGTCAAATCACTCAAGTGTTTAGGGGTATAGTGGGGCTAGGGCCGTTAGTGGGGCGTTTTTTACACTAATGCATGGAATTTAGGTTTAAAACCACTTTAACTCCACTAAATTTCTTTGGAGCTGCAGCTTTAAAATTTAGTTCAAATGTCAAAAAAAAAAAAAGCAGCAGGTCCTGACCTTTCTGTATATCCGGCTGTAATGGCTTAAATAAATTTAATCTATATTTATTCTTTCACCTCTGACTTTATTTCTAGGGAGCCGAGGCCGTAGTCCGTGCCAAGTATATGAAATGCAATCTGGAGAATGTCATTCCTGATTACAAGGTTTCTTGGATATTTTAAAACACACTGCAAGAAGCTGTGCACTTCAGAAAAGCGGATGTTGTCTTCACCAAGTACTAAATGCAAAAATGCTGATTTTATTTTTAGTGTGTAAGTGATAATGTCATTTCTTCAGGTTCCCTTTCCCATATAGCCTGCTCATCAATGTGGAGAAAAAAATAGAAGGAATTCTACAGAAACTAATTCGTTTAATTGCAACAATGTGATTGGTTGTAGGGGCATTATCCCAAGTTTATGCTTCCTCCGGGATATACAACCACCCAGCCGATTTTCGATTCTTGTATGGCCGGATAAACTGAGCCAAGACATACAGTCAAGGCTGGAAATGTACACATTTTAATTGAATAAAGTGACTTGTAGTTTTTGAGGCCAAGGAGAGGAGAAAGGGAGAGTTTCCAATAAGCAAGTGACTGCTCTGGGCTTCAACAAAATGGCGGCTTCCAGCAAGAAGAACCAGAAACACTGCTGGAGGCAATTTCATTTTGGTAGCATAAATATTTATGTGGAATGCACTACATATTCCTTTGTTAAAGAACATTAATTGTTATCAAATTGTTATAGGTAAAATTCCACTGTAAGCACATGACTTGGACAGACGCTTTATTGTCCTCCACTTACAAAAAGTTTTCTTAATTACCAAGGACTTCATGTCTGTCATTTACATAAGCTGGGATCATACTTTACTAATTCTCAACCTCTTAAAAGGCAAGGGGAAACTATTTAACACATATTACAGAAGCCTGTCAAGACATAAATATGGCAGATTCCTCTGCCCTTGTTTCTTAGGACAAACACCAGAGTCATGCTCATCACTTTGTCAACAAGTAGTTTGTGAATTTCCAGGATACCCGATATACCCATAATTATTCTAGGTCTCTCTTCCACCAAATTCGAACATGGTTGCTGGGGACTGGTAGTGGTCCATGAACTAGTGGTTGAAAACCATTATTCCCTCCAAAACATAGCAAAATTAGCCTTGCTTAGTGGTTCAGTATCTGCCTTGTATGAATCTTTGTTGCTTCATATATTTTTTTTTTTTTTATGCAAGTTAGTGTTTCACGACAAGTTAGGGACCCGTGGTACAAAATCTACATAGCCCAAATTCCACAGTGCTTTACACAGCACATACAACCATTTGGATCAATCCTCAACCCTGGAGAGCTCCAAGGTCACTACTGCTACCACATTCCTATTGGTAAACACAAATTCTAGGACCAGTTTGAGTGAAACAAAAAAAAATAAAAAAATTAACACAGAGCGAACAAAGAAAATGGAGCAGCTATAGCTCCTAATTAAGAAAAGGGACACAAGCCCCTTTGATAATTAGGAGTGATCAGTTCTCTGTATGTGACAGACATAGTACAGGGAACAGGAGAACCCTACCGACCCTGATTGTGTAGTGTAATCCCTGCACAAGCAGGGGGAGGAATGTGAATGTTCATGCTGACAGCTCTTATCTCATACACTAGGTCAGATCTGGAGGGGATCTGTGGCAGTTTTCATTATGGGAAAACTGCCACATTCCCTCTGTTCATGAGGCACAGACCCTGCGCTGGCTTCTATTTCACCCTGACATAGACATGAAAAGGTCAGCTTAGTTATTGTGGCGCACACTACTACCAACAGTTTCCTGTGCCATTATAATGCTGCAGGAAGCTTAGTTCAAGTGGTAATAAACCCAAAATTATATATTGCAGCTTACCAATCCTTAGATGTGGTGGCTGCGCCGGTTTTCTTTTTTTTTTTTTTTTAAGGCTTCCCCCTCTGTTTTCAATCTGGTGATCTTGTCTATAACAGCAGTCAGTCTGGGGGGGGGGGGGGGGGGGGCTCACACTACATTTGCACAAGCAGTTACAGCAAAGGCTTTTTTTTTCTTTTGGGATAAAAGTTTTACATAAACAAAAGATGATCATTGCAAGCACCCCTGTCATTGGTAAATGGTTTGCTTCAACACTGTGCTACATTTTCAGGAGAGCTTGTTCTGTTAAATAACAGATAATGAATGCAGCCAACACATCAAAAAATTGGTAAGCTGCAATAAAATAAATACTCGTTTTTGGGGTTAGCTTTAATTCCACAAACAGTATTGTGACTTTACATTTTTATTATTTGTTAACACTGGTTAGCATTATTAACATTTAGTGTATGTAAAGTCTGTATATTTTGTTTTTGGTTTGTATACAATGCAGAAAGATTGGAACCTCTGTCAGGTTTTATTGATATCTGGGTCTTCACCTCAGCACAGTAAAGTCTAGTACACACAATGAGATTAGTGGACAAATGATCGTCCGTTTTTTTTGGATGATTATCTCCATATCGAAAACAAATAGGTTACTAAAGTACGAAAATTCTCGTATGACGGAATAGAAATTCGGAAGTAATGTAATGTGTTGTAGTGTATTTGTACTGTGTTTTCAGATGAATACTGTACTAATTAAACAAAAATCTGGTATCATGTCCCTTCGGAAAATTTTGGACGACAGCTGTGTACTTACAATCAGATTATCGTGTGATTGCGTCAAAAGCGGAATTTTTAAGCTAGAAGCGTTATTCAAGCTTCAGTGTTTAGGAGCAGAAAAAATTATTTTCCCTGCAGAAAAAAAATTGCTAAACATAGGAAGGAAAATCTGCCCTATTGGGACAAAAAAATAAAAAATAGACAGGGGGGTTATTTACTAAAAGGCACATCCACTTTGCACTACAAGTGCAAACTACAAGTGCAAAGTGCACTTGAAATTGCACAGAAAGTGCAGTCGCTGTAGATCCGAGGGGGACATGCAAGGAAAATAAAAAAAACATCATTTTAGCTTGCACATGATTGGATAATAAAATCAGCAGAGCTTCCCCTTATTTCAGGTCTACCCCTCAGATTTACAGCGACTGCACTTCCAAGTGCATTTTCAGTACAATTTCAAGTGCACTTTGCACTTGTAGTTTGCACTTGTAGTGCAAAGTGGATTTGCCTTTCATAAATAACCCCCAGAGACTCTTTAACCTTTCTGTACTATGTTCACAATTACAGCACAGTGGGGGTTATTTAAGAAAGGCAAATCCACTGCTGATTTTATTATACAATCATGTACAAGCTAAAATGCTGTTTTTTTTATTTTCCTTGCATGTCCCCCTCGGATCTACAGCAACTGAACTTTCTGTGCAATTTCAAGTGCACTTTGCGCTTGTAGTGCAAAGTGGATTTGCCTTTCGTAAATAACCCCCAGTGTCAGCTTTACATAGGTTTTACATTTTCTGTGAACAATGACAAAGAAAATAGCTAAGATCACGAACATGGCTTTGCCCAACGCACAGTTCTCCTGCGGTAGCTTTTTCAGTTGCTATTGCCACTTTGTTTATAGAGTTAGGTGTTGTTTGTAAAACACTACTTCACAACACTGCCTGCTCTGTCCTCTCCAAGACTGTGAAGTTATTATGACATAAAGTATGAAATCAGCCATATAAACGGTGTCAAATTAAATAAAGTATCTGTGATTGCAGTTATTCAGTCCAATAGAAAGGACAGCACCTTTTGACAGGTGTTCCTGCTGTCCTGATTTCCGTGAAAATGACATAGCACAAAGGGCCAATGAATTCTGACCTGAACATTACAATTATTATCTACGTGAGCCCAGTTTGTTTGAACTCTACCAGAAAGACCTGTCCCCTAGATTTAAAAATAAAATTAAAAAAAGCACACAAAAAAAAAAAACATGGCCAATATTGTTGAACAGAGGCGCTTATATTCTGCAGCCATCTGAACCACATTGACACCTAGGGTATTACCAAAATCCCATCTCATGGAAAGAAATAATACCTTTATGACTTTAAAGTGAAATGCCATTTTTTCAGAAAGATAAAAAAAAACACTTTATGCAGCTTATATGCATTACAAATACATGTTTTTAAAGCTAAATTGACATTATCTGCTTTTGTTCTGCAGATACAAAAACAGGTCATGCCGGCACACATTCTAACAGTAATGTTAGTGAGTCTGCTTAATAAAATCAATTGATCAACCACTGTGCTGTAATAAAAAAGACTGCAAAGCTAGAACTTGAAGCTCAACTCCAGGAAAACAGTTCAACACACATATGAAATGCTTGTATGAGAACTGTTTTACCCGCCAAAGGATTTCTAGTTCTGTCCATCTAGTCCTGAGATTTAACCAGTTCTGCCACATAGCCCAACCATGTCTGGTAGGGCTAGAGACCCAATTTTGCTCTAAGGGCCCTTTCACATGGGCTTGTCCATGTATGGACTCCGCTTTGCTCAGCAGGGATCGATCCGCTGATCCCCACTGAGCAGGCGGATGACAGGTCCCTCTCCGCTCACTGTGCGGAGATTGACCTGTCAAAGCCCCACAGTCCTCTATGGAGATCAGACGAAAACGGACCGCCTGTCCGTTTTCATCCGATCCGATTCTCTAGATGGATGGAAAATAGGGTTTCCATCTGTCTAGATTTCACGGACAGGATCGGATCAGTGGATGTCAGCGGACATGTCACCGTTGACATCCGCCCCTCCATAGGATTGAATAAAGCGTCCAATCAGGTACAGGAAATTTGGTCAAAATTGATGGCAAGATGAATGCGGTAGGTTATCAAAAAATACTGGAGGAGCATTTGCATTCATCAGCCAGGAAGCTGCGCATGGGACGTACTTGGACATTCCAACATGACAATGATCCAAAACACAAGGCCATGGAGGGGCCATCTCAGTCTCCTGACCTCAATATCATTGAGCCACTCTGGGGAGATCTCAAATGTGCAGTTCATGCAAGACAGCCCAAGAATTTACATTAACTGGAGGCTTTTTGCCAAGAGGAATGGCAGCTCTACCATCTGAGAAGATAAAGAGCCTCATCCACAAATACCACAAAATATCTCATGCTGTGATTGACGTTAAAGGGGGCAATACACGGTATTAAAGCAGTTCTGCACTGAAGTTTTTATTTTTTTTTATTAATGTATAAAAAATCATGCCTTGCTAACATCATACTCACTTGCAGTGATGATGCCCGTTATCCAGGTCCGTTTTTCCATCTAATCGATAGTTTAAAAAATCATTCCCGGCTGATGTGATCTTGGTTGTGGGCATTTGAAGCCCACAAGCAATCACTTCCTTCTTCCCTCGATTTGGAGGAACCAGCATGCCTTGCTGGTTCCCGCGCATGCTCAGTGGCTACAGCTACGAGCGGCGTAATCCTAAATCGCCGAAATATCGCAAGATTTGGCATCGGACCTCCGTACTGACTCCTGGGATTAATTAAACGCGATCCCAGGAGACAGTGCGGCGGTCACTGGATATGATGCGGATCCCCGCATAAACACCGCCCACCGCCGCAGGGACAGAAAAAAAACAGTGAAATGCAGAACAGGTACGTTAGAAAAAAAAGATATTTAAACGTCCATTGTGAACTTTTTAGTGCATGTCGAAACGATTGAGCCAAACATAGCCAAATGTGTGCAGAACCGCTTTAAAGTTGATGTTAACACCATGCACTAGCCTAAAAGAGAAAAAATCTTGTGTAATTATAAAAAGTGAGAAATCCACCCCTCCCCCACATAACAAATCCTGTGATCAATGTATCCTCAGAAACACACACTGCACTATAACAATCATCAGATCACTGGATGTTCTACTCTGCCCAACTCTGACTACATACATCTCCCCTATATTCTTCTTGCTGTTCACTTGAATAAATTTATTTTCACTCTGGTCTGTGGATCTGTGGTCTGTGCCTGTCTCAGGCTAGTGCATGAGATATGTAAATCACCTGTCACTCACAGCAAGGGGGCGTTTTTGACAAAGATTTCAGCACTCTGTCAAGATTTCTCTAACTGAACAATAAAAGAGGATTGCTCAGGCCTCGCGTAAATCTATGTGGCAAGACTGGGTTCAAATGAAAGGAAATCTTATTCTCCACATTATGACATCAACAAAAAAAAAAAAGTGGTTTACTTTAAGCAACAAGGCCTCACACTAGGATGCTGTGTAAGAATTCTGGAAATACGGATCCATGGCGATATGAAGTTTTGGCAGTATATTATAGTATATTCTCAAGTAATACATGAATAATTAGTAGAATAATAAAAGTATAAGCAGTGCTAAACTCCAGCAGATTAATCATAAAGTGAGAGACTCGGGGTTGACATGTAACCAGATCTGCTGTTTCACCTCCTTTCGGAGCCAAGACTGTATTTCTAAACACTCGGTGTTTGGGCTTTTGGCCTACTTAAACAAAAATATCAATACCATCAAAGCATAGTCAACCACTAATTCTGAAAATAGTTCTTCCTCATGTCTGACACGCTACACTCTAATTATCTTTAACAGGACTAAAACATGAAATGTACATGCCCCTTAGAGACAAAACTACACAAGTAATTTTTATTTTTTTTGTTTACAAACGTTTTTTATTAGGTACAAAACAAGATATTATATATTAGGAAAATGCAATATATAAATTTGCATAGTAAGGACAATTACAACTATGTATACCGAAAATGATAGAGGTACATTGCAATTATAGACTAATATACAATCCATGGTGCCCTTGAAATAGATAAACAACTGTTGTACATTAATCTATTGCTACTGAGAGATTTAACCACTTACTGGAAATCACCGCATTAGGCAAGAGTTACAGGTATAATTTTGTTAGCTCAAAGTGGCTATGAAATTTGCTAGCAAATAATCACTAGGAGTAGCCATTGATCATTAATCAGATGAAACACATGGCTCCTTATGGAACAAGCTATATGTAGCATACCGTAGCATTTTGTAGCAATCGATTGCACATGGTCAGCATATTGTGCAATCATGCAAGTATGATCACAAGATGCCACTGCATTTGTTCCAGCTGTTTCAATTTCAATATGTTTTTATTGGATTTTATGCAAATGTATACAGTATTTTATGGTCAGGATGCACATACATGACTGTTCAGCAATGAAGGATGTCACATTTACCAAGCAAAGTGAGAGCCATCTTTGCATGTGAGCTGAATATGTATGAGGTGCAGAGAAAAGTGCATGTAGCCCACCCAGAATGTCCCATCAAAGCTCTAGTGGATGTCTATCAAATGTAGGTGGAAGTAAATGCCTAACCCAAAGGGTCCAGACTTTATTGGCCGCTTGGTCCAGCAGCTTTGCCATCGTTTTCTTGTAAAATGTATTTTTGTTACGGCTTTTGACTTTGTGGAAATTTAGAGCCTGGGATTTATAGGATTTTGCAATGACTTGTTTAATTGTGGTGAAAATAAAAAGGTTAAAGTGATACTAAAGGATATCATTTTTTTTAGGTTAAAATAAAAAAGGTTATATTTAGCCACTTTGTGGAACGATGATGCACAGAAAGGTCCCACACCTCCTCCTCTGGCAGTCTTTTGCTTGCGCTGTCTGCTCCTCCCACCTTCGGGTGCCTCCTTAGCAAGCGGGGTACTAAGCAGGTACTATTGCATTTGCATTCCCGAGCCAGGCTGTATGTGTTCATAGACACAAATAGTGCTGGTAAGACACGTCTCTGCTCCCTCTTCAAATAAGTCTGACAGCAGCAGGAGCGCATGGCTTCACTGCCCTCAGCTTCTCCTGTGAAAGCAGAAGTGAAAGGAGTGCGGGTGGAACAGAAGACGCTGGAACGGTGACAGGAGCCAGTTAAGTGTTAAGGGACAGCACAAGTAGTGAAGCATTTGGGTGAAACATAATTAGGCTTTAGAATCACTTTTAGGTTTTAACCTAAAACGGCGGGAAAACATGTTCAAACACTTCTCCCCCCGATTATCTCTGTTTCATAAACCGTTTATGGACTGTGATCAGCAGCGATCCTCGGGATCACCACTGATCACTGCTTCATAAACGGACACCTAAGTGAGAGATATCAGTAGTATGATAAGCATAACAAAAATACCCTGTGCGGCTCTAGCATAAAACAATTTCTAGTGCTTATATTTCTCAATAGCAAAAGGTTTAAATGACATGTAGCTTTCATATGAAATCATTTGCAGCCTATATCTTCATACTCTGGTTTCCAGTGCTGACATCAATGTTAAATACAATGATAATTCTCCTCTCATCCAATTTCCTCAATAGCTTTACAGTATGCAGCATGCCACACGGGGGCACAACTACAGACTCAGGGGGTGAAGCCACTCCAGGCCCAGCAATACTGTATGTGGTCTATCCTGATACTTCTCCCATTTTGTTCATTAGGAATCTTTGGGCAATTCTCTACACTTGTAATCTATTCCGATCTCCCAGAGGTCTGCGCAGTTTGAGATGAAATCACAGGCAATCCTGCCACTGACAATGAGAACATTTTAAAAGTCCAGTAAACCAAGTTAACCTTTTGTTTTTAGCGAAGATGTCAAGTTCCCTGACTGATGGCATTTTTCTGGTTGAATGTACTTATTGCCTGGAGCTGCTCTGTGATATTATCATTTATGTGTAATATATCAACATTGTCCAGAATGCCACACGTTACAATGCAAACATCCATTTTCAAAAACCTCCAATTGTAATTTTCCATAAGTCCCACGCCTCTAAAGGTTGGTTTCTTGGTAGTGGCTGATAGTTGCTAGTTTAGCTTTTGCCCTGGTTCACACTGCTGTGACTTGCGACACAAAGTTGCATGACAAGTGAAAACACATTTATTTCAATGGCAGCCATTCTAATCAATGTGGCTCAAGTCACTGCAACTTTTAAAAAGGGTCCTGCCCTGCTTTGGTGTGACTTAAGAGTCCCATAAAGTCTAATGTTGAATAAAAGTCACAAGCAAGTCACACTGCATAGTCGCACAGCAATAGGGTCACAGCAGTGTGAACCATCTACAGCCAAAACATTTTTTAGGCAGCTGTCACCAGAACAGGTTTCCCCAATGAAAGTGTTCCTCTCACTTCCTGTTCTGGTGACAACTCTAACATTTTGGATTTGCCCCCATTTCATGTCTTGGTGACAATGGTCGTCAGGATAAAAAAAAGAAGGTATATCTACCCAATGGCTACACACCAAGATCAATTAAAACCCAACAAATATTCTAACCCTTTCCAACTGTATCCCATAAAAAAATGTCTGTGCATACACTTTAACCCCTTCCGACCGCCATATAGCAGAATGACGGCTGGAAAGTAGTTGCATTATCCTGACTGAGCGTCATATAACGTCCAGCAGAATAAGACACTCGTGCACGCCTGCGGGGGTGCGCAACACAGCGATTGGTGATCTGGTGTGTCAGTCTAATCCCGGAAAGAGCCTATAACGTAGGCTCTTTACCATGTGATCAGCTGTGTCCAATCACAGCTCATCACATGGTAACCAGGAAGTGATGTTTATTGGCTTTTCCTCGAGCTGACAAGGCACGAGCAGAGGAGAAACAATTGGCTACTCTCCTGACAGGGGGGGTCTGTACCGATAATTAGTGCATTGATTATCAGTGCAGACCCATCGAGGGTGCCCACTAGAGCCCACCAGGAATGCCCACTAGAGCCCACCAGAGATGCCAATCAGTGCCCATTAAAAATGCCCATCAGCGATTGCCTGTCAGTGCGTCCTAATCAGTTCTGCCTATCAATGCCATCAGTGCTGCCTGTCAGTTCCACCTATCAGTGCTCATCAGTGCCGCATATGAGTACCCATCAGTGCCACATACAAGTGCCTCATTAGTGCCACCTTTTCAGTGCTCATCAGTGAAGGAGAAAACTTACTTATTTACAAAGTTTTATAACAGAAACAAAGAAAAAAACATATTTTTTCTAAATTTTCTGTATTTTTTTTTTATTTGTAGCACAAAGAATAAAAAAAAAAACAGTGGTGATCAAATACTACCAAAAGAAAGCTCTATCTGTGGGAAAAAAATATAAAAATGTTGTTTGAGTACAGTGTTGCATGGCCGCCCAAATGTCATTCAAAATGCGACAGCACTGAAAGCTGAAAATTGGCCTGGGCAGGAAAGGGGTGAAAGTGCCCAGTATTGAAGTGGTTAAGGTTCACAACAAGGTCTCTTTGCAAAACCAGGTAATTTGAATGTTAACAATACATGTCAGCCCAAATATGCAGCAGGCTGGACTATCTTTCCAGCAAACCTTATTGCATAAAATCTCTGCATCTACAGACATACACGATCTAACACTAACCTATCTAGCCCTGTAAAGAAAAAAAATCAGTATACATACCCTTTTTGAAGGCGATCCGACTCGATTCCATGCCCGGCTGTCAGCTGCAGCTTCGCTGTGGAGGCGAATGCAGAGGACACAGCTGACAACAGCAGCCCCATAGTAAGTCTATGGATGACGTTACTTCCCATTCATTTCACAGCAGTTGTCGGCTGTGTCCTCTGCAGAGCTTCTGCCGTTGGAGATCGAATCGGCTTCAAAAAAGGTATGTATATCGATTTCTTCTTTATAGGGCTAGATACGTTAGTGTTAGATCATCAATGTCTGTACATGCAGCAATTTTAGTGTTAGGGTGGACTTGCACTTTAATTTTGACATCAAATTTCAATTTGTTTTTAGTCATAGTTTAGTCATCTAAATTGTTTTAGTTTTAGTCATATTTTAGCCAACTAAAATCTAATTTCTCTAAAATTGTCAAACTATTATATACTCCTGGAGTAAAAATCTGATGCCATGTAGTGGGAATGGGGAAGTAAATGGTAGTAAGGGAGTGCACAGGGCAGAGAACTGTTACACAGTGCTATGCACTGCTACCTTGCTGGGATGGGGAACACTCACCACGTGCTTTTCAGGGCATTCTTCCAGAACTCCCAGGCAGTGGACAGCAGACGGGGGGAGCCTGCGTCTCCCAGCCAATACAGCTTGTCAGAGGGGCTGGGGCTTTTTACAGGCAGAGCTCCAAGGAAAGCAGAAGTTTAGGTGGGTAAAGGTCCCTCCTTTACATTTTTGTTCCGTTCCCGTTAGTTTGCGAAAATTTGAATTGAATTTTTGTCAAATTGCTGAAAATTTAAATAGATTTTCGTTTAGCTTTCGTAACTGTAAAAATGCTGCTGATGAAGGCAGAAAATATTTTTGGAAACTAATAACACTGCTTTATTGTAGCAGATAGCTGAAAACAATGATCAACGAAATGTAACAAAGACCTGGTTAGGAAGACCAACCAATGTGAACAAGCCTTTAAAAATATATTTTTCCCGTGTTTTATTTCCTGAATGGTAACATATAATAAACAGTACAGCACTGCATGGTAAACAGGCAAACACAAAGCCGTCACTGTTACAATATGTATAGCAAGCCTCTTGCTTGTTGAGTTAACTTACTAAATAATGGTTGACTAGACAGCTGGCCTTGATACCAAGCATGTATGTAGTTTGTGCAATCAACAACTTATGAAATGTATCTAAAGTTCACAGTTTGAATACTTAAACTACAGCAGTTCCAGGAGTATATAGCTTACCCGATCAATGAATAATATACAATAAGCTTTAGTGTTTTGCAGGCACGGCTCTAAGCTCAGTAATACACAATTCACATATGCACATTTTTTTCCAGATTCTACTTCGAAGTAAACCTGCCATATAAAAATCGATAAAATGCAAGTGTGTGTCTTTAAATAGCATCTGTCTACATATCCCTCCCCCCAGATCTCGATTTCTCACTCTCTGATCTCCAGAAAGCTGGACACACTAAAAAGGATTTGTAAAAACCTATGCAGTGGCACATTGCACTGTGGGAGGCAGCGGCTGTGTTTGCCAAATGCTCTGTAATATGTTGGAATTTGTACCCTGGTTTGGGGGTCTCCCAGGGCGCAGGGCACAGGCATTTCAAACTACCACAGGTAGCAGCACACAGTTTAAAGGCCAAGTTCACCTTTTCAGGCAGAATTTCACTTTTCATAATAAATACAAGCTTTTTCTAATGTCTTTTTTACCAAGCTATCCCAATGTGCTTATTATTATCATTATTATACAGGATTTATACAGTGCCAACAGTTTGTGCAGCGCTTAACAAAATGAAGGCAGTTATTACAGTTACAATACAATTTGGTCCAAGAGGAATCTGAGAGCCCTGCTCATTAGAGCTTACAATCTAAGAGGGAGGGTCAAGTGATACAAAAAAGGTAATACCGTAACTGGAAGGATAAAGTAAAAATACAGTGTATTAGTTAGAAGCAGGATAGGCTTCTTTAAAGAGAAGGGTTATCAAGGATCACCTAAAGATGGATAGATTAATAGATAGTCAGAAAGATTGGGGTAGGGAGTTCCAAAGGATGGGAGAAGCTTGGGAGAAGTCCTGGAGACAAGCATGGGAGAAGGTGACAAGGGAGCTAGAGAACAGGAGGTCTTGGGAGGACCAAAGAGAGTGGTTTGGTTGAAATGTTGAGACCAGGTCAGTAATGTAGCTGGGGCAGAGTTGTGCATGGCTTTGTAAGTTGTTGTTAGTACTTTGAAATTTTGAATCTGCTTTTCTCTCAATTATGTAGTCAATGGCAGCCTTCACTCTCTCACTTTAAAATTCTAAAAAATGCATTCTGAGCCCTGACTTCCTGTAGTATCATGTGACCATCCAGAAAACGGCATTTGCCAGCATGCAGTGCCTTACTGCAACATATAATAGGGCACGTTTTACATCTCTGGACCACACCTCTCTCATTACTATACCACCTCTTTTTTATTTCCACCAACTTTCCTACCTTTTCCTTTAAAGCAGGGATATGCAATTAGCGGACCTCCAGCTGTTGCAAAACTACAAGTCCATCATGCCTCTGCCTCTGTGTCATGCTTGTGGCTGTCAGAGTCTTGCTATGCCTCATGGGACTTGTAGTTCTACAACAGCTGGAGGTCCGCTAATTGCATATCTCTGCTTTAAAGTGTCACTACACCCAGGACCCTGCATTCACTATATCTGGTCTCCCACAGTACACAGAACATGAAATTGCAATTATCTTTAGTAAATATAAACTGCTAAAAAAAAACTGCTAAATACCTTTTTTCATCAGCAGTATATAGCAGTCTTGTGACTTTTATCAGTGTCTGGTTAAAGCTTGTAGGATGTGTTTTTATTCTTCTCCGACTGTCCCATGAGGCTGCATGACCCCTGACCCTCTGTCAGGACAGTGCTGATCACATGCAACCCCCCCCCCCCCCCCCCCCCAAAAAAAAAACTCTCTAACAATACACACCAAACTGAGCATGTGCAGAGTCCCACCAAGGCTCTGTTCTATCAGCAGATAGAACAGTAAAAGGGACAGTAAAAGAGGGGGAGGATCAGGGAAGACGGGATTAAACTGCCCTTTTGCACAATGCAGAGGATTAATCCCTTAGGTTCCAGAGAGCTTTACTGCATATACAGACTGGTTTTACTGTTGTGGGTTTAGTAACACTTTAGGTAGCCATACATTGTACAATCTCCAATAGATCTACCATCAGTTACGTAGTGTAAGGGCCTGTCTGATCTGATACAAACTGACAGGATTGTTCAGGTGGGTCCTCCTATTTGGAAAATCGGAAGAAAATTGTCAAGAGATTGTACAATCAGACTGCATAGTGTTTGGCCAGCTTTAATACAAAAACATGGGGGGGGGGGGGGGGGGAGTGGGTGTAGACACTCAGCTGTCATTGTAAATACACCAAATTCACTTTCAGGCCCCATTCACATGTAGTGTAATGGGAGCGCACATCTTTTAGTGCGTTTTTCCCACGACATGCAATAGGAAAGCCCTATAATTACAATGGTCTGCTCATATGCGCGACAAACGCAAATAAGGCAATGGAATGCTCAGTGCTTCTCGACAGGCCAGAGCACTGAAAGGTGCAAATACTGACATACATAAAAGCTTTGCATAGGAATTTTTGGTTTATTGATTGTCTGATAACTATGTATAATTATGTACCTACTGAGGCCCGTTGGTTCCCGACCAGAACATGGGATTTTCACTGCTCTGAATTCTTTGGAACCTTATGGGGTTTAATGTCCAGCAGTAATTGTATTCTGCGTGGATATTACTTACTATAGAGCTCAAACATATGGTATAGATCAGGGATATGCAATTAGTGGACCTCCAGCTGTTGCAAGACTTCAAGTCCCATCATGCCTCTGCCTCTGGGTGTTATGCTTGTGGCTGTCAGAGTCTTGCTATGCCTCATGGGACTTGTAGTTCTGCAACAGCTGGAGGTCCGCTAATTGCATATCCCTGGTCTAGATGAATGCCTAAAGGATCGATTCATATAAACAGATGGGGTCATTTACTATAGGATACGAGAGTGCTCTGGGACACCACTGGGGCACACTGGTCCCAAATATTTGCCATGACTTGGTCAGGGGGAAAAGGGGAAAATACTGTCTGATCCAATGTCATAAAATCTACAATCTGGCTGGAGTTTCCATGAACTTGAAAACACTTCAGGTATGTGTAGAGACAACATTCCATTGATTGCTATATGAAACCTGATCAACTTAACACAATGTTCTCCTGGGCATATCTACATTCATATGTGAGACTTTCCTTAAAGTGAATGTTAACGAAAGCTCAATACCTATAAAAAAAAAACAGCGAGCAACTGAACTGAAATTAAAGGAATTTGCTGCAGTGTCTCCAAATTTCAATCTGTATCTAATACACAGCAATTGTTTGATCATACGCCATTGAAAATTCACTGACCTTTATTTCTTTTTTTACAAATGTTATCTTTCCATATTCCTCTGCACACCATAAAATAGTCCGACAATGGAAATGCAAGCAATGTAAGCCAGACACTTCACAGCATGTAACATGTTTTGGGCAGCTTTACATTTCCCCAAATCAAATCACTTCTATGTGAAAGCTGGCAGCAAAAATGTAAACAAGCTCCAAGCTGCTCTAGCATCTCGGAGTTCGTTTACATGTTGGTACTGTCCATAGGCGTGCGCAGGGGGTGTGCAAGGTGTGCCTGGGAACACCCTAATCACAGCATGCGCATTGTGCCCCCGCAGAGGTGCTGGCTTCCCTCCTCCCCCCCCCCGGCTGCTGCGGGGGCTGTTTCTGAATGGAGAGTGTTCACTCATATCTGAAGCATAGTAAACTATGTTTACTATGCTTCAATTTGTGAATGAACAGGAAGTCACTCAGCACAAAGCACTTTCCATGAATTCACTATCCAGTGCAGCTGAGTTGAGCTTCGGGGTGCACACCAGTGGTGGCTGGTGCTCAATTTTTTAGGGGCGGCAAACAAACCTCGCCCCTCGCTCGCAATGCCACCACCCCCCGATGGGGGCAATCAGAGGCTCCTCGCTCTAGCTGCTCCAGGAGAAGAGCCGGGCCTCCTCCTCCCAGCCGAACAGGCGGGTGGCAATCTTGGAGCATTTCCAGACGGATGGCCAGTGGGCATAAGGGATGACAGACAGAGGCCATCCAAGGCATCGCTCGTCGTGCATCCTCCTCCTCTCTCAGGCATTGATGCTCAGCCTCAGGGATCTCTGCTCCTTGGGCTTCTTGCTGCTGAGCTTGCCTTCGTCGTTCTTGCTCTGCTCGTAGCCATCCTCATCTCCCCGGTCTGCTCTAAGATTCCCGGCCAATCGGGTCACAGGTCCTGCTTCCTGATTGGCCAGGAGAAGAAACAGGAAGACAATAGCGAATATTAATTCACTATTGCCACACAACTGGGTGGGCTCAGGGAGCAGTGCTCTGCACCCCGAGGCCACTTTTTATTTAAGCCAACTAGAGCCTCAGGCTCTAATTATGTGCTTCAAAAGAAAAAAAAGCCATTGAAATCCATGCCCCTGGCATGTAGATTAGGGGTCGGGCGCATGGATTGGAGGGGCAGCGCCCCTGCGCCTCTTATGAACAGGCCGCCACTGGTGCACACCCTAATGCAATAAGCTGTGCACACCTAGGGTACTGTCTCTGATGTAACTACTGTGGCGATGCCAATAAAAGGGTTAAATCTAAAGTTTGGATCCCTGACAAGGATTCACAAGCATGGTTTAATGTGGCAAAGCAATCAGTAAAAAAAAAAGTACCAGTAGCATATTACTCCTTATTAGAAGGTGCCTTCCTTTCTTCTACTCTTGCAGGTGCCTGTCCCTGACATCATCAAAAGCATAACCTGCCAACTCTAAATTACCCTGGTATGTTATCAGGAGTCTAAGAACACAAAGAACTGGCACCACTCCATTTCTTAGAACCCCCAAACATTAAATATTTTTTAAAGCAGAGGCCCTAGAAAATAAAATTGGTGGATTTTGCATGTTTTTATGTCCCACGGTATTTGCAAAGAGGTTTTTCAAACACAATACAAAACCCACTTTTTTGGTAAAATCTAAAAGATGATGTTATGCCGAGTAAATTGATACCAAACATGTCCTGCTTTAAAATTGTGCAAGCCTGTGCAACGGCATCAAACAACGTAAATTTTACTATACACAGGTGCCTCTTTAAAAGCCTTTACAGGTTACCACTTTAGATGTACACAGGCATTCTGGTGCTAGAATTACTGCCTACGATCTGACGTTCGCGGTGATACCTCACATGTGTGGGACAGTCACTGTTTTGCGTGCATGCGGCTGATGCCTGTGTTCATCTTTGGGTGTGAGCACGGGGGACAGGGGCACTTTAAACATATTTATTTATTTTTGCACTGTCACTTTACATTTTTTTTATCACTTTTATTGCTGTCACAAGGAATGTACATATCCTTTGTGACAGCAATAGGCATGTGACATGTACTCTTTATGGAGAGATCGGGGGTCTATAAGACTAATTAGAACTAATAGACCAAATCTCTCCTTTGCCCTTAAAAGCATTTGATCAGACCAAGATCTGTGTGTTCGAATGCTTTTGATTTTTGAAAATGGCTCTGTTTACATCTTAATAAACCAAAAGTGATGTCAGGTTATCGCTTCTGGGTTACCATAGCCCAGAGCCAAATAAAGCCTCTTCGGGTCTCTCTAATCAGCCAGTGGGACGGGAGAGCCTGCTAAAGCTGTGGAAGGTGGTGGGAGGGGATGTTCCCTCCTGCTACCTGTAAATGGAATCCAGCAGCTAGTTAGCTACTAGGATTGTTTTTACAAGACACCTGACCGGCATCATCCTGGTATATTCCCTTGAAGTCCAGTGACGCACCAGGTACGTGACTGATCGTCAAGTGGATAGCTTGCATCTCCGCCAAAATGGTGGCAGCCTCGCAGTCACACAGAGCTGTGGAAGGTTGACAAAATGAGCTTGGGCAAAAGAGAAGCTGTAGGGTGCCTTATGCAAGTCCAAAGTTCTACTGAACTGTTTATCTCAGGGCTTCCTGGGATTAGGTCCACCTCAAAGAAACCTAACTTCACATTTTATAGAAAATAGGCTATGCAGTCAACAGTTAGCAATTCCCATGTCCTTGTTCCTAGGATGTAAACCTAATTGGATGCTCACTCCCATCATTACAGGAGTAAGAAGCAATGGTTTTTATGTCCTACCAAAAAGGCAAGACGTGGGGATTGCTAACTGGAAGTTTTTTGGCCAGGCTTCCAGGGATGGCCTTTTTAAAAAGCTGTTAAAAAAAGCTGTGCAGAGCGATTTTCTGAAAAAGTCTAGCTAAAGCATAGAGACAAAGCCGACCTCTACTTTTGGAAATGCTAGTTCTGGGTTGTGATTCTGACCCTATGGTGTCAGTATTTTCTCTGCTGACCCAACACTGAGCTCCATCTATACTCCGATTACTCTTGCTGCATACTTGTGATAGAATGAGTATTGAATGCACAGACTGGTATAGGCAACTGACATTTTCAGAAGAAGGTCAGCAGTAGCAACCCACGTATAGCTCTCATAATATGATAAACATACTGTATACACATTTCCCTACACTACAGACATCAGCATCAATGTTAGGCATATTAGTCATGTAGAGAAAGCAGCTTGTTCAGTAACATAGTTGAAAGGACAACGATATCAAGCGTAAGTACAGCAACCAATCACATTACACCTTTATCAGTCCAGAATGTTCGAAGCAAAAAACTTGGTTGTTATGGGTTACTGCAATCTCCAAGTTATATATTGCCTAGTCAAGCAGGACGTCCACGTGGTCACAGAGAAGTGAGCAGACAAGTATTGAATAAAGAGACCAGAACAGCTAAAAGCAAAGCATAAAACTCAGCCAATTTAATTCTCTGGGAAATGAGACCAATTTAAACTGTCATTAAGTTTAACACAATTTAAGACAACTGCAATTGTCTTAGTGAATAGAGTTAGGTAGCTTAACTGGCACAAAGGTCTCAGCGGTCATTACAAAGTTCTGATCTGTGCAATATTTAAATATAAGCAGGACACACAATAAAAGCAAAAAAATAAAACAGCTCATTAAATTTGACATAATTCAAGCAACTGCAGTTAAAGAATATTATCTGCCAATGTCTAATTTTTTTTTTAGTATATATGTAAAACATCCCAATTAGTTTAAAACAGAAACAAAAGGCAAACATTTGTGTATAGATATAAACAAACATATATATGTTTTTTCCTTTTTTTAATTTTTATTTATAAGGGTGGGTTCACATGGAGTGGATCCGTTGGACGGACTCCACTAGCTCAGCAGGGGATCGATCCGTTAAACCCCGCTGAGCAGGTGAATGACAGGTCCGTCTCCGCTCACTGTGTAGGGACAGACCTGTCAGTGCCCCACTCTCTTCTATGGGGAAATTGGATGAAAATTGACAGCCTGTCTGTTTTCATCCGATCCCATCCAATCCGATCTGCTGTTTTGAGCAGATCTTGTCGGATCGGATGGCAGGGGGGTGTCAGCAGACACATCTCTGCTGACATCCGCCTGCTCATAGAAGTCAATGGGTGGCCCGCTCAGATCTGCCTGAAAAACAGACAGGCGGATCCGAAGCGGTCGATCGTGTGAAAGGGGCCTAAGTGATCACATACAGTAATCTGTATTATCCATTGCATAAGTAGTTCAGAGAAGGAAGAGAAACCGCAGTGCACTGATCTTCGCAGTGAATGACTGTGCAGGAAGGGCGTGTCAGCACAAGTCTGATCATTGGAGGACAGGCAGGCTGTTCTCCAAGCACAGCCAGAAAACTGACCATGCCGTTTTATCTTGCTATCAGCATACCATAAAGGGACTGAAAGAGGGTGATAACAGGTAAAATTCAGGTACTTACACTGCTTGTATTTAAAAGTACATTAAATTATGTATTTATGATTACACAGTTGCATTCATTTTTGTCTTCCATATCTGCTTATAATGGGAAAAGAAGGGGTATGCCTGTCTTAAGGCCCTCCTTCCCTAATGGGATCATGGCGGTTGGGAAGTTTCAAAGTCCCTCATTGAGTTTAAAATCAATGGGGGGCTTATGATAGGTCAGAAAAGGTCACATGGGAAGAACCTTCTGGAAGCTGGGGAAGGGTCAGCTGTCATAGGTGGAGAAAGGTCAGCTGACCCTTTAGAGGCTTCTAGAAGCTGAATGAGCCCCTATTTAAAGGGATAGCTGAGGAGGAATTTTGCCAGTCGCCAGAGGATACAGAGGAGCTCAGCATCTGAGCTATAATACACACCTCTGACAACATGAAGACCCTCATCTGTCAGCTGTTGGAACGGGCTGAATTGGCAGGCAGCGATGAATGGCTGCATCAATTCCGAAGTGGCGGGTACGAACAGGGAAGGGTCAGCGGCTGGAGAAGGAAAAAATGGAGACATCGCTGCCTTCAGACGAGTGAAGGGGGGGTCAGCGGTGTATCAGATCCAGTTCAGGGAGACATCATGGATGAGGGAGAAGCACGAGGTCACCTGGCTCTGAAGAGGCAGCGTTCTGCGAACAGAAGATACACTACCTCACCTCCTAGAGCAGCCGCATCAGCAAGGGGACGGTCGGCTTAGGGAAGGTGGACACAGAAAGTAGGCAAAGCTGTGGTTGACAGTCGCGGAGGCGGTAGTAAATTTCACTCAAGCCTGCTACGTGCTGCATTGTCATGGCAACAAGCTGAGGCGGAAGACGCAGTAGGCTCTGCTCAAGTTCTGACAGAGTTTGATACTGGCACAGCTGTGGAGCAAGAAGTGCAGCAGGATGGTGTTCTTCTGAACACACAAATCCAGGTACAGTGTGTCTCAGCTCAGCCTGTGAATGTTTCACAATAGGCTGCTTCATGCGCAACTGGCGAGTCAGGTTTGTGGGCTAAATGAGATAATATTTCTTCTACTTTACAGGAATGCACGTCATTTTGTAAACAACCTGATAATGCATCTTCACAAATTGTTCAACCAACTCAGGTATCGGCCAGTGATTGGTAGTCAACGATTTCGGATAAAGAGGTTCCTGCTTTCTTTGTTTCCGAAGGGTAGGTTAACAATGAATGTGGAAACCTCGAGTGATAAAAATAATTCCATTGAAATAGGTGATGCTAATTGTAAAGAAGTTATCCCATGCATATTATCGGCATTGGGTTTTCATCTTTCTTTGACCATTAAAGACAAAATTTGGCATGGTGAATTTGTTGATTTGTTATCTTTGTTGTCAACGTCCAAGGAATTTCTTCTTGGGACAGAAAAGAAAGATGACAAGTCAGAAGAAGATAGGAGAAGACCAGTAAATAAATAAATATTTAATTGGTTGCAGGCATTTGCGATTTATGCCAGCGTTCTGTGTGAAAAATTTCCCCACAAAGGCTCGCAACTTTTTTAACATGTAGATATAATTTTGGAAGCCTATAGAAGTTTCAGGGGGCACTGCCTGGTTTTCATATGATGAGGCATTCCGCCGCAAGATGTCGGTTCAACCTGCTTTGAGGTTGGGTACAAAAGATGTTGGGCTGTGGTTTAATTTGTTTTTACCTCAGAGACCAAATTTTATAAACCACAGTCTACCACACCTAACACGTTGGTGGGTACAACCTATAAGAAGGGAGCTTGTTTTGCTTTCAACGATGGACAGTGCCATTGCTTGAATGCATGCAAATATCGTCATGAATGCGCATTTTGCGCAGGGGCCCATCCTATCTCTAAATGTTTTCGGAAACTTCAAAATGCAACATAATTGTCACATAGAGAACATAGTCAAAAAAAGCTTTAACACCAGTGAAACGGGAAAGAATGCTTCTGTGGCTGCTGATTTATCCAGATCGACAGAAAGTGCAATTCCTCATTGAGGGTTTTTCGGACGGTTTCTATTTGCTGGTTTTCAAAGGCAAGGGATATATCATTGTTGCTAATCTCCGGTCAGTATCTTTATACCCGAATTTTGTAAAGGATAAGTTATGTAAAGAAATTTCTGAAGGGAGAATGGAAGGTCCTTTTGATTATCCACCTTTCAAAAATTTTCGTATATCACCGTTAGGAATTACCCCCAAAAAAGAACCTAATAGTTTTAGGATGATTCACCATTTATCTTTCCCACAAGGAGATTCTTTAAATGATCAGATTGATCCGGAATTTGCATCAGTTTCCTACACATCTTTCGACAAAGCGATCTCTGTATTACGAAGGTTGGGTCCGAATGCGCTTCTTGCTAAAGCAGACATACAATCGGCTTTACGGTTGTTACCGATTCATTCATCTAGCTTTAATTCGTTGGATATTTATTTTGATAATACATTTTTTTTTTGATAAAGGCCTCCCGATGGGTTGCTTATTATCTTGTGTATATTTTGAGGCTCTCTCTACATTCCTAGAATGGGTTGTATCATATACAACGGGTTCCAGTAATCTAGTACATTATTTGGATGACTTTTTATTTATGGGTCCAGCACGGTCAACTGAATGCTATGATTTATTGTCTGCTTTTGAAGATATCTGCAAGGTGTTTGGAGTACCATTAGCTATAGAAAAAAACATATATCCACACACTAGTATAGAATTTTTGGGAATAACCATAGACTCTTTACTTATGGAATTTCGATTACCGGAAGCAAAAATGTATAAAATGCAACAGCTCATGTTGACTTCATTGAGAAAAAAGTAGGCTACGTTGAAAGAAATTCAATCGTTATTAGGGTCCTTGGCCTTTGCCACTAGAATCTTGCCCATAGGTAGAGTTTTTTCTAGACGGTGGTATGCAGCAATTTTCGGGTTTAAAAATCCCAATTCTCATGTCAGGGTATCGGCTGACATGAAGGAAGATTTAATAGTCTGGTTAAAATTTTTTGAATATTTCAATGGAAAAACGATATGGCAACAAGAATTTGTATTGGACACTGATTTTTGTCTGTTTACAGATTCGGCCGGTTCCGTGGGTTTTGGCACAATCTGGAAAACACACTGGTGCTCTGAATTGTGGCCTAACCGATAGTTAAAAAAGGTGTTTTGCAAAAATATAGTTTTATTAGAGCTGTTCCTAATTATTGTTTCATTGGAGATATGGGGTCAGCAATTTGTTAATAGAAGGATATTGATTAGTACAGACAATAGAGGGGTTCTAATTTCAATCAATTGTCTGTCCTCCAAGTCACAACCAGTAATTAGTTTGTTGAGATACTTATGCCGCGTACACACGATCGGAAATGCGGCCAGCAAAACTCAGATGAAAGCTTTTTGTCAGAAAATGCGACCGTGTGTATGCTCCTTCAGTCTTTTGCTGGCGGAATTCCAGCCAGCAAAAGATTGAGGGCAGGTTCTCTATTTTTTGGTCGGGAAAAGTTCCTATCCGAAAATGCAAACGTCTGTATGCAATTCGGACGCGGATAAAATCACGCATGCTCGGAAACAATTTGGATGCATGCTCGGAAGCATTGAACTTAATTTTCTCGGCTCGTCGTAGTGTTGTACGTCACCGTGTTCTTGGCGGTCGAAAGTTCAGAGAACTTTTGTGTGACCGTGTGTATGCAAGACAAGCGGAATTCCGTCGGAAAAACCATCCAAGATTTTTCGAACGGAAATTCCGCTCGTGTGTACGCGGCATAAGTTTTTCAGTGTCTACATTTGGATTAAAGCGACATATATTCCTGGCAAATTAAATGTAATAGCAGATGCTCTTTCTTGTCAACAGATGCAGCGTTTTTTTCCAGTTGTTACCCAGCGTGGATCAGTTAAGTCAGTCGTTCCCACGGAATTTGATTTGACGTGTGCATATATTCAACTTTTGGTGGCTCCTTCAACTTGGAACAATTATTCCTATGCCTGGCAATTATGGGGGTCTTACGTATTCGCTATGAATTTAAATGCCATGGACGTTTCAGAACGAGCAGTGTTAGGATTTCTGAATTTACTGATGGGCAAACATTCGTGGTCGCACATCAATAAATTATTAGCCGGCGTGTCTTTCTTTTTGAAATTGAACAATTTGCCTGGCTGTTTGAGGTTTTTCTCAGTGGGCCAGGCTTTAAAAGGTTACCGTAAAGTTAATTTTACAGATGACAGTAGGAAACCGCTTATTTTGTTAATGTTGAGAAGATTGTGTCTGATAACAGCAGAGATCTGTTTTTCAGAATATGAAGCGTTATTGTTTAAGGCAGTTTTTACACTGACATTTTTTGCAGCCCTGATAATATTTCAGGACAGTTTGGGTCTGTTTATTCCAAATAGCAAAACTGATATCTTTGGCAAAGGTCATTGGTTACGTTTAAATTGTTGTTCAGATGGAAAGGAAATATATCAGTTAACTATGGTTTTTAAGAAATGTCTTATGACTCTGAACATGCATCATATGCAATTTTCTTTACATTCTTTTAGAATTGGAGGAGCAACAGAAGCTGCTCAAATAGCCTTCATTTAAGTAAAAATCAAGAACATAGGTAGGTGGAAGTCCGGTGCTTACAAAAGTTACATTCGTCCTAACACTTCTATTTAATCTATTACAGGTAAATGAGTGATATAGATCCTGGGCCATTCATTAATTTTTTGGGGCACAGAAAAGAGCTGCGGCAAGAAGCCATGGTGCAAATTTAGGTTTAAAGACACGTTTCTGGTATTTTGGAGAGGTTGCCGTGGGATGGTGTAGGAGGAATTGATATTTGAAATAAATAGAATGCATATGTTGTATCCTCCCCCAGATGTGATATTGTTACACACTTTTATGTAAAGAATACACTATACCCAATATTAGTCAAAAAAGCATGACTTGTCCCTGGACCAAAGAAGACACAAGAGAGGGGAAAGGTGCAAAACGTTAGACTTGATCGCCAACATACAAAACACAATTCGAGTTATCAGCACATCATCACCTCAGTCGGTCATTGTTTTTTCAGAAATCATCCCCAGATTGTGTTGGCTGGAATCTGCCAATTTTAAGCCTTTTGAAAAAATTAGGAAGAGGGTGAATATTCAAAATTTTTTGACACCTTCTTTGGGCATTTCGTTCAGGCACATTGATCTGGAAGGTGGTTTTCCGGGCCTATATTAGGGATGATGGTATTCATTTATCCGAAGTCAGTTTGGATATTTTTAATTCAAATCTCCAGACATGCATTGAATTGGCTGTGAGTTGGGGGTAGGTGACATGCTGAATTCTTTGCATCAGGCATGTCGGTTGGGGACAGTTATTGAGTTGGATTTAATGAATTTTACAGCTCAAGCCTTAAAGTGGTTGTAAACCCTCCCACATAAGTTTAGCACATATTAATCAGCAGTGAATACACTGCAAATGGCTGTGTGTAAATGTCACTATACCTCCTCCGTTTGCTTGTAATCTGTCCCTTCCTATTTATTGACGTCACTCGCGCTTGCGCAAATTCTCTGTGATTAACAGCATGCACAATGTGCCGTTAGTCCATTAATAAGTATGCCGTCTCCATTTCCGCGCTCTGTGGCACTGCGCCGAGATAGCGCAAGATTTTAGTCCCATTCAGAAGTGTCTGAAACCAATATGACCAATAATCGTCAGAACAGGCCTGCTGTTATAGGCGGGACGCGGTTGCCTTAGCAATCCCGAAGCTAGAACGAGGCTTGGCTAAGGAAGCATTGTGCAAGCGCGAGATTAGCGGAAGTATATTACAATGCAGACTCGGAAAATCATACTTAAAATGGAGCTGGCTTATACCAGGAAGCACGGATTTTAAAACTGCTGGAAAAAAGTAAGAAGCAAGCAAATGGGGGTTATTATACTGTAGCATATGTTGTAATACTTTATTATACTGGTTTATTTTAAAAACAGCATCTGAGGGGAAGAGTTTACTTCCTCTTTAATAACTGAGCTGGGTTTTAAACAGTTGATAATATGATAAGATTTGAATGTTATAAAATATGATGAATCATATATTAAAAGATATGTTGTGAAAACCAAGAAATAAGGCCACGGACATTTTCATCCAAATGGTGTCAATTTGGTTTTTATTGCATGTCTGGAGTTCAATACCGACAGTGATCGCATTCAGGCAGTTTTGGTAAATTTGAGCCTAGGTTCACACTGCCACGATGCTGCGCAATGTGCGGTGTGATTTGAGCCATACATTTTGTATGGCTCAAATCAGACCACATTTGCACCAAAATCATGCAGGACCCTTTTTTTGCAGCACTGGATCAGATTGCGTGTGATCCAATTCAGGCAATCGCACTGCAATTTGTAAGCTGTTTTGCAGTGCCGTTAATTTAACATTGACAACCGCAGCAGATTGCATGAACGCTGTGCAATTTCAATGCAGTGCGGGAAACACACAGGATTCGCTGCGTTTATTGCATCACATATATGTTAACTAAGGCTAAATGAGATTGTACAGGGATTGGCCATCCTAAGGCCCTGTTCACACCTGGGCATTCATGATAGCAGGCAGAATCATTGCGATTCTGCCCATGATCCCAAAACGCTCTGCAAAACTGACAAATCGCACCACGCTTGTTCAGGTGCTCCTGTCTGAGCAACAAGCTTTGTGTGATGCAATTTACAGCACTATTTATTATGGCAGAACCGCACCCATGTTTAGATGCCATTGAAAATGAATGACACCGGAACAAGTGTGGTGCGATTTGTCAGTTTTGTAGAGCATTTTGGGATGGTGGGCAGAATTATGGCACAGCTGCCCGTGATCGTAAACTCCCACGTGTGAACAGGGTCTTTTGACCGTCTCTCTATGGAGCCGGTTCATATATCTCTGCTGTGAATTTGCACAGGAGCCTTGTGCCTCTTTTGGTCCACTTCAGGTCCAAATTCAGCCAAAAATTTGGGCTGTAATCATACCTAAGAACAGAGAACCAGGACGCACCAGACCCCTGCTGGAAACAGCATGTGGCAATGGTGTAAACCTAGCCTTAGGAGTTTACATCACCACAAGCCTAAGCTTTAGGATGGGTTCAAACTGTCACGATTTGGATGCGGCTTTCTCTGCATCCAATTAGCATAGCATGAGATTGATACCGGCTCTCTTTGGAGCCAGTTCACATATCTCCGCAGCGGTTCTGCGAATTACACAGGAGTTCTGTGCATTTTTTGGTCTGTTTAGCCTAGGTTCACATTGGAATGATTTGTCATGAGATTTGAGAGATCAAATCGCATGACAAGGCGCAGCCTATTGGAGGCAATGACACTGTTCCAATCTGTGCGACACCGATTTTGCGGCACCACGCCGATTTGCAAAAGTAATTCCTGCACTGCTTTTGCTGATTTCAGGTGCAACTTCAATAGACATCTGTGCATCAAGCCACACAGATGTCTATCAAGTAGCACCTGAAATCACGCTGACCTTGCTACTTTGAAATCGCGCTACTTCAACTGAAGTGGGCACAATTTCAAAGTAGCATAAATGTGAACCAGGGCTTAAGGTCTGAATTCAGCCAAAAATGTGGGCTGAAATTGGACTTGAAACGGTAAATAGAGAAACACTGAAATTCTGCTGTAGTGTGAACCCAGCCTTAGACATATGAAGGTGTCTGGAGCAGCATTTTCTCCAAGAAAGGTAGCATTTTAACCCTTCTGTTATTAATTTATCCTAGATGGTAGCTTTAGGCCCCGTTCACACTGGTGAATAGAGTTGTTGTGATTAGCTGGGGGCGGGAAGCTCCACTGATAGCAATGGGAGGCTGACAGCTCCTACACCTATTCTTGGCCGATTGCACACAGTGGGGTTTATTCACTAAAACTAGAGTGTGCAAATTCTAGTGCAACTCTGCATAGAAACCAATCAGCATCCAGCTTTTATTGCCAAAGCTGAATTAAACAAGCTGAAATTAGAAGCTGACTGGCTATCATACACAGCTGCACCAGATTTAGTAAATCTCCCCCAGTATGTGTTCAGGTTTGATTATTTTCAGGTAATCGCTGCTTCAGTGATTGGTTTCTCACCCACGGGTAATTGCAGGAAACCCCCACTGACTCTTCTGCAGTTAATCACAAACAGCCCCATCTGCAGAGTATAGGTCGACTTTTAGCCCTGACTTACACCTGAGCATCTTTTAGCTTGAAGCTTCAAAATGCTCAGCAACTAAAAAAAAATCCCTAGCTATTAAATTGTGTTTTTTCACTTATGAGCGCTCAAAACCTGAAGCACAAAAAAAGATATAAGCTATGTTTGAAGCAGAATGGAGCGTTTCTCATCCATAGACTTCAATAGAAGAACCTGAAAAATGCCTGAAAATTCGCCTTTTCAAGGGTTAACCCCCATCTCCTCCTAGTGACTATCATAAGGCTAAACCAAAAGTGCCCAAGCCCAAATATGTCCTAAAAACGAACAGAAAATAAAGCACTCCAAAATCACCTGCAAGACCCCTTTCACACTGAGGCGCTCAAAAACTGCCCATAACACATCGGGCGTTTTTGCGGCGCCTTAGCGCCTTTTTTCAGCATTAGTGGTGCGCAAAAAAAAAGAAAACAGAGCCGTTTGGCTGCGATTTGAATCACTTTTAGGGCACCAAACATGCCTCAAAGGTGCTGCTTGCAGGACTTTTTGCACCACACCGCCCCAGTGTGAAAGCTTCCATTGAAATGAATGGGAAGCAGTTTTCAGGCGCTATTTTTAGCGCAAAAGCGCCTCAGTGTAAAATGGGTCTAAATGTTTACACTCAGGTGTGAATGCAAATATATTCATGTCAGAAAATTAACAAAAATTATTGTGAAGGGGACAGCAAGGGTACAGTGATCCAGAGGAGGAAGCAATCATTAAAGTGGCTTCTACCTATATGCAAGCCTAGAATAAGGCTTACCTATAGGTAGTGGAAATATATTTCCTAAACGTGCGCCATTTAGGAGATATTTCACTTGTAGTCCGCAGAAAATTCCAACAGCGCATGCGCGGGGAAGAAACGAAACTAAGTGCCGTTTCTTCCCTAGCCTGTGCCGTTAATCGCGGCTCCCGTACGCATGCGTGGGAGTGACATCACGCGGCTCCGGCGAATCACAGAGCCGGAGTCTGCGGCCTGGAAAGAAGAGGGGCCAGAAGATGGACGCTGCCTACACAGGGGACATCACTGGATTCTTTTGCAGGTAAGTGGCACATAATGGGCTAGTATACGATGTATAGTAGCCCATTATGCTTTTCAATTGCAGGCTTTGCAGCGAGCAAAAGAGGAAGTAAAACCCATCAGGGTTTACTTCTTTAACAGCTTGGGATAACATCAGATATAGTCATATATGAGCAAAAGTCCTTTTCATCTGTAACCGCAATCATATTATGAGCTTCCCTTGCACTACGGCAATAGACCAGACCAATGAATAGCATTCTCTGTATCCGTGAACCATGAGATTCATCAATCCATGTCTTCCAACAGGTAAAAACAGCACAGTTCCAGATATAGTGTCTTGAAAAAGTATTCACACCCCTTGAAATTTTTCACATTTTGTCATGTTACAACCAAAAAGGTAAATGTACAAGTAAGGCCCCATGCACACGAGACGCAGATGCAAACTCTGCTGAACGCGTGTTTTAAAAAGCAGAAACCTGCGTTTAAAAACGCGCGTTTTGCTGTGTTTTCATGCCGCGTTTAGACGCATTTGCGTCTATAAGCATTTATAAAGATAACATCATATAGACCCTCCCCAAGCTCAGAAAACATGTATTATTAACTATTTCTGACATTCTGATCAGAGTGAGCAGCAGCAGCAGAGAGAGCAGTTGTACACTTGCATTTGCCTCTCTTTCTGTGTTTTTTTTTTTTTTTAAATGGATCCCATATTGAATATATGTCAGGAAATGCTCCTGATGTCGCTATTGAAGAGGCAGCAATGTCGTCGCAAATTTGCATGAGAGGTCCAGAATCAGAGCTTGTCGATATTGGACTCATCCGTTGATGGCACAGCGAATGTCCATTGGATATTTCACAAACATGTATGCATTTCACAAACATGTGTGCATCAGTGAGTATATATGCTCTATGAACTATCTAAACTAATTACGACATTTTAAACCAATTTTTCTAGTATTTTTTATGGTTTACCATCATATTTCTGAGTTTTCTGGTCCAAAAAATTGGGTTCCTTTAAAAAGGCTTATAAAACGCAAACGCGGCTAAACGCAGCTATGGACACATAGGATAACATTGCATGCGTTCAGGTGCAGTTGAAAAAAGTGTCCAACTGCCTCTGAACGCACGTTTAACAGCGTCTCGTGTGCATGAGGCCTAAATATGTGAAAAGTGTGTCGTGCATTTGCATTCAGCCCCCCTGAGTCAATACTTTGTAGAACTACCTTTCACTGCAAGTCTTTTTGGGGATGCCTCTACCAGCTTTGCACATCTAGAGAGTGATATTTTGGCCCATTCTGCTTTGCAAAATAGCTCCAGCTCTGTCAGATTGGATGGAGCGCGTCTGTAAACAGCAATTTTTAAGTCTTGCTACAGATTCTCTAATGGATTTAGGTCTGGACTTTGACTGGGCCATTCTAACACATGAATATGCTTTGATCTAAATCATTCCATTGTAGCTCTGGCTGTATGTTTATGGTCGTTGTCCTGCTGGAAGGTGAACCTCTGCCCCAGTCTCAAGTCTTTTGCAAACTCTAACAGGTTTTCTTCTAAGATTGCCCTGTATTTGGCTCCCTCCATCTTCCCATCAACTCTGACCAGCTTCACAACATTATGCTGGCACCACCATGTTTCACGGTGGGGATGGTGTGTTCAGGGGGATGTGCAGGGTTATTTTTCGCCACACATAGCGTTTTGCTTTTAGGCCAAAAAGTTAAATTTGGTCTCATCTGACCAGAGCACCTTCTTCCACATGTTTGCTGTGTCCCCCACATGGCTTCTCACAAACTGCAAACAGGACTTCTTATGACTTTCTTCTTGCCACTCTTCCATAAAGGCCAGATTTGTGAAGTGCACGGCTAATGGATGTCCTGTATATAGATTCTCCCACCTGAGCTGTGGATCTCTGCAACTGTGTAACTGTTACCAGGGGCCTCTTGGCTGCTTCTTTGATTAATGATCTCCTTGCCTGGCCTGTCAGTTTAGGTGGACGGCCATGTCTTGGTAGGTTTGTAGTTGTGCCATACTCTTTCCATTTTCAGATGATGGATTGAACAGTGCTCCGTGAGATATTCAAAGCTTGGGATATTTCTTTTTTTATAACCTAGCCTTGCTTTAAATTTCTCCACAACTTTATTCCTGACCTGTCTGGTGTGTTCTTTGGCCTTCATGATGCTGTTTGTTCACTACGGTTCTCTAACAAACCTCTGCAGGCTTCACAGAACAGCTGTATTTATATAGAGATTAAATTACACACAGGTGACTATTTAATAATTAGGTGACTTCTGAAGGCAATTGGTTCTATTAGATTTTAGTTAGGGGTATCAAAGTAAAGAGGGAAAATACTAATGCACGCCACACTTTTCACATATTTATTTGTAAAAAATGTGGAAAACCATTTATTATTTTCCTTTCACTTCACACTTTGTGTTGGTCTAGTACATAAAATCCCAATAAAATACATTTAAGTTTTTGGATGTAACATGAGAAAATGTGGAAAAATTCAAGAGGTATGAATACTTTTTCAAGGCACTGTAAGTGAAACATTTAAACTGCATGCAAAGTGCTACAATGTTAGGAAGCAGAAATATTGCTGTCCGCTTTAGATTGCGTTGCAGAGGGGTTTTCTAAACATATCAATTATGCACTGTGGGAGCAGCAAATTCCGCACAGAAAGGAACCAGCATGCACAGTTGTCTAGCAGTATTCTTCCAGAGAAATCTCGGAGAAAGACAAGTGAGTGAGAAGGCTTGTATTATGACAGCTGCCTGCGAAAGTCCCTAATCTACAAATGCTACAAAATCTGTCAGCAACTCACTCTGCTTCTTCATACAATTCACTCTGAAGAGTATTGCAGATATTCCCGAGTGATACAGGTGAATCATACACTACAATATCAGTTTGCTGCCTAATCCTACAGACCACAAAAAAAAAAAAAAAGGAGAGAGCTGAGTTTAAAACACGATCACGGCAGATGTGACAGGAAGCCAGCACAGCCGGCACAATTATAGCTTGTGTCACAAGTACACACCCCTCAAACAGCCAATCCGGAGCCTCCAGGAGGGAAGAAGCTGCATTGAGCACACATGCTGCTGGCAGCTTAGGAGAAAACCTCAGTGGAAAGAGAACACAATTTATCTACACTTTCCTTGTACAAAGAGATTACAGCTAACTCTGCCACTTTACATCAGAATAAAAGATGATATATCTAATTATTCTGACTGTTCATCCTGGATTAGTAAGAATACATTCTGAGGAATTCATAAAGGGTATCGTAGACCTGATTTAGAATCCCAACAGAGAGCAGCCCTGAGAATGCTGGTGCTCAAGAGACAGGTACATGAATGTGTGTGTGTGTGTGTGTGTGTGTGTGTGTGTGTGTGCGTGTGTTGAGATCAGAGTTTCCAGGACACTCCCCCAGACACTGCACTCATCACACTGACAGGTGACTGGTCAGGAAATGTAATACTAGTGCTGGGCAGAGCCTGATGGGCAACTGAAACACTAGTTCATCATCCGCTTTACTTTTGATTGACAGCCCATGGCAGTGGCAAGATCCAGTAGCAGCTTTGGGAAACACCCCACTGCCACGCGCCATCAATCATAGGCAAGGTGGACCTGATGAAGAACTAGTCTCAGGATTCCTCATCAGGCTCCACCCACCCCTCAGCAGCTGCCTTTGAATTTGAGTTGTCGGGTGGGTGGAGCCTGATGGGCAAATCTGAGTTCCCAATCAGGTCCGTCTTGCCTGTGATTGACAGCGGATGACAGAGGGTAGATTCCAAAGCTACCATTTCTCCTAGCAACCAACTAGAGCATGGACATTGGCATAAATGAGCCCTAAGAGGGACATTTCCCTTGGCTTGTAGATTTCCTGAAACTTCCTGCTGTGTCTCTGGGACAGGAAGAGAAGGAAATCCCCCCCAAGGGAACATATAGGTAAGCGTAGGTAAACGTTATGGAGTTTTAACCCTTACTAACTCTACAATATAAGAAAAATGGCTATACTTCTATTTAAATTATGCTGTTATGTGTATTTATGTTTAGAATAATCTTAAAGTGGTTCTAAAGTCTTAAAGTAGTTGTAAAGGCAGAAGGTTTTTTATCCTAATGCATTCTATGCATTAAGATAAAAAGCCTTCTGTGTGTAGCAGCCCCCCTAATACTTACCTGAGCCCCATCTTGGTCCAGCAATGTGCATGAGTGTCTCAGCCGGCCGAGACTCTTCCTCCAGATTGGAACAATTATATAACAATAGCAAATGAGGAAGGAGAGGGGGGTGGGGCTTAACTGCGGCTCCGTGTCAAGCTGCTTGCTGTGTGGGCACTCAACAGAAGGAAAGGCCAGGAGATCGGGGAGGGATCCGAGAAGAGGAGGATCTGGGCTGCTCTGTGCAAAATCCCTGCACAGAGCAAGTATGACATTTTTTATATTTTCAAAGAATAAAAAACAAGACTTTACAATCACTAAGTTTTTTTTTTACCTTAATGCAGTCTATGCATCAAAACTGCGCCAAGTTAAAAAAAAAATCCCCAGATATTGGCATAGTGTGCTAGTATGCGTCGCATAGAAAACCAGCCAAATGTCAAGTTTACAAATGAATACATAAAAACAGCATTTAGTAAATACTGCATCAATCTGCATCAGGCTTTTTAAATTAAACTTCAGTCTAGGATAGAGCGTTCAACACAAAAACACAAAGTGCATACTATAAAGCCATATGTGTACAGAGCATATACGAGTCTGAAGTAACATCTCAGGTATATTATAATCCATCTCCTAGATTGTAAGCTCCAATGAGCAGGGCCCTCTGATCCCTCCTGTATTGAATTGTATTGTAACTGTACTATCTGCCCTCATGTTGTAAAGCGCTGCACAGACTGTTGGCGCTATATAAATCCTGTATAATAATAATCTGTATAGTAATAGTAATAACAAAGCAGAAGGGATTAGAAGAATGCACTGCCTTCAGATCTAACAAAACACACACATTCCCCAGCATAGACACAGTTAAAAGGGAAGAAAAGCACAGTGCCTTTTTTGTGTTCACTTAAATAGAGGAAATGAAGTAAAGTCATTTTTCTAACCCGGAGTGCAAGTCACAAGGCTCACTCTTGGCCGATGCCAATTGGCGCCGCTCCCATTTACAGTAACTTGTTTACGCCTCACCAGCGCTATCTGCAAAGGAAAATATGCCAGTCTTCGAAGTCAAATTCTCATTCCATTTTGTAAGGGAGGAAAATTCAAGCCACAGGCATCTTCTTCAGAGATGAAACAAGAAGGCACTGTCTACCATTGCCTTTCATTTACCATGGATGAATAAAATGAATTAAGCGTACAATTTTTCCATAATACCCTCATTTAAAAGACCTATGCTGCAGCATTAAAGCATATATTGACCATGAAAAAAAAAAAAGGAGTTTTGATTCCCTTCTGTAGCCATTGCAGTTTATAAAAAGTTTACATTATTCTTCTGTAGCGTAATAGTAACAAGCGTATAGAAGATTCAGATGTCTCGATGGAGGAATAAGGGAATATTTACACTGATTCACAACTCACTAATAATTAAAACTCTTTGTTTAACCGTTTCAGCCCCGGAAGATTTTACCCCCTTCCTGACCAGAACACTTTTTGCAATTCGGCACTGCGTCACTTTAACTGACAATTGCGTGGTCGTGCGACGTTGCACCCAAACATAATTGACATCCTTTTTTTCCCACAAATACCACCAAATATGGTACACATTTTGGTGGTATTTGATCACTTCATTTTTTGCGCTATAAACAAAAAAAAAAAAAAGCGACAGTTTTGAAAAAAAAAAACATTATTTTTTAACTTTTTGCTATAATAATTATCCCCAAAAATATATAAAAAAAACAATTTTTTTTTCCTCAGTTTAGGCCGATATGTATTCTTCTACATATTTTGGTAAAAAAAAAAAAAAAAAAAAAAAAAAAAAAAAAATCGCAATAATCGTATATTGATTGGTGTGCGCAAAAGTTATAGCGTCTACAAAAAAGGGGACAGTTTTATGGCATTTTTATTTATTTTTTTATTAGTAATGGCGGCAAACTGCGATTTTTATCGGGACTGCAGCATTATGGCAGACACATCGGACAATTTTGACACTATTTTGGGACCACTGTCATTTATACAGCGATCAGTGCTATAAAAACGTACTATTTACTGTGTAAATGACACTGGCAGTGAAGGGGTTAACCACCAGGGGACGGACAGGTACGGCCATTTGCCCACCATTGCCATTGTGCTGACGTATCGGCGTGCAGCGGTCGGCAAGTGGTTAATATGTGTGGGGAAAAAGTATACATTTAAAGTGGTTGTAAACCACTTTGAAAAAAAAAAAAAACTAACGCCTGCAAGACAAAGGCATAATGAGCTAGTATGCATAGCATAGCACTCCCACACATGCGGCACATGCTAATACAGGGATATCTCCTAAACCGTGCAGTATTAGGAAATATCCTGGGTAGCTACAGATAAGCCTTACTATAGGCTTACCTGTACCGAAAAGTGGTCTGTAAGGGTTTACAACCACTTTAAGGCTTCATGTACACAGAACATTTTTACAACCTCTCCTGAACGATTTAACTTGGCAGATAATAACCCACGTTTAGAACGTCTGTATAGCCACCTTTACATGCAACGTTTAGCAGCGTTTTTCCGTGTTTGCATTTAGAAACGTTTAGCCAAAAACGAAAAGCCTGTAAACGAAATGTGGCTAAACGCGAGTTGCCGCATTTAGAAGTGGTTGCCGCTTGTATGCCTCTAAGCAACTCTTCTGAACCCATTTTTTTGCGTTCCAAAAAAGCCTCTAGACTGAACTGCCTAGAAACGACTAAACGATCCTGTGTACATGTACTGATAAGATAACAGAGGAGCAGTTGAAAAAAATGCCCAACTGCTCCTAAACGTCCGTTTACCAGCAGCAGTGTACATGAGGCCTAAGATAATTATTTTCCACGCATCTCAGGCACGTTGGGTTGTTTTTGTTTGAGTAGAAGACAAAATTAAATTAAATTACTTTGCCACTACAATTTCATAGCAGCCAAAAGAAAAATAAAGTATTTGGAAGAGAATTTTTTTTTTTACAAAATGAAAGACTCCAGCACATTTTCATGTTATTCATTAAAGTGTTAGGGCTCCTTCACACGGACGTGTTTGTGTACGGAGCCCGCTCTGCTCAGCGGGGGATCGCTTTGTCGATCCCCGCTGAGCAGGAAGATGACAGATGATAGAGTCCGTCGTCACCCGATCCGATCGGCAGACGGATGGAAAAGTAGGTTATTCCTCCGTCACACTTTTTCGGATCGGAGCGGGTAGGATGTCAGCGGACATGTCACCGCTGACATCCGTCCCTCCATAGAGGTCTATGGAGCATCCGTTCAGGTCTGCCTAAAAAACTGACAGGCGTACCTGAACGGACTGCCCGTGTGAAAGAGGCCTTAGAATGTATACTTGGGGGATTCACCATTGATTTCCTTCTTTCCCCAGAAGCTCTTAAGTGTATATAAATCCAAATGTATTTATTTTTTGATGCAGTAAGTTTAACATCCTTCAGTCCCATCGGTTTATTTTTTTGCCCTGAGAGAAGTGAGGGGAATGCCATTTTTATCTTATATTTGTATGTAATAAAACTTCCTTTTATCCATATTTACGTGTGTGATTTCCCTGAGATGTTGGACACAGAAAAGTTCCAGTTTTCTATCTACTAATCTATCCAAATGCTTTTTTAATTGTCACCATAACATGTGCCCCCATTGCAATTCACTTTATGTTCTAGTGACAACTGTCAAAAACACATTTTTAATCTTTTTTCTCTTTGTGACAGACAGGACATAAAAAAAAAATAGGATTTTTGTACTAACGTACTTTTGTACTCAGTCTCTTATTTATTCATGGACCCAAGGTCAATTTTCCTTAGTCAATTGGAATATAGAGCCTACAGGAGGATATGAACACTGGCCAAAAATTAAATAAAAAAGCTACTGCCCAGCAAGATATAACCCCTCCAACTCCCGGCATGCTTCAGTTTTGCAGAAAAGCAGTACTAGGAGTAGCTAAAAAAAACACAGAGGAGTGGGACCCATATCCTTATTAAAATCCTTAATTAACTCCAGAAAATTGATTTTACAGTAAGTCCAAAAATCCTATTTTCTTTTTCATTCATTAAAGGATGCAGGATTCAGTTATTAAGACAAATGGTACATCCAAAAGAAGTCCACCTGAAGGGTTGGCAAAAAACAACAAAATAACAGACCCACATAACAAAACACATAACAAAACTTCAACTCAAAGAGCTTCCTGAAGGTACCTTACGCTTAAAGCTCACATTAGATAAGGGCAAAATTTAGAGAAGGTTGAACAAAAGACCAGGTAGCAAGCCTTGTATATCTGAGAAACAATTGCCAAAAATCCAAAGAGGCCCCCAAAGATCAAGTAGAGTGAGCTTTAACAGAAAAAGGATAGAACCCGATGCTTAAAACCATAGGCTTAAACTATCTGAACCACTAAGAAGCTAGAAGCTGGTTCCCCTTTATCATTTTTCAGAAATGATAAAAAGAGCCCATGTTTCTAATAGAAGCAGTGCAATCTGCAAAGTACAAAGTACAAACTACATCCAGGCGGTGGAGGGAAATTTTGATTTGGATATACCAGAGTAGAAGAGCCTTCAGATCCAACATGAGGTGGATGTCTCTTTTTTGTTTTGGTGTAAAAAGACTGAAATCTTCCTGCCACTGAAACAAAGGCAATAAATCCTTGGGGTTGATTTGCTAAAACCGGAGAGTGCAAAATCTGGTGCAGCTGTGCATGGTGGCCAACCAGCTTCTTCAAATAAGCTTTGACAAAAAAAA
Organism: Lithobates sylvaticus; assembly: GCA_028564925.1. NCBI lineage: Eukaryota > Metazoa > Chordata > Amphibia > Anura > Ranidae > Lithobates > Lithobates sylvaticus. Next base: position 303,880,102 of record CM053029.1, read on the forward strand.
TCTAGAAAATGATTGGTTTCTATGCAAAGCTTCAAAAGCTTTTGTACTCTTACAACAACTTTAGTAAACAACTCCCAAATCTTCAAAAGCAGTACAGGGGTCTGCTAGTCATTGTGTGGAGACACTAGGAGGTTGGACAACATGAAAAGGGGCAGGCTCATAGGGGAAGAACTCTAGCTTGACCAGTTGCCCAAAAAACACCAACATATCCTCCCCCCCACCAGTTTGGAAAATTAGGGCATTCCTTAAACAGAAGATGCAGGTTTGTGTGTTTAGCGGTCCAAGGTTTTGGATTGAACTGGGCCCTTGTCTTGAGTGTGCCATTGAAGGGTAAAGCCTGGGTAATGTAATGAAAAAGAAAATGAGTGCATTTACCTCCAGTGGCATCTTATGAGGGTATCCAAAGACATGTTCACCATCAAAAGAGATGTGGAGTAAGCATTTTTTATATTACTGTTCCGCAAAACCCTTCAGCTAAAAAGTTCTGTATACTCACAGACATTTGGTAAAGAAGATGAATGTTGGCTAACCCATCTATGCAATAGTTTTAGACTGAGGGCATAAGCTCCAAGTGCTCTACAAATAAAGGATCGGTTGAGATTTTATCTGGACCCTGCAACTTAAAGGGGTTGTAAACTCTTGTTTAAAAAAACACCTGGCAGTCACCAGACCCCCAGACCCCCTCCCCCCCCCCGTTTTACTAACCTGAGCCCCTTCATGTCTTCGGCTGGGATGCGCTGTCCCTCTCTCCACGGGCTTCCGGCTCTTGATTGGATAGATGGATAGCAGCGCAGCCATTGGCTCCTGCTGCTGTCAATCAAATCTAATGACGTGGGCACTGGGGGCGGGGCCGAGCCTGGCATTTATGTCTGTGGACGCAAATGCTGTACTTGGGAATGTGCCCGCAAGGTAACCCCCTAGGGAGAGCACTCCTCCTAGGGGGTTATCTGATGTGGGGAGGAGCCACGAGAGCTTCCGGGGGACCCCAGAAGTGGCTGTTCGGGGTCACTCTGTGCAAAACTAGCTGCATAGTAGAGGTAAGTATGAAATGTTTGTTATTTTATAAAATAATTAAAAAAAGATCCTTTACAATCACTTTTTAAGTTTAGTCGATTCCCCTAAGGTTTGCAGAATGATATCACAGCTATAGCAGGTAGCAAAAAAAAACATGGGGACACATTGGATACCTTCTTCTGCCATTGTGTTCTTGCTGGGTGTCATTTGTGTCCCTGTGCCTTTAATGTGGAATGGGCTCCCTCCAAGTAAACCTGCCCTCAATTTATCCACTGCTATATGTGCTCCCAACAGGAGACTCTAAAAACTATAGTAAGGACCTTCACATATATTTTCAAATGTGTGCAACTAAAACCTTTGTTAGACAGAGCCAATTTTGTTTGGTTGCAGACTGGTAAGTGTGCTGGAAAATTTTCGGTTTGTAATGTAGCTTGCTAGTGAAAATAACTATTTAGAAAGGGTTTTCCAAGCATTTGTCAGTAGGGTCCTTAAACACTGATGCATCCTCAACAGGTATAATCAGTGCTTTATTAGCATGGGATAATGCTGGCTCCACAGTGGAAATCACCCATTTCTTGCTAAAGCCTTCCTCAAATGGGTGTTGGTCTATACATTTTTGGGGGGAATAAACCTTTATCAGGTGTTTTTACAGTCTTCTTACAAAACACCTTCAAGTAAGAAGTTTTGATAGCCTTGGAGCCGCTTGGGGATCCCAGACTAGATACAGGCTGTTCCATTTTTAAGGTGGCATGCACCACATCTAGTAGAACCTACATGGTTCCTTTAAGCCTGGGAGCTATGGCAGAGCTGAAAAGTTGTCCATACAGTGTTGATTATCTACAGACATGGCTTGGTTTCAGGTGTATGGGTGGACACATATTTTACCACCTTATTCTCTCTTGGAATAACATTCACAAAGGATGGTTTGTTCATGTTGTTGCCCAAGTGCTCTTTAATTTAGTATAAAAATTCTGCCTATTTATAACACACAAGACCTTCTACTGATATGGGACATTGCGAGAAATTTTAATTGATCAGGATGATATTTCATAATGTTGGAAAGCCTGTAATGCACAGGCAAAACCTGTTTTTTTTATAAAGCCAACGACTTGTTGCAGTCACACCCGAGAGAATACAAGTATTTCAACTAATAGCATGGAAAACTCCAAGTACTATAATGTTCATATGTGAGAAAAGTACAGTTATGTGCACAGAAACATCTAGACCTTTAAAAATGTGTTTTATTTTCAGGAAAACAGTGAAAAACTCTTGCATTTACCATGTGATGAAGACCAGTATCAGGGTGGTAAGGGTGTCTTTGTGCTCAGATTCCCTGCCTATCAGCTGTGTGCAATTCTGAGAAAAAGCAATGGCCTTCCAAACAAAGGTTTGCTGTGCCAAAAAAAAAAAAAACAGCAGCTCTACTCTGGTAGCAACAGAAATTCATTTTTATTTATTTTGTAATCGTTATTGTGATTAAATCTTAAGCCACATTACTCAGCACACTTACCAAATTCTTAGTAACTGTGCTAAATAAACTTCAAATTTGATAATACACAAATCCTGTTTACTTGTGTGCTATACTTACAAGCAAAACAGTGGTTCAATACAAAAACACTCTTTAATCCAGGTCATTAAAAAAAAAATAATAATAATTAAACATGATTTCAAAAAGTGCTGATATTTCTGTCTATACACACTTTTGTATTTCCAGTCATCACAAATACAAAACTGCTAAAACTACCTAAGGCTGGCAATACACTATAACATTCTCTTGTACAATTTTCCTTTATATTTACCAAAACCATATAATATGGGCTCAAACCTAAACTTTTTTAATTTGTATGTAATCAGGCAGGCCCTTTCTTTACATAGTGGAAGGTAAATCTAAAGGAAATTGAACCGATCCTTGAATTCTGGGGTCCCCCGGAGGCGCTGGTAGCTCTTCCCCGCATCGTATAACCCCCTAGGAGAAGCGCTCTCCCGGGGGGTTACCTTGCGGGTGTGCTCCCGAGTATAGCATTTGCGTCCATAGACACAGAATTCGGGACTTTGCCCCGTCCCCCGGTGCCCGCGCCATTGGATTTGATTGACAGCAGCGGAAGCCAATGGCTGTGCTGCTATCAATCTATCCTATCAAGAGCCAGGGACAATGGGCAGATGGGCAGAACGCGTCTCTGGCGTGGGAATTACAGACACGCATTAAGGTGAATTAGAAGATGTGGCTGTGCACGGTTATACGCTGTGTAAAGCACCCACACACAGATAACATAAGTTTGAAAGCATACAGTACATTCATGCGCATGCAGGAGCTTTTGTTGGCGTTTTTGTTAAACGACACACTCATCAGATATAGAATTCTTTGCTCTACCCCAGTGGTAGGCAACCTGGGGCCCTCCAGCTGTTGTGGAACTACATTTGCCATGAGGCATTGCAAGGCTGGCAGTTACAATTACTCCCTGAGGCATGATGGGACTCGCAGTTCTGCAACAGCTGGAGGGCCCCAGGTCTACCCCTGCTCTACCCAGGCTCCTTTTTTGTTGTTACCTTCTAACATGGTAGTAGTCTCCGACAATCTCTTAGAACAGGGACCTCTAAACTTTCTAAACAAAAGGGCCAGCTTACTGTCCTTCCGGCTTTAAAGGGGGTAAGACTGTGGCCAGTGGGAGTAGAAAATGCCCTGGCATCAATAGCCGTAAACAATGCCCAATCATTGGAATTAGTGGTGTTATGTATATGATGGAGGTGATTATAGAGTTAATGATAAAATGTCTATTTCATAGACAAGAATAGCACCTCAGCAATGGTGTCAGTGGGAAGAATCGTACCCCATTTTTGGATTCAGTGGTAGTATTAGTGCCTATTTGTTGACATCAGTGACATGAATTATGCCCCATTATTGGTGTCAGGCAGAGGAATAGTGCCCCAAAGGGCCAGATAAATTAAAGCAAAGGTTGCAGTTTGGAGACCACTGTTTTAAAATATGGCATCATTTAGTGAAACCTGCAGATAGGACATTCTGTTGGTGACAAAAATAAAATAATTTATAAGAAAAAAGTGTGTTTTCCCCAAAATACCCCTATATTTACCATGCTCATTACAGGCATACCTCATTAGGAGAACAACCATTAAAACTACACCTCAAGCAGTTCTAAAGTCAAAAACGCTTTTTACTTTAATGAATTCTATGCATTAAAGCAAAAAAAAAAGTAGCACAGAGCATCTCTTTAAGGGTTCACTGTCATGAGGGATTCATAAAGGTAGTCTTTTCTGAACTAAATCAAGGCTAAGATGGTACCACCTTGGCATTTAAAGGATATGATGATTTTGTTCTGTCTCAAATGTTCATTCACAGATGCCACAGAAAGGAATACTGTCTGCCTACAATGGTGCCCTGCCATTTACAAAGCTATAGGATAACCTGGGAACTGAAATCTATGGATTGGGGCTGATCTGAGGTCTGAAGTGAGTTTATACATTGGGACTAATTTGAAATTCAAGGTGCATGCACTGAGGCTGATCTGAGGTCTGAAGCACATGCATTTGGAGTGATCGGAGGCCTGAAGGCACATAAAATGGGATTGGTCCGAAGGTGCATTGTGGATGATCTTAAGTCTGAAGGCACATTTAGTAGGGGCTAATCTGAGGTATGAAGGTCCATGAATTGTGGATGATCTGAGATTTAAAGGTGCACAAACTGGCACTGACCTAAAGTCTTAAGATGTGAGAATTGGGCTGATATAAGGTCTAAAGGTCTAGGAATTGGGGCTGAATGGAGGTCTGAAGAAACATGAATTGGAGCCAATTAAATGTAGTTTTCTATTAGCAGCACAACTATGAGTGCAAAAATGGAAAAACGTTACAACTATGGCACGCTATTTAACACTGGAACACAAGTTTTTTAATACTCGTAAACACTTAAAGCGGAAGTAAACTTTCTCAATCAACGTTACCATTTTACGCCTTATGCTGCAGTCATTATTATATACATAGGAAAGTATATTATATTTTCTTGTTTGAACTTTTTTTTTTTTTTATTTACATTTTTTCAGTTGCTTCCTAGTTTTTAGCCTAGGCCAAAATGTGCCGTACATCATCATGGGAATTTTTATTTTTTTTTATCTGGAGGGGGGCTTTCTCAGCTAAGCACACCCTCCTGCCTGCATGCCTGCGCTAATGGCAGACAGATTCTAGGAAGTAAATGCTACACAAATCATCTGCCCTTACTTCTCAACAAAATAAAACATGTAGACATGGATGGATGAGTGAGTTTGCTTTGAATAGTAAAAATAAATTAAACACAGTTTTCAGCTTGCAATGCTCAGATACAGTTTTAGTTTATATTCTAGCTTTATATTCTAACAATTATTATTTATTTTATGTATATTCCCCTGTGGATTATATTTAATACATGTGGAAACGTTTACACAAATATATATGCGAGATAAGGAAATAAGAATGAGAGAGATAAAAGGTCAGGAGGTTTTTATTCTGGTCCCATGCACAAAAGCACTTGTATATTAGCAGGTCTGGGCTAGTCTACAGCATTCCAGTTATGAACTTGAGCCTATTTCACTTTATACAAAGGCAATTATTTGTAGCTATGTGGTGGGCTATTCAACTAAACCTTAAGTATTTTAATATGCCTTAGAGGAGGGGAATGTAATTTGTATTCATCTGAATGTCTGAACACCTTAGTGCAAAAATAATGCAGTAATGCACACTGTAACCATTGCACCTTGTCTTCTGAAAGTAGGTCATTATAACCACCAGTAGTACCAATTAGTGAAATTTCATGAATTTCTTGCACATTATAAATGCTACTTCCCACTCACAACAGCTGTGCATGCTTGTTTGGAAATTCTGTACAACTGTAGGGTAAAAAGACCCTAAAAAAGAGACATATCATATGTACTCCCCGGTACAATGGGACTTTATGGGCAAACAGAAAACAAATCATATATCATAAAATGTCATTTATTTGAAAAAGTTGTCTAGTTTTTTTACATAAAAACACATAGGTAGTGACAAACATGTCAACAGTCTGTACAGTACATTTATGAAAACAGAGAGTATATTCAAAATGAGTTGTTTACAAATTCCAATGAGCGTAGATTTTCTCCTTTAGCCCGACATGTTTCAGGAAAAATATCCCTTCCTCAGAGGCATTATAGGAGAGAGTACAAATACATTCTGAAAAAGAGCAGGAATAGTAATTTTAACACAGCATTTCAAAGCATGATGCTGCTTTGAAATGCTGTGTTAAAATTACTATTCCTGCTCTTTTTCAGAATGTATTTGTACTCTCTCCTATAATGCCTCTGAGGAAGGGATATTTTTCCTGAAACATGTCGGGCTAAAGGAGAAAATCTACGCTCGTTGGAATTAGTAAACAACTCATTTTGAATATACTCTCTGTTTTCATAAATGTACTGTACAGACTGTTGACATGTGTGTCACTACCTATGTGTTTTTATGTAAAAAAACTAGACAACTTTTTCAAATAAATGACATTTTATTATGTATGATTTGTTTTCTGTTTGCCCATAAAGTCCCATTGTACCGGGGGGTACTTATGTCCCTTTTTTTAGGGTCTTTTTACAATATATGTTTGGGATGTTGGCAAAACCTCTAGCGAGAGTTGAATAACTCTTTGTGGTTTACCATTTATACTGCACAACTGTAGGGGGCATTTCAGAAGCTTCTATTACATAATGGGGACCTTTTTCTAGGTTCACGCCTGGTCAGCTATGAAATGCCTAGGAGGTGGTCCACATTTCATTCAGAATTTCCACTTGTTCCACAATCAACCTTGTTCCTTGACCTCATAATTGGTAATTTTTCATATAAAGTTAGTTTTTTGAAAATTGCACTAAATTTGGATTAAATGGTGAATTTAAAGGGGTACATTAGTCTTTGTATTGTTTTTAGATACACAAAACTTGGAGATCAACTTAATGAATATAATCAAACCAATGCTTACAAAAAAAAAAGTGCTTTTGTGTATATTTAATAATTATATATGCATATAGTGGTGGCCTTATTTGGTTACTTGTCCGGACTCCTGGCTGTACCTTGCGGCCCCCCTTATCACAAACAGAGTATCACTGTTTTCCAGAAACTGGCTCTGCAGTCTCCAGTGATGTGCAAGCCTCTGCCTAGGCTTTAGGTCACATGAGGGAGCTCAGAAGTGATATATTTATTTTGGTAGGGAAGGAGATGTTTTACTCAAATACTGCAAATTAAAGCTGAACTCCAGGTAAACACAGTTGAAAAGTATCTTTGAACCGTCACCTGACAAAACCTTGCTTTTCTTCACTGCAGTTAACAAATACTGAATGTTCACCACCCCACTGATTGACTTTGAAGAAACATCAACACGCTGGTAAGGTCTCACACTTAGCTCCCTCAATCAGAAAGCCCTTTCACTCTGCAGATGAGGACCCAAAAGACAGATTTAGGTACTTTTGACAGCTTATTATGTATATATGTATATATATATAATATATATATATATATATATATATATATATATATATATATATACACACACACACACACACACACACACACACACACACATACAAACAATGAGGTTGATTTACTAAAACTGGTGCAGCTCTGCATGGTAGCCAATCATCTCCTATCTTCAGCTTGCTCAATTAAGCTTTGATAAAAAATAAATAAATACATGGAAGCTGATTGGTTTCTATGCAGAGCAGCACAAGATTTTGCACTCTCCAGGTTTACTAAAGTCCACCCCAATGTTTAGCAGAGTTTTTCTAGAACTTGGATTTGTAAAATGTGATATTTGGGTATGCTGAGAAATCCCTTGTTCGGCTCTACATTTATTTTCTTCTGATAGCAGGGATGTATAGAAAATTCATATACGTATGCTTCCTCTTTAGAGGTCAGAAGTGCACGTGTCAAGGTTATTAAAGTTTGAGGAAGTCCTCATGCCCTCTTCACACTCTTGTTTCTTAATGCCAACTTATTTTCACTCTCGTTTTCTATTCACGCCTCTCATTTCTACAGCCAAGTCTGGACAGCACAAAGTGTTATTAAAATGTAATACCTCTACTTAGAAACACAACAAAATAATCAAAAGAGAAAAGAGGATAGTAAAAATAAACTTGTTTTGGACTAGCTCAAGGTACTTTTTACATGCCTTTTCCATTTCTTTACAGTTTTACCAAACAGCCCACATACCGTATATTTCACATAAGCATTTCTATTTGTTCAGCAATACAAGGTGCCCATCCCCCTTTTCAGGTTCATTTTTTCTGGGAACACTGTACTCACAGATCTGTTGCAAGTCATCATATATGAGATTCCTTTTACACTGAGGCATTTTTCAGGCGCTAAAGGGCTAAAAATAGCACATGTAAAGTGCCTGAAAAACGCCTCCCCTGCCGCCCCAGTGTGAAAGCCTGAGTGCTTTCACACTGGGGCACTGCGCTGGCAGGATGTTAAAAAAAGTCCTGCAAGCAGCATCTTTGGGGCTGTGGAGGAGTGGTGTATACACCGCACCTAAACCACCCCTGCCCATTGAAATGAATGGGCAGCGCTTCAGCAGCGGCGCTACATGTGTACATTTAACCCTTTCTTCGGCCACTACCCATGGCTCTCAGTGTGAAGGGGGTCTGTGTTTTTATGGGCTCATTCAAATGAGCACTGAGACTTGTCCTCTTTGGTGAGCTGCTTTTTTGCTGTGTGTGCACCCACCCTGGAGCTGCGTGCAGGCAGCCTATAGAAGTGGATGCAGACTCAGCAGTTGCACGGACACAGTTGCATGTGAACATTTGACATGCAGGCAGGAGCGAGTGCATGGATCCCAACTCAGAAACTATGCATTCAGATCCCTCCACCTGCTCCTGCCCACATGTAAAATTTTGACATGCAACTGTGTCTATGCAACTTCTGAATCTGCATCCAATTCTATGTGTTGCCTGCATGCATCTCTAAGGTGGAAGCACTGGCAGCAAAAAGCAGCTTAGCATAGAGGACAAGTCTGAGTTGAGCCCTAAGGCCAGCCATAGACGGTTCGAATCTCAGCTGATTCCGCTGGAACCTGCCGAGATTCTAACTATGTATGGGGAAACAGAATGTATCAAGTTGATCGATCAACTTGGGTACAACCAGCCTGCCGAATTTTACATGAGATTATCGCTAGCGGCTGGTAAATCCCGCTAGCAATAATCACTGTCTTCTCCCAGCAGAACGGCCTCCCCTAACCCCTGCTGGGAGAACACAAGGGCTCGGCGAGAGGGATTCCCCTGTAAACACCCGTGGTTGCAGGAAAGAAATTTGCTCCATGTATGTCCTGTATAAGGCTTATTCCATAGGAAACAGTTGTCCTTATTCAATAAGGGAGCTCAAACAGCAATGATCATTATGTTGATACAATATTCTTAATCAGACACACACCAATTTTCATCCATATGTTCAGAACATATCTAGGATGATCAGTGAAACATGGTTTCTAAATGTTTTTTTTTTTTTGTATAATCAAACATTGCATCAGTCATCTACTTCCGAAAAGGCTGAAAGAGGCAACCGCATGTACAAAAATGTTGACATGCCCCTTGTATAGTTTATTACTAATCTTGAGTACTTCCTTCAATTTTAACAGCAAGAAAATGTCAGACTGACATGTACGCACAGACCCCTGCAAACTAATAAATCTCTGTGGCCTTCCTGACTTTTTTTAACCAATATCTTTCATTATTATTCATCGTATAAAGAGAGACTTTTCTTTCATTAGGGTACAACGTGATGAAGAGCAGACTTTCATAATCTACCAATAAGAATCTTAATTACTAGGCCAGTATCAAAATGTCATTTGGTATATATGGCAGCAGGCTTTATCCATGTAAAGCCTTTAAGGAAAAAAATACATCAGATTTCCTTTTATTTTGCAGTTGTCCCACTGGCTCTTTTACCATGATGTACCGGTAATTGTTTGGCAGGGTTACCTAAAACATTTGTCAGTGGTACCACTACTCTGTTATGTCACACTGTTTACTGCCCTATATGTACTACCCATGGCCTCCATTACTAAGAGACTTATCTAATTGTTGCTCGAATAGTCTGGATTTGCATATTAGGTAAGTGAGTTAGGTAACCCTGGTTTGCAGAAGTGCATTAATAGATTATTAGCTTTTTTATTTAGATTGGTTTATAGTCATACTGGAGACGGTAAGAAATAATTTCAGAGCACAGCACAGCCTTGGGTTGGTGTACATGGTAGCCAATCAGCTTCTAATGTCAGTTTGTCCAATTAAGCTTTGACGGAAAAAAATGGAAGTTGATTGGTTTCTATGCAGAGCTGCACCACATTTTGAACTCTCCAGTTTTAGTAAATTAACCCCAGTGAGTTAAACACCTTTCTCGTGTCTAGAGTAAGGAGTTTTTTTTATTGATTTTGTTTATTGGCAGAGGTTTATGTATTAAAAAGCAGTCTTGATGTTCAATGCCGATGTAGTGGCTGGTGGGTAGAACCACAACACATAGTAGTGGACGTGAGATCCAACACACACCCACAAAAGTTAGATGCCAGTGGCAGACTTAGCTTTGGAATCAGAATTGAGCAAAGATTGGAACTGCCAACCTTCAGAATGGTAAGTGTCAGTTGTTTTACAGGCTGCTCGTAGGACAATTTTGTTTGTTTTCTTATTTAACACCTTGCCTACTGGGCACTTTTACCCCCTTCCTGCCCAGGCCAACTTTCAGAGCGGTCACATTTTGAATGAGAATTGCGCGGCCATGCAACACTGTACCCATAAGACATTTTTTGTATTATTTTTCCCACAAATAGAGCTTTCTTTTGGTGGTATTTAATCTCCACTGGATTTTTTTATTTTTTTTGCTAAAAAAAACGAAAATTTTGAATTTGAATAGTTGGTTATAAAATTTTGCAAACGGGTAATTTTTCTCCTTCACTGATGTGCGCTGATGAGGCTGCACTGATAGGCGGCACTGATAAGTGACCCTGAAGAGTGGGCACTGATTGGTACCACTGGTGGGCACTGCTGGGACAAATAATCAGGACACATATAATCAGTGTAGATGTCCCTTTAACACAAGCCGGTTATCAGCTCTCTTCTCCCTCCTTACGCTGTCAGAGTGAGGAGAGGAATGACGAGAACAACTTGTGTTTACATCGTGATCAGCTGTCATTGGACACCGCTGATCACATGGTAAAGGGGCGCTGTGATTGGCCCTTTTGTGATCAGCTGAGTCCGAAGGGGGCACGCGGGCATCATGATCATGGGAGGACGTCATATAATGCCCTCCTGGCAAAGTAAGCCTGCTGCAACAGCCACCGTCTTTCGACTATAGCATGGGTGGGAAGTGGTTAAAGATGGGGTCACTTTGGGTGGTCTAATATTGAAATAATGCATCAAGAATGTATCCATCCTATTTAATGTTTTTCTCAATTACTTTGAACTGCACAAACAGTCCTGTATGCTAAAGTGATTGGTCACAGTATTACTTTTACTCAATTTCTAATTTTATATAATAAAAGACACCCAATATAAACCTTTAAAACATATACTGTATATTTACCATCACTTCCTCAAGCTATTTTACATTGACTCTGAAAACCTACTGCAGTATTGTCACTTGTGGAATATCAAAACAGGGTGCTCAGAGTTGATTAGCACAAAACATACCTGTAGTCTCATCTCTCTAGTAATCAGAAGAGTGTATTGTACTAAAGTAAATAGGCTGCTCACTTTGCAAAGGAATTTAGCCCAGAGCTTTGTAAATGTGGTGAAGCCATGCTGACTACCATCATCCAATCACGTACAAGTAAGTATTCTGAAATGGTCATTCTGAAAGGCTATATGATTTGGAAACTTAGCTTCAGAGAGATTGAATGTTGGCAATTCACATGTCATACATTTAGAGAAGCCCAGCAACCCTGTGTTTTCCTGACTCAGTTGCATCACTGAAGCTTAGGACAAAGCATTTCAATCTCTTGTGGAAGTATAAAGAAGCTTTTGTACTTATCCAGTCCATGCTTATAATACCATGTATAGCAGATGAGTAGTAACAGTTACAACAAATAGTGACAACTAAAAAGTAAAGAGTGCACCTAGAGCACCTAATACAATTGAAAGCTACAATTTTAAAATAAAAACTTCTTGACAGACATTCTTGTCAAGCTCATAGTAATAATAATAGCTTGAACTTAGGTTCAAGTAGATTTTTTTTATTTCAGTTTTGGTTAGAGCTGGGGAAATGGATAGAGACTGTTTTAGGTGTTTTAATTTCCCTGTACACAGCATTTCCCTCAGTTATATTCCTAAAGCCACCTGTAGGCAAGACGAGGCATCAGAGGCATTCTCTCCAATGGGGAAACAAACAGCAAGAAATATTGAGGTTCCCCTACCTCAAAAAAACAAACAGACACTCCTAGGTTAAATAGTAGGTCCAGACTTTGCATTTGGAACCAATGCAGTTAGAGAGGCAAAAACATGACTTACACTTGAGGCTTCTTACATAAATTAATTTTAACAACCTAGCAGATAATTAGCAATGTTTTCACAATTATTTCTCCTTACAGGACACATCTAACCAAAATGGAGTTTTTTGGTGCAACCTATTCCAATCATTCCTATCAAAGTACAATGCCATTTAATTAAACAGTCCCATTTGTGTAAAACACCCCTATTTGACTCACTTCATGTTGTATTTTTTGTATATAGATGAGTGAATATTAAAAATTGCGGTTAGGTTTTTTTTTGGGCCTTCAAAGAGCTCAACCAAAACCGAAGAGCCAGTTTAATCATCTGCCAGTTTGTAATACTATCTAGAACACATGGGCATGGCATAACGCCATGCTATGACCATTGTTTGAGGGGAATAAGCTTGGAAAAAAAGGCGCGCGCAAGGGATGTGCCAGGGAACACATGTGGCACAGATTCCACTGATAACTCACTATGTTCACATAGCTAAAGAATGGTAAACTGTGTTTACTATGCTTCAGTTTGTTAATGAACAGGAAGCCACTCAGCAAAGAGCACTTCCCATTCATTCGTAGTCCAGTGCAGATGAGGCTGCAGAGAAAGGGACTGGGAAATCTCTGTTCTCAGTCCATTTCTCTGTCTCAACAGCGAGACATCAGGGATCCATTTATATTCCTGATATTTCATCAAAGCCCCCAATGGGGCTCTGAAAAAAAACTGTGAAAAAAAAAAATGATGTAAAACATATAAAAAATTGTACAATAAAAAAATAGCGACACCTTTCACTGCCCTACTGGCAACGTCCCCTGTCCTACTGGCAACGTCCCCTGTCCTACTGGCAACGTCCACTGTCCTACTGGCAACGTCCACTGTCCTACTGTCAACGTCCACTGTCCTACTGGCAACGTCCACTGTCCTACTGAACCAAACCTCTGCTCTGACACTGTCCACTGTCCTACTGACACCGTCCACTGCCCTACTGGCACCGTCCATGTTTCAATACATTAATATTTTTTATAAGTATGTTATATATACACACGCGCATGTGTGTTTGAGCTTTGGAGTGCACACCCTAATGCAATAGGGTGCGCACACAAATGCTCGGGAATAAAGAGTATTGAAGTCAACTTCCAAACAGTCTTATCAACAAGGAAATGTCTGAATAATTTAGAACCCTAAACAGAATTCTTCATTTAAAGATAGACTTGTTTTTCTTAGTTCCTCTTTGGGAAAGTATTTGTGCCTTCCACCCCTGTCATTATCTATTCAATGGCTTAATCATAAATATCGTCCAAAATCTGCACTGTACACACAAGTTTTACATTATTATGCACTCTATTACTGGAAACAGTGATTGCTAAAAATATGACTATTCTGCCATCCCTCCAGACCACATGGAACTCATCTGAAAGCGGGATTAGACATTTAAATTACATTTTTATTAATAATCAGCACAAATCGTTTTTTTTTTACACCAGGAAACACATTTTTCTCAGAGGTAGATGTACAGCATACCTAACATAGCGGTCTAGATCAGCAAAATATATGTCTGTCTATCTGAGGTCAAGCAGAAAATATGATCCAGCAAAGCCGATATCAAATGAAAAGCAACATATCAAGTATGTGAATCTGCACTGTGGGAGGTCATTCTGTAAGTCCAGATAAAGGTTATTTTGCTTTTCATCTCCAGCTCAAGTAAATAAAAAGTGTTAAAAGTGCATCTATTTTATAACTATGTTAAAGCACTTGATGAGTCCTAATACGGCAATACAGGTGGACATTTTATAAGCCAGGTATCGAAACTTGCAAAAAAATATATTTATATATATACATATATAACATATTTAGCAGCTTAACATCTTTACATCATCAACTCCTGTTGTAAAAAAATGTTCAACTTTTATAAATTCTGCAAGTTTACAGATTAATTGCAAACAGGCAGCACAATGGCTAAGTGGTTAGCTCTCCCGCATAGCAGTACTAGGGGTGCCTGTTCGAATCCCTGCATGGGTGTATGGGTTACCTCCAGGTGCTCCGGTTTCCTCCCACACTACAGAGACATGCTGGTAGGTTAATTGGCTCCTGCCTGAATTGGGCTTAGTATGTGAATGTGAGTAAAGCTGACCATACATGATACAATTTTCTTATCGAATTTCCATTAGATTTACCTTCAGCTATGTAGTACAAGGTCCTACATACAAATTGAAAGTGTTTAGGTCTGACCTCATATTACATGGTTTTGGTAAATCTAAAGGAAAATTGTACAAGAAAATTGTATACGGCATGGCCAGTAGGGGATGCATCGAATGGGTTTTTTGGTGCCGAAACCGATACCGAAAATAAAAAATACACTAGGCTGAAAACCGAAACTGATACCGAAACAACATCGATACAGAAAGTGACTGTTTTTAAAAATAATTTTATACAGGAGATGGTCAGCGACTGGGGACATGGTACAGGAGATGGTCAGAGACTACAAAGATGGTACAGGAGATGGTCATAGCCTGAGGGCATGGTACAGGAGATGGTCAGAGCCTGGGGAAATGGTACAGGAGATGGTCATAGACTGGGGACAGGGTACAGGAGATGGTCAGAGGAGATGGTCAGAGACTGAGGACATGGTACAGGAGATGGTCAGAGACTGAGGACATGGTACAGGAGATGGTCAGAGACTGATGACATGGTACAGGAGATGGTCAGAGACTGAGGACATGGTACAGGAGATGGTCAGAGACTGAGAACATTGTACAGGAGATGGTCAGAGACTGAGAACATGGTACAGGAGATGGTCAGAGAATGGGGATATATGGTACAGGAGATGGTCAGAGACTGGGGATATGGTCAGAGTCAGAGACTGCGGACATGATACAAGAGCTCAATGCAGCCTCACCAGTGCCCGTCAGATGCAGCCAGCCAGTGGCCCCAGCAGTGCAGCCAGCGTCCCCAGCAGTGCAGCCAGCGTCCCCAGCAGTGCAGCCAGCGTCCCCAGCAGTGCAGCCAGCGTCCCCATTGCAGCCAGTAAAGGGAGAGGAGAGCCGTCGCCACCTGTCTGATTACTGCCCTTGT
Organism: Lithobates sylvaticus; assembly: GCA_028564925.1. Classification (NCBI taxonomy): domain Eukaryota; kingdom Metazoa; phylum Chordata; class Amphibia; order Anura; family Ranidae; genus Lithobates; species Lithobates sylvaticus. The sequence goes on from CM053029.1 coordinate 303,895,656, forward strand.
CTGGGCAGTTTGATAGACGGGTTCGGGTGATCTGTCTATCAAAGTGCCGGACAAGGGGGAGGGGCTGTATGTGACAGCACGCAGCGGGGAACACACAGCTATTAAAATGAAAGCTGTGATGTTCCCGGTGCTGTAATCAAACAGGCAGCGGCACTCCTCTCTTCTACAATATAGTAAGCCCCCCTGATAGGCGGCACCAGGGGTGGGGGGGCTGAGCACAGCCCCATTTGCGGCTCCATTATCGGCAAATTGACGAAAAGACCATTTTCGGCCGAAATCTTTCGGCGGCCGAAATATTGGTGCATTCCTAATGGCCAGCCTTAGGGACCTTAGATTGTAAGCTCCTTGAGGCCAGGGACTGACGTGAATGTACAATTTACAATATGTAAAGCGCTGCGTAAATTGACGGATCTATACAAGTACCTGTAGTAATAATAATAATAATAATAAAAATAATAATGATCCACTTTAGTGGAAAAAATAAAGCAAATAAAAAAATAATATACAACTGCTACAAAAGCCATAAAATTATTTAAGGTTATTAAAAAATTACCTTTCCTTTTTCATCTGCAGCCACTGTAATTTTCTGTAACATTAACTGGAATATGGTAATCTGGAGGCGTTTTGTACACTGGTAATATAAAGAATTCACCAGGTAATGTAATTTCCTGCTTGTGTGATTGCCCTAAGATACAAGCCAAATTTGTGGCATCCTCTGGAATAGAAAGTTTAGTTTTGGTAAGATACTCCCAAACGAGGGTTAACTACTTCTAAAGGGATACATACACTGCAACTTGTCTCATCAAAACACAAATAGTGCACAAGCTATAACTAGACCCTCCCATTCAAACCAGACCATTACATTCAGAATCAGTAGCCGAAGGAGCAAGCAGTGTCTCTCTCTAAAACCGTTGTCCCACTGGCCAGCCAACAGAATGCACAAGCACACTGGGATGCCTGGCTTTAAGGTGCACCACACCTTTTATAATGTTAGGCGATCTGAAGGCTGCAGTGCTGGTAATACCAAGCCTTCCTCACTGTTCCTCTCTAGAAACTAACCTTTTTTCTAGTGGATCATGGAGGAGGTGTTAGGTACATGGTTGGGCAGTTCCTATTCACCACTTTACTATTTATTCAGTAAGTGACCAGGAGAAATCATCCAGGGCCAGAGACTTTTCAAACTTTACAGGATGCATGCTTGTTTCAGGCAAGACCCTCACTAGACAGCAAGGACAAGTTTCAGGATGTCGATCCTATAGCTTACATCTTTAGAAAGAAATGCAGCAGAACTTTCTATAACAGATTTCTATATGTCTTACTTCCAAGTGGCTCTAGCCAATGCGAATCATTCCTTTATTCCCACACAGGCCAACTCTGTAGCCAGAACTGCTGGTTTATAATGTCTCCAGAACTATTGGTTTATAGTAAAGATACAGAAATTTCCTGCTAGTCGCTCTCATATTTTTAACAGGTTCATTTTAAAGAAAGTCAATACTAAGGCTGCCTGTGATCATCAAACGTAATTTGTCAGAAGAAATTAAATCTGTGAAATACCATCAATGCCAGAAGAAAAAACAAAAATGCAGGCTGGTTTACAGTAAAGACATAAACAAGTAAGGTTCTACATTTACAAGATTTCGAATTTCAGCCCATGCCTATGGCAAATTCCTCAAACAGTACCTGCCAAGTTCTAAACCCAATTTTCGAATGATATTTAACTGCCACGAGAAATGCTTCAAGCACCAGAGTGTCTAAATATCAGCGAGATAGACATCAAGGGTATGTGTCACACAGATAACTATGTAGTAAGGTAAAAGGACTAATCAGCCATATCTTTACATTATGCATCTGTTGAACAGACATCAAAGGGTAGTTGGTTAGTAGCAACAATGTACCCTGAAAAGTACTGTCTCAAATTATTTGTTTGGTTAATTCATGCAGGGCCCAGTATACCTTGGCTCCACAAATCTTAGATCCAAGTCCATTTGCCCTGTAATGTGGATTCATTTCACTTCAGTGAAGCACAATCTTTCCTGAGTGGTGCAATGCTTGGATCTAATTCAGAGATCATACAACGTATAATATGCCTATGCCAATACTGGCATTAGCTGCATTTAAGTTATTGTACAGTACAGGAAATGCCATATAGGCAAGATTAAAGCACCATCCTATGTGCTATGCAGGATCTGTCATTCACTGAGGACTGCCATTCCCTGTCCTTTCTCCACAAGATGGCAAATCACTTCCAGGTCTGTGGCTTAACAAATAAATAAGCAACGATGATGTCCCAGGGTTCCAAACTTTACAAACAAATGAAAGCTCCCATTTTGCTATCCTGACAGTTAGGGCCCTTTCATACAAGTTGACTGATCGGGACCCACCAGTCTCCTCTATTGGGTGGCGGATGTCAAGAAACATGTGTCTGTTGACACCCAGACATCGAATCTGATCAGCTAATAACAGACAAATGGGGATACATTCCCCATCTGTCTGGCAGATCAGATGGCAGTTGGGTGGCAGCGAGCTGTGTCTGCTTTGCATAAGCAGAGTGGATATGGACCAGCTATCCGCCTGCTCTGTGGAAATCTGTATAAATTTCTAAAGTAAATAGTGGCGCTGTGAATAAAAAAATTAACATCAAATAATGCAAAAATCACCCAGTAACAAGTGATGAATAAATGAAAATAGAAAAACACAATAGACAAGAACAAGAAAAAAAGTCCATTGATTAATCACGTCACATATAAGGACTTATTCAGGCAATGAAGATTCACAATGCATTGAAAGCAAATTCAATATGATTCATCCACCACACCATATGTAAACGGTGCTTTCACTGCCCTCTGGGTGTCCACTCACCAAATGAAGTTGGCTTGCACTCTCATGCTCGGCAAATAAGCCTCAACCCATAAAGAGTTAAATCATCCATCAATCTCCCATCCATGTGATTGATCCCATGAAAAGAGCTTGAAGAAGGGAGATATAGTGATGCGCGAGATTCATTGAGATTTGATACGCGCGGAAGCTCTCAGTTTCAGCACGAAGCTCTGAAGTGACGTCATTACAGCTCCGGTCAATGACATAGCCGGAGCGCACGAATTCCGAAAAAAAGACCAGGGGAAGATGTCAGTCCTCTAAGAGGTGACAGCGTGCCACTGGAAGGCTTTGTTCCAAGATACGCATTTCATGCAATTGCCTTACAGGTGTTTTTTTTTATAAACGGTCATGATTTACTACTGCTTTAAATCTGTATTGCCATGTACAAATGTCACATGAGCTTCATGAATGAAAAAGTCACAAAATTATTAAAGAAGAGCACCACCATGACTTAGTGATTAGCATTCCTGCCTTGCAGCATAAAGTCAGTTTGACTCCGAACCAGGACACTACCTGCACTGAGTTTGTATCTTCTTCCTGTACTTGAGTGGGTTCCATCTAACACTCCAAAGACAAACTAGTAAATTATTTGGCCCGTCAAATTTGCTCTAGTCTGCGTGTGCAAGTATGTACGCATGTGAACTAGGGACCCTAGACTCTTGGAAGGCAGGCCTGATGTGAATGTGCTGCACAAAATGTTGGTGCTATACAAGTACCTGTAATAAACAAACTAAATAACAATTACTTCTAAAAATGCTTCTAAATTAAAACATTTTTTTAGATTTAGGTGTTTAAAGGGAATCTGTCAAAATAGAAATACAGGATTTGACACTGCCGACTTTAAAATCATTAGGAGCCATGTCCTACACGTGCCAGCCCTCACTATTGATCACCAAGGCAGTCCAAAGAGGATCCTTTTTTTTTTTTTTTCGTTTACCCAGCGTGTTGAATGAAGAAAATGGCTTGATCCCTCCATCCTTACATTTGATGTCCATGGAGAAAGTGCTGTCTTCCTGAAAGGTCACAGGATTATGCTACCAGTTTTGGTGTAAATAGTGCATAGATGCATTCTTCTGTAATGTAGTAACTTAGCAATCACTTTGACTGTGGCTGCTGTGCTAGTGGAAGTCCTGATTACTTCCTCTGCTTTTCCCGAATTAAATTCCCACCCAAATTTTTGTCCTCAGCACTATTACTTCAATAAGATGCTGTCAGTAACGGTAAGCCTGGCAATAGTAGACGTGCATCAAAATGGTATAGGGCGAAACCAAGCCAACAAACACAACCTGATTAAAGTCTAGTTAACAATGGATAGTATAATAAATCAATTTGTATAGCTAGACATGTTAATCAGCTGGATAATAAAAAATTGATTGGTAGAAAATAACATGCCCCTGGAATTTGGACCACAACTGATGACAGAATTCAGGAAAAAAAATGTAAATAGTGTGTTCATTATATTCAAATTTACCTGAAAAATAAAACTAATCAGCCTCTTTATAGCACTCTTGTCCTATCAACAGGTCAGAATATAGATAAACTGTTCATGGCATACTGCTGTATAATGGACAACTGACACAGAGCCTAGCTGTTGTGTGAGAGCATGCATGATATAAAATTTGTGTATGTAGTATAAATCCGGAACTGTGTTTAGAACTGCTATGCAAAATCGCCATATACTGCAGTAGTTAATGGTCTTAAAGGCCTATTCACACCAAGCTATTCATGCATTAGCGTGAGATGCATTAAGGAGGACCATTCATTTGAATGTGCCTTAATGCACCACAAATCGTACATAAGCCGCATCTGGTAATGCAACACATGCAATGCACAGTGATTCTTCTTTCCAACTAGAAGTTGAAGCTTAACCTTTTCACAAATTTTCAAATCACCTTTTTTTGTTCTCTTGCATAAAAGCCTAATGTTGACAGCGCTCAATAGGTCGGTAAAACAAGGTAAAATGTAGACAGAACTGAATGAGTCAGAGCAGGGACTCATCACTCCTTCTTCTCCCTCCCTCCATGTGGCTGCATCCAAGGTTTCCAATCCGAGACAGAGTGTCTGAAAGGAGGCCACTACGGCAGTGCTCTACCTTTAGAAAACCCACAGAGTTCTGGGAATCTGAGGATAAGTATTAAGTGCTCATTTGTAAAACAAAGATTTAAATCTTTAGTTAAATAAACATCAGTGTAACATTAAAAAAAAAAGATACAAAAAACTAACCCAAAGCCCATATAGTTTTACTTTGAAAAACAAACCCGAAACCCCAAAATACACCTAACTTGTTGAGCTGCACAGAAATGCCTGCAAACATACCTACGGCACCTGACCTAAGAAGGTTAGTTGAGGAGAACATTCAGAGACTGTTCTTCGGTGCAAAGCTTAGCCAGAATACAATCTAGTATGATTAAGTAGAGATAAATGATATATAGGATTTTAATTTCAACCTCAAAGTATAAGGCAGTTTAAAGGAGATTATACTTATTGTTTAACATAATAAATGGCACAGGCCAACTCTCAGCCTTATTAGGCATCCCTTAATCTGCATTCTAAACAAACACTGAAATATAAGATTCAGCGGCTCATAGTGTTACGTTCAGGGAGGCTGAGGAACCTGATATGCCCTTTGGTCTCTTTTCATAGTCTGAATCAAAAGCTTTACATAATTAAGACCTGATGCTGAAGGAGAGCTGTGCTTTGGTAAAGTGTTAATTGTGTTTCAAATAAAATCCTCTTCTCAGCTAATTCTTTATTTCTTAACGATATATAAGAAGGGGAAATGGATAAAATTCCTGAAAAAAAGTCTGTACGAGTATAATCTTTTAGAAATGCTAAATATTTTACTTTGCCATTGTATAGGAAATAAAAGATCATTTTGAAGACTTACTATATATTTCCTTTCCACAGGAACATATACTACATTTGTGCTTACCAGCTATTTCCCAAACCTTTTACCACTGATGTAAACTTCAGGAAAATCTCTTGGGAATGTTGTCTAATCTGAGCTCTAGCTAGAAGTCTGAATCTTGGGGTCACTGCAGCCAAACCGGTCATACTTGTGTTAGATTGCTAAGGGTGGCATCTGTTCATGCCATGAAAACAGATGACTGGATATAGAAGCATGTCAGCTTTACAATCTCATCTTTGGCTGATGGTGACTTGGCCTGATGGGGTCTGTCAGAATGCAACACAGTGTAAAGATTGTCTTTGCTCTTCTAAATATGTTTTTAAAGTGAAGCTGAAGTTGTTTTAGATTTTTCTTAGGATTGTGATTTTTAAAATGATTTTTTAAATAATTGTATTTATATTTAACAAACTAAACAGGGTGCACATAATAAAGAATTCCCAGAACAGAGCAGAAGCTATTTCCTTTCAGTCACTCTGTGTCTAACTGAAATGTGTACAGGGCTGTCTGAAGGGAGAAGGTAAGAGGTGGATAATCTTTTAGTTGTGCGTTTCAATTTCAGCCATTTTTTCCCCCTTTTTTTATCATAAGAGTTTAAAGCATTTAAAGCATTGAAAAATATAAAAAATAGAGAACTCTACCTACTGACTTCAAATCAATGTACGAGATGTTTACATTTAATATTTATTTGTGTGTTTATGGTCACATGACCTATGTCACAGTTAACATTAAGTGCCCTCCGCTGCCAGAGTTTAACATGGCTAAGGTCAAGTGCCCTCTGCTGACCTATACCATGATAAAAGGTCAAGTACCCTCCACTGAACTCTACTATGGCTAAGGTCAAGTGCCCTCTGCTGACCTATACCATTAATAAGGTCAAGTGCCCTCTACTGAACTCTACCATGGCTAAGGTCAAGTGCCCTCTGCTGACCTATACCATGAATAAGGTCAAGTGCCCTCCACTGAACTGTACCATGAATAAGGTCAAGTGCCCTCTACTGAACTCTACCATGGCTAAGGTCAAGTGCCCTCTGCTGACCTATACCATGAATAAGGTCAAGTGCCCTCCACTGAACTGTACCATAAATAAGGTCAAGTGCCCTCTGTTGCCCCGTATGAATAAGTTCAAGTGCTTTCTGCTGACCTATACCATGGATAAGGTCAAATGCTCTCTATTGACCTACACCATGAATAAGGTCAAGTGCCTGTTACTGACCTATACCATGAATAAGGTCAAATGCCTTCTGTTGATGTATACCACAAATACGGTAAAGTGCTGCTGCTAATCTATACCCATGAATAAGGTCAAATGCCCTCTGTTTACCTATACCATCAATAAGGTCAAGTGCCTGTTGCTAACCTATATCATGAATAAGGTCAAATGCCTTCTGTTGGCCTATACCACAAATAAGGTCAAGTGCCCACTGCTGATCTATTACATGAATAGGGTTCAAATGCTCCGTTAACCTATACCATGAATAAGGTCAAGTGCCTGTTGCTGACCTATACTATAAATAAGGTCAAATGCCCTCTGCTGACCTATACCATGAACAAGGTCAAGAGTCCTTTGCTGACCCACTTTAAAATAAAGTTCTTTTAACAGATCTGACTGAGATAAATGTATTCAAGGATATAGGAAAACAAGGTAATACACTGTATTTTATTTTATTTTTAAGTCATAGAATGCCTTGTATGTGGGGCTTGGTTATACCCAGCAAGCTATGTAGCATTCCGTGCCAAACAGTATCTGCAAAAGTAAATAAAATCTTGAGAAATATACAAAGGAATATAAAAACACCTAGCAGGTATAATACCGTCTCTGTATAAGACCTTGTGCACACACAGGAGCTTTAATACAGCTGTGTTCTAGCTTGGGCAAAGAATCATGCATGCTGCAGGCATACTTAATTGGTTCCCTGAAATCCATTCAATTGCATGTCTAAAAACACCATCTTAGGGGGTACAATTTTGTGCCAATCACTGTAAGAAAGACATAGATCATTTTAACAGTGTTCAAACGCAGGAAACCATTTTGACATCACAATATCCTTTTAAAAAGCATTATTGGAACAATTTTAAGCAAAAAATTATAGTGAATAAACTATAATCTACAGTAAATAAAGATATATTTTTCCTCGAAAAGAAAATTATTTTCTTTTTTGTGTGTGCCTCGTGTTTACCATGCCCACCCACGCCAAAAATCACTTTTACCTCCCTCATATTAGCAATTAATGCAGAGCCAATTCCAGGGTTTTCTAATGTATTCTTACCGCACGTTCCTTTGTTAGCGTCAGTACAGGAAACCTCATTGAAACTGTGCAGCTTCAAGGAAAAAAAAAAGATTAACATGGACTGTCAAAGATGTTGACAGCTGCCTGCAATCTCCACCTCGAGGAGCATGTTAAATCATTTCCTTACCAAGAAGGTGTTTATACCTTTAACGAATACAGCAACTGCCTTTATTTTCAGAGGATTAAACTAACTAAAATGTAGGCAATGCAACATACCTAACTAGATGATAAAATTATTAATCTGAAATTAGTTATAAAAATAATCTTTAAAAGGTTAAATCTTCCCAAAAATTATATATCAGTTTTGGGCAGATGCCAGTGAGTTTAGCCTTTGATCTCGGGGGAATGCTGGCAGTGAGAACTCTGTCTAATAACCAAGGTCAACTCCCTTGCCTAATATTCCTGGAAGACTGCAGTGTCCTTCCTGACATGTGACTGACCCTAGGCATCTACAGTGTAAGATCGTCTAAGCCAGACCTAGACAAATCCAACCCAGAGCTCAAAGCCACCGCTAAAAAAAAAAAAAAAAAAACCTAGATATGATTTTACAGGTAGTGGAAGGATACATACAGTGCCTTGCAAAAGTATTCACCCCCCTTATTATTATTTTTTTGTGTTTTGCTGCCTCACAACCTGGAATTAACATGGATTGTTTGAGGATTATCATCATTTAATTTACAGAACATGCCCACAACTTTGAAGATGTTTTTTTTTTATTGCGAAGCAAACAACAAATAGGACAAAATAACAGAAAAAGTAAATGTGCCTATCTATTCACCCCCCTAAAGTCAATACTTTGTAGAGCCACCTTTTGTGGCTATCACAGCTCCAAGTCGCTTTGGATAAGTCTCTATGAGCTTGCCACCTCTTACCACAGGGATTTTTGCCCATTCCTCCTTGCAAAACTGCTCCAGCTCCTTCAAGTTGGATGGTTTGCGCTTCAGCAATCTTTAAGTCTTACCACAGATTTTCTATTGGATTGAGGTCTGGGCTTTGACTAGGCCATTCCAACACATTAACATGTTTCCTCTTAAACCACTTAAGTGTTGCTTTAGCAGCGTGTTTGGGGTCATTGTCCTGCTGGAAGGTGAACTTCCGTCCTAGCCTAAAATCACACACAGAGTGGTACCGGTTTTGCTCAAGAATATCCCTGTATTTAGCACCATCCATCTTTCCCTCAACTCTGACCAGTTTCCCAGTCCCGACTGCTGAAAAACATCCCCACAGCATGATGCTGCCACCACCATGTTTCATTGTGGGGATGGTGTTCTTTGGGTGATGTGATGTGTTGGGTTTGTGCCAGATATGGCATTTTCTTTGATGGACAAAAAGTTCAATTTTAGTCTCATCAGACCAGAGCACCTTCCTCCATACATTTTGCGAGTCTCCCACGTGCCTTTTTCGCAAACTCAAAAACGTGCCATTTTGTTTTTTGCTGAAAGTAATGGCTTTCTTCTGGCCTCTCTGCCATAAAGCCCAACTCTATGGAGCGTATGGCTTATTGTTGTCCTATGTACAGATACTCCAGTCTCTGCTGTGGAACTCTGCAGGTCCTCCAGTGTTACCTTAGCTCTCTGTGCTGCCTCTCTGATTAATGCCCTACTTGCCCAGTCCGTGAGTTTTGGTGTGCGGCCATCTCTTGGCAGGTTTGCTGTTGTGCCATGTTCTTTCCATTTGGTTATGATAGATTTGATGGTGCTCCTAGGGATCATCAAAGATTTGGATATTTTTTTATGACCTAACCCTGACTTGTACTTATCAACAACATTGTTCCTTACTTGTTTGGAGAGTTCTTTGGTCTTCATGGCAGTGTTTAGTTAGTGGTGCCTCTTGCTTAGGTGTTGCAGCCTCTGGGGCCTTTCAAAAAGGTGGGTATATGTAATAACAGATCATGTGACACTTAGATTGCACACAGGTGGACATCATTTCACTAATTATGTGACTTCTGAAGGTAATTGGTTGCACCAGAGCTTTTTATGGGCTTCATAACAAAGGGGGTGAATACATACGCGCATGCCAATTATCAGTTTTCTATTTCTGAAAAATAGTTTTATGTATATATTTTTCTAATTTTACTTCACCAACTTAGACTATGTGTTCTGTTCCATCACATATAATTCAGATTAAAAAAACATTGAACTAAAGGCTGTAATGTAACAAAATAGATAAAAAGCCAAGGGGGGTGAATACTTTTGCAAGGCACTGTAGTTAAAAGAACAGTTAAAATGAAAAACCTCACCATCACAAGTGTTTTTGATAGGAGGTTTCATGCAAGAAAAACTTTGACGTGCATAAATGTCGTGTTTAGGCGCACAAAACATTTTTAAGTGTAGCTTTTTATAGTGTTTTGGGGAAAAACGCTTATAAGTGCAAACGCACGTAAATGTACCTAAACAGGTGTACAATATGCTCCATAGAAGCGTTTTTTCTGCTGCCTAGTGTGCATGGACTCTTAAACTTCCTTCTAATGCCTGGATGTGTAACTTCAGTACAGCTCCACTGTCATAAAGCCCATGCTCGAAAAAAATTGAGGAGAACACTCGCCCCTACTCATCTGGTCTCCAAGCAGACACTGTGTGCATTACCATAGACATATTTATTTAAACACACAAGACAATGGATACTCACTGGCAGTTAAAACTAAAAGGCTTAAAATACCAATGCTTCTGTCAGGAAGGGCAAGCCAGTAACCAAAATGTCAGAAGAACATCTGTGCACGGGTTCCCAGTAAGAAGAGCCGCACAGCGCATGCGAATGCGCAGATGCCCGAATGGTGGTGCGCGTGCATTGTGACAGTTTTTGGAACCAGATGCGCTATTTAAAAAGGAGACTGATGCCCAGGTTCATTGCTGACTGGTCTACAGCGTTCCCTGTGACCCCTGTTACCCGTTGATCTTGAATACCTGTTCCAGTTGACTTTTGGCTTGTTCCCGACTACTCTTGCCTGCCTCTGATCCTGGCTTGTCCTGACTTCGCTCCTGTCTCTCCTTGCTGCCCGCCTGTTACCGACTCGGCCTGTACCTTGACTCTGCTCCAGCTACTGCACTTGTATCTGATCTGTCCACCAGTGTATGACCTGGCTTCCCTGTACTTGTCTGTGTTCCGATCTACAGAACACCTCCTCACTGACTACCGAGTCCTGCTTCCAGTCTGATCCTGTCTCCAGCCTGCCTGCTGTTCCAGCCATCATCCTCGCCGAGAGCCTCTTCACAGTCTCATCAGAAGTTCGGTAGGGACCCGTTGTAACATCCACCCCCTAGCACTCATTTCCATTTACTCAGCTGGGAGCTCTGCTAATGTGAAGAGCAATATCTAAAGATGTGTAGATGTCACTTCAAGCACCATATCCGGTCACCGGTGTGAAGACTCCTACCTCCATATATACTTTTCTACTGAAAGCCCACCAAAGGATACTATTTTAGGACTTTAGGAGTGTTCTTCATTTACCATATTATGTGTATGACATAATGGGGTTGATTTGCTGAAGGCAAATCCACTTTGCACTGCAAGTGCACTTGGAAGTGTAGTCGCTGTAGATCTGAGGGGTAGATCTGAAATAAGGGGAAGCTCTGCTGATTTTATCATCAAACCATGTACAAGCAAAAATTCAGTTTTTTTTCCCTTGCATGTCCCCCTCAGATCTACAGCGACTGCACTTCCAAGTGCACAGTGGATTTGTCTTTAGTAAATAAGCCCCAATATATGATTATTTTAATACAAGCATTTATATAGAATCGACAATTTTTGCAGCACTCTACATACTGTACATAACATTAGCCCATGCCCTTAAGGAGATTACAATCTAGGGTTCATATATCACATACATACATACATGCATACATACACGTACACTTCGTATTGTGAATTTGGAGATAAGCCAAATAACCTGTCAGCATATGATATCATCTTGTGAATGCACAATTCTCTACTTTCAGCAGTCTAAAATGTTTTTAACTCCTTAGAGCTGGCGCTTGCCGGCCCTTTTAGGGGTTTAGTATGTCGGTAGACATGGCTTACGGTCATGTGACAACCATGATTGGCTGTCACAGTGGTAGCATGATCAGAAAGCTCCCAATCGCAAGCTGCAAATGAGAGTTCTCAGCCGTTGGTAACTGTGCCAAAAGCACAGGGCGCAAGCTCACGGCACAGCTCTACTGGCACTATTGCATGCAAATATGTGTCCGCTCGGCGCCAAGGCCCATCGGCTGGGAGGCTGCATACTTGCATGCGCTCGGTGCCAAGGAGTCTATTGATGTTTTAATTGTTTTGTATGAATAAACACACTATTAGTTGGAACACAGCTCTATTTGTTTTTTTTCTTTTTACTTGTATGAGTATTTATATTGTAAATTTTTTTATTTTTGGTCCTTTAGGCTGGGTTCACACTTATGCGAATTGGATGCGGGTTTCTCCACATCCAATTCGCATGACAGGAGATTGTGACCAGCTCTCAATGGAGATGGTTCACACAGCTTTGGGGCAGCCGCGGTCCGCATTAGAAAAAGGGTCCTGTGCGATTTTTATTAGGCAAAAATTTGCACCTGAATCGGTGAACAGGGATGCACCGGACCCCCTGCTGTGACCCGCGGGCCACATCAGTGTAAACCCAGCCTTCTGCACCTTTCACACTAGTACAACTCGTCCTACGATTTAGGACTGCAAAGTCGCATGACAAGTCGTTCCCCATGATTTCCAATCATTCATATTAGTACAACTTCAAGTCATGCCGACTTCAAAGTAGTCCCTGCACTACTTTGAATACATTGAATATCACTGAAGTCGGATCAAAGTCAGATCGCTGTATAAACTGATCCAACTTTGGCATGCGACTTGTGCTCTGATGATCTTAAAAGGAGAACCCACGCCAAACAAAAGAAACAAAGTTCTTTGGGGTGGGGGGACACAGGGCCCCCCTGCCTCAAAGCACCCATCCCCCATGTTGAGGGCATGCGGCCTAGTACGGTTCGGGGGGGGGGGGTGCTCGCCGGTCCCCATCCCTTTCCTGACCTGCTGGGCTGTGCGCTCGGATAAAAGTCTGGTATGGATTTTGGGGGGGGGGGGGTCCCCCTGCAGTTTTGTTGGCATGGGGGTTCCCCTTAAAATCCATACCAGATCGAGGGGCCTGGTATGCTCTTGGAGGGGGAACCCATGCTGTTTTTTTTTGTGTGCGTGGAGTTCCCCCTAAACATTCATACATAACAGAACATGGTATTGTCAGGGATCAAAGTCGGATCCCTGTTCCCATGTCGGACTTCAAGTCGCAGGGCAAAGTCGGGTTCGCAGTCGTACAAGTGTGAAAGGGGCCTTAAACTGTTTTTTTATTTTCCATATGTGATAATTATACCAGGTAGTGTTCCATGGAAATATCATTAATGTGAAGAATTGGTAATAGATGCCCTCCATTAAACATTTGAAAAACAAAGTAAGATAATTAGGGGAAAATTAATGCACAAGGAATTTATTTATTTTCTTAATTACTAATATTAATTGCCATGGTCAGGAAACCTCGTTTGCAAGAGCTTCAATCCGTATGCTAGTGAGACAACCAGAAACATGTCTGCAGAGCCGCAATCAGAATCAGGCTTCATTACATTGATACAATTTCAGATGTGATTTGAATGTGACTCGCATGACAATGGAAATAACATTGTTTCCCACGGTGCCCATTCACATAAATGCAGGGAAGCTGCAATGCGACTTTGGGAAAGGGCCCTGTGCTACTTTGGTGCAATTTACAGTGTGATTTGGCCCCAAAAAATATGCAAACCACATAAAAAATTCAACCAAAGTTGAACTACATAATCACACTGCAAATAGAGTCAAAATTGCATCACAGTAGTGTAAACAGAGCCTCATTGTAAAACAACTATAAACACGTCCACATACACACAATCAATACAGAACTGACACAACCATGAACTTGCCCACTCTGGAGTGAAAAAACAGGAAGTTATACAAAGATACAATGTGTATGGCTATAACATTATAGAAGGTTAAAGAGGAACTGCAGTCTGCTCGCATCAGTAATAAAAACATCTTTGCCATTCTGAAGCTTCTCTACAACCACTTTGCATATTATTTTATATATACTGTGATTCTGTACTTGTCAAATATGCCATGTCATGTCAGCAATTCTATCACTGGTATCAATTCACCAGTGGCAGGATTGCTAATAAATCACTGTTTCTATGGTGTTGTTCCTGTGCTAGGTAGGCCAGCAAGATGTTGCTCCCTTGCTGCCTCCATGGAAAGGGCAATTCCATAAAGGCAAGTGAAAGACTCCAAGGGTTGATTCTGCTGCTGAATCGCCCTTGTAACACACACACTAACACAAAAAAACACATGCACGGTAAAAGGCACATTTTAACAAACTCTATTGTGGACAGTAACACACACCAACACATTCAGTAACACAAAATACATATACATTAACACGCACCGTACCAGACACACACAGTGTAATGCACACAGTAAAAAACAACAGCACCTGTCCACCCCGAGTCCTGGATGTCTGATTTTACACAGGTGACATTGGGGCTCTCCATTGTCAGAATGCACTGATCAGCGACTGTAGCCAATTGGCTGCAGGCGGTGATCAATTAAAGTTTTCCAGCATGATTGTTTTACAGAAGCTGATCTACTTATCGATTTCTGTCCAACAGGAAGGGCCACACACAGATCTGAAATCCTTGAACCAGCCGAATTTCAATCCGTGAGTGCGCACCTTTACAGCAGTTGCCTCTTCTACCACCGACATAGAGCCCACCATTGCTATCTGTAAAGAAAATGCTCCTGTCAATGTTCCCAAGGCCAAGTTGTGGGCTATGATGTGATGGTAATGGAGATGTGTGCAGACAGGGGCTTTGCTACATCGCTCTTTGGGGCCATCGACTGCACTATAACCACTACCAGTACTGTACTAGCACTGCTATTTGCTGTGCCAATGATCCATGTCACCAGCTCACACGCTTCTTGGCCAGTCAGAAAAGAGCAGCTGCTGTCTAGGAAAGCTTACAAAAGAAATTTTAGGGCTTGTTCACACGACTAAATTTCGGATGCTCAACAAACGCTCCTATAGTGTTTGTATGGCGTTTGCATGGGCGTCAGATAGGCGTCAATGAGCTTTAGATTGGGTAACGTTTTAACACTTGTAAAACGCCCCAAACGCCCTATGCGCGGTTTCGTATCGTTTGATGAGAGGTGAAACTGCTCCACAATGGAAAGTGACAGAAATAAACAAATATTAATGCGCCACAACCGCACCAAACCCCGACAAAAACACCTACAAGAGCGTTTGCGGAGCGTTACCATATAGACTTAAATGGGAGGCGTTGGCTTCTGTTGCTGTCAGTCATAACCTGTGAGCAGAGAGTGGGGCTGAACAGGGGCTGCGTGTCTGAATAGACGCAAACAGCCTGGCTCAGGATTAAGCACGCACAACTGCCCCCATAGGAAGCGACTTCCTATGGTTGGCACTCGTGGAG
This sequence comes from Lithobates sylvaticus, assembly GCA_028564925.1. Taxonomy (NCBI): domain Eukaryota; kingdom Metazoa; phylum Chordata; class Amphibia; order Anura; family Ranidae; genus Lithobates; species Lithobates sylvaticus. The sequence continues at coordinate 303,911,213 of CM053029.1, forward strand.
AGGAGGAGCCTGGAGCGGTGGCGGGGGACCCCAGAAGAGGATCGGGACTGCCCTGTGCAAAACCTTTACACAGAGCAGGTACATACTACATGTTTTTTTATTTCAATTAAACATTTTTTTAAAGCTTTACAATCACTTTAGTTCTGTAGACAGATCCGACATGTAAAAGGGCCCTTAGGAACCGGGGGGGCCCTAAGCAATTGCCCAGTATGCCCACCACAAAAATTTACCCTAAAGAAGAGTAGGGCAAGCAGCATTCCCACTTTATATACCCAGGATGGTGGCTACCTCAACATTCATGACAGTGTTGCAAATTTCATATCACATATAATAAATTGAAAAGGTCCAGAGAAACAAGGGCCTACAACTGCCGACAATTGCAGTTGTCATATCTCCCCACTGGCTTCAATACACTCATCACTCCCTTCATTGTCTGTTTCAATGCACATAATCAGTATGACAAACAAATGGCATTTTCCAAACGCATGTCCTATATGCCTCCTTTTCTTTTAATGTATGCCAAAAGATTTTCATCCAGCTACTAGTCTTGAAAAGTTTCTAAAAGACCTGACAATCTCTGCACCTGAACCACAACCTCAGGAGCCCCCCCCCCCCCCGGCCAATCAGATTTCAAGATGTTAGATCTCACATATTTAGTACGTCAATGTCCTCTGACAACCAACCAAGCCACCCAAGAATCACACAGTCTCATGACACACAAGTACGATACCCACTGACTAGTCCCTACTTATTACTTGATCAAGCTTAGGGCAATGTAAGCTACTTATCCTCAAAAACTGTGATAATCCATTGGCCGAAAGGAGATGAACGCAGAACTACATCAAGCTAGGTTAAACGTACATTTACACATCTTACACACAATAGCATAACAAAACAAGCACATTTTCAATTTGCGTGAATAGGTGATAGAGTCCATTCAAACTTAAAGTCGCTCTATAAACTGCAAAGGGTCTATGCAATAAACATGTGCATTTACATTAGCAGCATTTCTAAAATCATTATTAACCCCTTCATGCCTAAAGGGAAAACCAATCTTAATGCCCAAGCACAATTTTGCAACTTTGACATGCGTTAGTAAAACCGTACAGATCATCACAACTATTTCATGCATCCAGGTGGATTATACCTTGTGTTTTTCAGGACGAATTGGGCTTTCATTTAGTGAAATGGATAATGGATATCTTCTGATTTATTTATTTTTATTATAAAAACTGGCCCAAAAAAAAGTAAAGTAAAAGATGGCAGGCTTAGCTGACTCAATCTCTTCCATTGCACATTTCTTTAAAAAAATAAAAAAAAAACATGAAATACAGTTACAGGGCCCCAATGGCTTTAACAGTCATACAAATGTGAACTTAGAACATCTGGAGCGGTATGTGACCCCTGCTTCTCCGGTCATCATAGCTGTAAATAATAGGGCTGGTTACTGACACATATCATAGTTCCCACTGACTTTTTAATAGTCTAAAATGGAATCTCCAGCAAACATAACAGCGGAAGTAAGCATAGAGGAATAAAATTATATTAAACCCTTAATTTTTAAGATATTTTGGCAGCTGACTGAATCATTTCCTGAGTGTGCATCTTCTTTATCTTTTAAGCCTTAAGCTGGTGCCACGATTGCTGCCATGAGTCTTCTCTTCAGGTTCCACGCTGGCGCTCCTGGCTTCTCCCCCTTGAGCAATGCCCCCTGAGAAAACGGCTTGCCCTGGGGGCACCGCTGCGTGCTCACTCCTGATGTGTCCATAAGACACCCCCTGCTCTCTCCTGATAGTTCATTGGCTTTGATTGACAGAAGTGGGAGCCAATGAGGGAGAGTCCTCATGCAGCCAAAGCTATCGTACGTATCAAACATCGTTGAATCGGAGGGGGCTCAGGTAAAGATTGGGGGGCTGGGGGCTGCACACAGAAGGTTTTTTAGCTTCAAGCATAGAATGCATATGAAAACTGTGTTCAAACCACACGTGAGATATCGCCGTGATTGGTAGAGCGAGAGCAATAATTCTAGTCCTAGACCTCCTCTGTAACTCAAAACATGCAACCTGAAAAAAATTTTAAACGTTGCCTATGGAGATTTTTAAGGGTAAAAGTTTGTCGCCATTCCAAATAAATAAAGTAAACCCATCAGGGTTTACTTCCTCTTTAAGGGCCCACACTACATGCATTTCAAGTAGTCCAAGAAGTGGAAAAACTAAGAGTTCTGTTTACTTGATGCCTACGTACGTATGCCAGACAGAACAGGCAGTATTTGTGTGTGTTAAAATAGAGCAATGTTTTGAATCACATGCTACTGCTGCAGAAATTTGTTATCCACTTTCTATGCCATCACCATGCATAGTAGAATGGAGAAATGCCAGAACAAATTACTTTCAAATAAGGTTTGTGTGCTACATGCTAGATAATGTTCATTGACCGAAGCAGCTTTCAACCCATTCATAGATAGGCAATTGGAAAAGATCTGCAAACCCTACTCTGCTTTGCACATCTCCAACATCTCATTTGTAGTGATTAACAAAATGTAAAAAATTTCTTCTTCTCCTTGTGGATAAACAAATGCCAACACAAGGAAGGCCCCGGTACTTCTTCTGCCATGTACATTTCTTGTTCTGTCACGATAGTGTGTGAAACATACCATATAACCTTCAACATGCAGCAAAAACTAGTGCCAGTTATGTAATCCTATTTCCCCCACAGCATATTATTTGTGCTGTTTCTATGGCAATCAGTAAATGGCTATCTTAATTCATTTCTTTATTTCTGCAGAATTTGGATGCTTCATTTCTATCTATGATTCAGGGTCACTGGACTCAGTGAAAGCAATAGATCAAATAGCACAGACATTTTCTAATCAGAAGATATACAACAAGCTTTCTGTGTTTTACACTAGATGTATAGCGGTGTGGATCTGTTATTTCCATGGACAATAAGACCCCTTTCACACTGGGGTGGCGGGTCCGTTAGCAGGAAAGTGGCACTAGTGTTAGCGGCGTGGCCCTTTTGCCCTCTAGTGGGGAGCTTTTAACCCCCGCCAACAGCAGAAGAAGAGGTTAAAAGCGCACATGTTGCGTTGCTTTCAAAATGCTTTTCTGGTGCTTCCAAAGCACTGCGCATTCACTCCAATGGGCAGGGGGGGTGTATACACCGCCCCAAAGATGCTGCTTGCAGGACCTTTTTTCCCATCCTGAAAGCGCCCCGCTCCGGTGTGAAAGCACTTAGGCTTTCACACCGGAGAGGCGGTTTTCAGGCGCTTTACAGGCACTATTTTTAGCACTAAAACGCCTGAAAACTGCCTCAGTGTAAAAGGGGTCTAATAGACTCTGGCAGGGCTGTCACTATGTGACTTGGCCAATAAAATAATACAAAAATTACAATTTATTCATTTTCTTCCAAGTCACTTAAAACATCAAATTTAAAATGTATATCATTCACTGATACAAAACCACAATTATATAGCAATAAGGGTTCCGTTTCAACCAGTGGAAGTCCTGCCAGCCCAGGTTTAATGGGAGCATTACTAGATAAAGTTAGTATTCTGGCTGTGAGCAAAGCAGAAAAGAACCCATGGTGGCCATACACGATAAGTGATCGCTTTCTTTCCAATGAATCTATAGTCAACAAACCAAAAACTCAATCGATATGCCACACACAGGGAAGTGAATTCAGATTGACTGTTTTATTTTTCAGAAATCATACTCATCTAGGTGGATATAGCATCTGAGCTGATCAGGCTCAGGCTCGCTGAGAGGCTGCGCCAAGTTCTGGTCCAGGCTTTTGGGTGGATCTTGACCTTTTGGTCGCAATCCTTTCCCAGCCTGAAACAGCTCTTTGACGTCAGCCGACAACGGGCTTCGGCTTGCCGTCAGCTGAAAACAGGTCACAGGAGTGCCGTAATTGAAGAAAAGTAAATTGCATAATGTATGGCCAGACTAAGTGTGTGCCATTTTTCCCAGACTTATCTCAACAAAGAGACCCTTATAGCAGGAGAAGACTGTACTGTGACCACCTGAATAAACCGAAGAATGGATTGGTCACAAGCGGAATTTTTTTTCTGGTGACGCCAGTGTGTCACGCATTGCCCAACAAATTCCTTCGCTCCCCTTTTGAACAAATTCTTGTGCATCTTATAGCAGCAATTAAAAGAGTGGTACAAGTTACAGGACCAGTAAACATAGGTTCAGACTTGGGAGTCCCAGAAAACTATATAAAATGCTGGTAGGCAATGCAAACTACCAACGATGTTGTTTTGGGTGGACAGATTCTTTAACAAAAAATAATAGTGATAATATTAAGTGATCACAATAGAGTACTGTTTCAGTAAATGAAAATAAGGTCCTACTTGGCAATAAATATATGTTAAACCAGTTTATCTTTCTGCATCATATTACGTGCAAAGGCGTGCAAAGAGCCTCTGAAGTCTGAGCACTGTGGTCACACCCTGTATTAACACTTTGCTAACTTTTACAGTAGGTCATGGTTTAGACTTTTTATAATAAAGATGACAACAGCTCTGTAACAGGAAAATCACTGTACAAATATTTTCCTACAGTGCGAGTATCAGTTTTGCAACAGGATATACAGTATCTACTTCATTTTAAATGCCGTATGTTTTTATAATGGAGTACATTTCAAGCCTTTCAGTAACTGCTTCGTGCACACTGAAATTAAAGATAAAGATTTTATATATATATATATATATATATATATATATATATATATATATATATATATATATATATATATATATATATATATATATATATATATATAAACACATACATACACATATACACAGTGCCTTGAAAAAATATTCATACCCCTTGAAACGTAAATGTATTTTATTGTGATTTTATGTAATAGACCAACACAAAGTGGCACATAATTATGAAGTGGAAAGAAAATGATAAATGGTTTTCAAAGTGTTTTACAAATAAATATCTGATAAGAGTGGCGGGCATTTGTTTTCAGACCCCTTTAACTCTGGAGGAGCTGTAGAGATCCACAGCTCAGAAGGGAGAGTCTGTCCACAGGACAACTATTATCTGGCCTTTATGAAAGAGTGGCAAGAAGAAAGAAATTTTTGAAAGAAAGCCATAAGAAGTCCTGTTTGCAGTTTGCGAGAAGCCATGTGGGAGACACAGCAAACATGTGGAAGAAGGGGCTCTGGTCAGATGAGACCAAAATTTAACTTTTTGGCCTAAAAGCAAAATGCTATGTGTGGTGGAAAACGAACACTGCACATCAACCTGAACACACCATCCCCACCGTGAAACATGGTGGTGCCAGCATCCTGTTGTGGGAATGCTTTTCTTCAGCAGGGACAGGGAAGCTGGTCAGAGTTGATGGAAAGATGGATGGAGCCAAATACAGGGCAATCCTAGAAGAAAACCTATTAGAGTCTGCAAAAGACTGGGGCGGGGGTTCACCTTCCAGCAGGACAACGACCCTAAACATACAGCCAGAGTTACAATGAAATGGTTTAGATCAAAGCATATTCATGCGTTAGCATGGCCCAGTTAAAGTCCAGACCTAAATCCAATTGAGAATCTGTGGCAAGACTTGAAAATTGCTGTTCACAGACGCTCTCCATCCAATCTGGCAGAGCTTGAGCTATTTTGCACAGAAGAATGAGCAAAAAATTCACTCTAGATGTGCAAAGCTGGTAGAGACATCCCCAAAAAGACTTGCAGATGTAATGGCAGTGAAAGGTGGTTCTACAAAGTATTGAATCAGGGGGGCTGAATACAAATGCACGCCACACTTTTCACATGTTTATTTGTAAAAAAAAAATTGAAAACCATTTATCATTTTCCTTTCACTTTACAATTATGTGCCACTTTGTGTTGGTCTATCAAATAAAATACATTCACATTTTTGGTTGTAACATGACAAAATGTGGAAAATATCAAGGGGTACAAAAACTTTTTCAAGGCACTATAGATATTATATCTATAGTGCCTTGAAAAAGTTTTATATGATTGATATTGATTTATATTGACTCTGGTATCTGTATAAGCAATAAATTGCACTTTAGTGCATTGCATTGTTAATGCATTGTTTAATGTATATGGGTTACATTAAAGTGGTTGTAAACCCACTTTTAGGACTTTTACCTATAGGTAAGCCTAGAATAAGGCTTACCTATAGGTAGTGGAAATATCTCCTAAACGTGCACCGTTTAGGAGATATTTCACTTGTAGTCCGCCAGAAGTCGCTACTGTGCATGCGCAGGGAAGAAACAAACCTAAAAGGCCGTTTCTTCCCTAGCATATGCCGTAGGTCGCGGCTCCCGTGCGCATGCGCGGAAGTGACGTCACACGGCTCCGGCAAATCACAGAGCCGGAGTCCGCGGCCCCGAAGGAAGAGGGCAAGAAGATGGATGCTGCCCACACAGGGGACACGCTGGATTCTTTTGCAGGTAAGTGGTACATAATGGGCTAGTATGCGATGCATACTAGCCCATTGTGCTTTTCATTTGCAGGCTATACATGGAGAAGAAGGGGAAGTAAAACCCATCAGGGTTTACTTCCTCTTTAATTCCCTATAGAAAGTGTATTTATCTGTATTTTTTTTTTTAGCACCTAAAAAGCACAGCTGTATACAGCCTTAGAACTAATTCACACTGGTGGTTGAGGGGGTTTTTTGTTTAGCACCTAAAAAGCACCGCTGACAGCTGAATGTAAAAAAAAAAAAAAAACATTGCCGACAAAAAACAATTGGTATGGATTTTTGGGGGGACCCCACGTGGGTTTTTGTCCTCATTGAATTTGTGTTCAAAATTGATGAGATGTGCGTTTCAGATGTGTTCACATACAACATGATTCTTGCAGTACTATATATGCTATATTATTATTATTTTTTTTTTATTTGCTATTTTATTTTTCCACAAAAGTGGAGATACCGGGTCTGTTAACTGAAAATGTCTGACTGTCCAAAGAGTAGTTGTTTGGGAACAGCCCCAGCATAAAGTAACAATGAACCTATCACACATAAGGAGTACAATTTTAAAGTACATTTCAAACACTGCTAGTATACCTGGAATTTGTATTTCTATTGCTTTCTCATAATACCATATGCAACAGAAAATGATATTGCAACTAGGAAGATATGCAGTGGGAGTGAATGATTTTCTATTGCCTTGCACAATAGAGCATGTTTTCAGGCACTGGAGGCTGCAGGAGATCTGTGTACTCAGCTTACAAGAGAAAGGATGGACAGGAAGGACTTCTAAAGTATGATGATCCCCATTCATTCAATAAGCACACAGTGCAAAAACCTACAATCGGTGTGTTCATTACAATACTGGGTGATCAGCATTAGAAACATTCTAGCATGTAAGACAGCTGACATACACTATATTGCCAAAAGTATTGGGACTCCTGCCTTTACACGCACATGAACTTTAATGGTATCCTGGGATGAATTAGAGCGGAGATGGCGAGCTAGGCCTTCTCGTCCACATCAGTGCCTAACCTCACTAATGTGCTTCTGGAAGAATGGTCAAACATTCCCATAGACACTCCTAAAACCTTGTGGACAGCCTTCCAAGAAGAGTTGAAGTGGTTATAGTGCAAAGGGTGGGCCAACTCAGTGTTGAGCAAAGACTCAAAGACTGGGGTGCCATTAAAATTCATGTGCGTGACAGGTGTCCCAATACTTTTGGTAATATAGTGTATATGCAATTCAATTCAAATGTGCTGGATTTCCACTTTCAACTGTTCTGCTGGGTGACTCCCCTGACTATTGCACAAAGAAATGTGAAAAGATAGAAAAAACCCCATTACCTCTTTTCTATGGAATTTGACATGGCCATCAATACAAACAGTTTTATAACTCATGACAGAAAAACCTGTATATCCAGTAAAAGCTCATTTTGTCAACAAGGTCTGTACGATCAACTGAGACATTTCATTACATGAGAGGTGATGTTTGATTATTCTTGTTGTTTTCAAACGGGTACGTTTAGGTTGATTGACGCATTGTGCATTAAAAGCTGAAATCCAGACACACCGAAAACATCAGTAAATGCGATTATGTACTCGTTAAAAAATCATTAAAGTATAACCAAAGGTTCCTGTATGACAGTCTAAACAAGCACAAACTTCAGTTACTGTGTGATGCAGAAGGCTCATAAAGTAAACAAAAAACTTCCTGTAATTTCCCTGACAGAGCAAAGTCCTCCGTCATTTGTGTCACACACGCTCCCCCTCCTAGACACTGGGGTGTATAGCAACAGAGGCTGTGCCGTCTATCCAGAAACAGTGGGCAGGACTAGGTGCCCATTGACAAGCTACAGCCTTATGAAGCAGAAGTGACATCTCTGATAGCCACACCCCTTGCAATATTACCCCATTATAGTGCGAGCAGGTATGGCTTACATGAGAGAAACAACTCTGCAGTGAATTCAGGAGCAGTGCAGCATTGTTGCCACACTATCACAGGCAGCTGCATTGGGGGACTTCACTGGCAGGCTCAACAGGTATTCGTGGCAGGGGAACTACAGGAAACCTTAACAGGAAAGGCACTTATAACTAAGTGCTGCAGCACAGTTTTTTATTTTAACTAGGATAAAGTACCTAATTTGTTACATCAGCCATCTGTAAGGTCCTGCACACCAGCATTCAGATAAAAATAGGTAGGGTCAACACTACGAACCAATCAGATTGTGTCACAAGTACGTATGCTAATAGTGAGCATTCTGACAGGAGGACCACTCAGAAAAGAGTGAGCAATAGGAATGACCTAATTTGTCTCATCACCAGACTGCGACTGCATTAGTGGTTAAGAAGCAGGCTGTGTTGTCTGGCAGGGGTGCCTAGATCACAAACCTGGCTGTAAAAAATTACAAACCTTTTGACAGGTAGAATCAAACTAGTTTAGCAGTATATTTAAAGTGGATGTAAACCCTCTCCTATACCCAGTGAAGTGAACAGCCTCAGATGATACACAGGGATGAAACAAATCTCCCCACATAAGTTTTACATGTATATCTGCTGTCTTCAGCTTGCTATATTCTTTAGAATTCCAACATGGTGTTAGAATTTTTTCTTCCTCATTCAGCTGTGGGAGTGGTGTCTGGGCTTACACTATGTGACGGCAGATTGGAGGAAAGGCACACACCTCCACTCCACATAGGCAGAAGAACAATGATACTTTCAGAGCTGTGCTATGACAAAACAAGCTAAGCTCTCTGCTAATCTATTTCATGCTGGTTTTATCTCCCGTCTCGGACAACTTGTCAGAAGTTATTATGCTGATAACAGAGGAATGAAACAGCAGAAAGATGCGAGACTGTGCTTTGGAGTGATGGAAGTAAACACTAAAGATAGATGTGCCTAGGTCAAATTTCATGACTCGTCTAATGAGGTGCCTATCACCACGTAGACTTATCTCCATTATTCACATCTGACAGGTTTATTATGCTAATGCAAAAATAACTTCTGGAGGTCCGATGCCTGTGGTCTCAGCTCCTTCATGTGCAGAGTCGCTGAAACTGCTATGCCTGCCCAACCCCCCTTCTGCCTATTCACAGAAGCCTTTGCATGTGAACTACTTTGCAAAATACAAAGGCTTCTGTGAATGGGCAGCAGAGGGGAGGGGCATGCATAGCTGCAGTGTTTGCTTCAGAGTGTCCTCTGGGAATGCAATAAACCTATTTCATGTAAGCAAAAAAGAGATAAATCTTGGAGGTGACGTGCACCTAATTGGACTTAACTTACAGTATGCCTACATTCCTGGCATTCAGCTTTAATGTGGCCCCCTATCAGAAATAAATAGGATCCATTGCCTGGATTAATATTGTGTCAACATTCAGAATTGCACCTAGCGTCAGGGTTAACTGTTTTTAAAACATGGGACGATTTATTCTAGTTTGTTGTGTCAAGGCTAGAATAATCTAGTAAAGTTGTCAAGAGCTGGTGGCCCCTGAAACCAGTGGGGAACACTGCAAAAAACTCATTGCAATATTTAATTTAATGCTCCACTGGTGTGTGCCAATGGTTTAGGAAGGTGGGAGTGAGCAATAAAATGTAAAGAAAAACTAGGAATGGACTAAGCATCACTCATAATGGAACATTTGTAAATGCAATTCTCTTCTGAACGCGGAGCATTTGAGGACATCAGCTAGAGAATATATATATTCCATACCAATGGAAACGTTTATGAGAGTGTTTCACAACCCTTGTTAAATATACATTCCGTCTCAGGATGGGGGAAAAAATATAAGTCAAAATAAGGGTCAAATCAGTTTCTGGGCTAAACCAGCAATCATTGGAACTGACATTACAGGCGCTAGACAAGTGCCAATTATTTGTTTGTGTTATTAATGTTCAATTTCATTGTTAAAATATAGAACAATCATCTACCTAAGAAGATGGATAAAGTTTTACATTTCTGTAATAATAATTTTGTAAAAAAAAAAACTCACAAATTAAATGACATTTTTTCCAACCTTCTCTTGTTCCAAAGCAGCTAATATGCAGTAACCAACAACTTAAAAGTTATGTCTGCGCCCACTCCTTCCAAAATTGAAAAAATTGATAAATGGTTCTAAAGCCAAAAATGCTTCTTATCTTAATGCGTTCCCTGCCTTAAAGCGGTTGTATATCCGCAGGAAAAAAAAAGCCCTGTAAGGCAAAGGCATAATGAGCTAGTATGTACCACATACTAGCTCATTATGAAATACTTACCTTAGAACGAGGTCACTGTATCGTAGCCCCGTCCACGCCGAGGGAGCTGACATTTTGCCCTCGGCGTGTCTTCTGGGTTTGCGGCTTTGGCGCTGTGAGTGGCCGGAGCCGCGATGACATCACTCCCGCGCATGCGCGTGGGAGTCTTCTTCCCGGCAAGGTCTGGCAGCGTCTGCTGGACCTTCAGCCGGGCATTCACAGCACATATGCCACTGACGTCAGCGGCTGCATGCAAAGTGAATATCTCCTAAACCGTATAGGTTTAGAAGATATTCATTTTACCTACATGTACGCCTTATTATAGGCTTACCTGTAGGTAAAAATGTAAAAAAAAAATTATTATATAACCACTTAAAAAAGGTAAAAAAAAGTTTATGGCTTTCTCCCCTCTCCTTCCCTGTGTGAATGGGGAGAGGGGAGAAGAGACCTATTGCTGTGCACAGCTGGATCTCTTCTTCCCTCTCTTCCTCTTCACATGAGGACTCGGCAGCAGCAGAGCTGACGGCTCCTGCTGCTGTCAATCAAATGCAGTGAACAGGAAGCGGGGTGGAGTTAAACCCCACTGTGTGCACAGCTCCATAGACACACACAGCTCGGGATCAGGTACAGGAGGAGACAAGATTGCTAGCGGGGACCCAAGAAAAGGAGGTTTAAAGTGGTTGTAAACCTCAGACATAAAATATAAACAAAGGCATATCCTTCTATAGTGTGTGCTTGTCTAAGTCCAGAGCACTAAGTGTCATGTCTGTCCACGGTCTCAATCCTCTGTTATCTGCCTGAGTCACTTCTGACAAGTTTTCCTGACAAGAGATAAAAAGGTGACAGGGGAGGGACCTCAAGCACGCAGCTTGTGATTGGCAGCCTCAGCTCCTAGAAAACTAAGGGAGTCAATTCCTGATAGTACTTACCATAAAATCATTTTTTGAAATCCAGGAAACAGTCAAGAGTTCACAGGGGGCAAACGAGAATATGAGTAAACATTACTAGCACTAGATAATTATTTGTATTCCAAGACTGCAGAGGATAGGACCCTTAGCTTTGTATGAACTGTGAAAATCTAGGAAGCTGACTCTTCTCCTGAGTGTGGTGCTCCCTCTAGGTTGCATGACAGGAAAAAGAACACAGAGCACAAGCCTACTTAGTAGATAACGTCAGAGTTCTATTCTCTAAGCCTTAACCATTACTGCATTAAGATGGTTGCAGCAGGAAATGTAAAATGGTGCCCAACTGTAGCAACTGGGAGGTAGATCCCAGGTCTGCAGCCCAACCAGTCTTATGCCCCGTACACACGGTCGGAAATTCCGACGGAAAATATCCGATCGGACCATGTTGTCGGAAAATCTGACCATGTGTGGACTCCATCTGACTTTTTCTGCCAGAAAAAATTTGACTTTTTCCAATCGTGTGTAGAGAATTCCAACAGACAAAGTGCCACGCATGCTCAGATCAAATTAGGAGACCAAACCTATTGGCTAATAGCCTCTATGTAGTTCCATCGTACGCAACGAATGTCACCACGTTCAGAATAATCGGATTTTCCGACAACTTTGTCCGACCGTGTGTATGCAACACCAGTGTCAGACAAAATCCGTCTGAAAAAGTCTGACGGATTTTGTGGTTGCAATTTCCGACCGTGTGTACGGGGCATTACTCTCTATCCGAGTCTTTAGAGACAAGGTCACTTCAGAGGATGTGACACAGTTCTGGACCTAGAGAGCTGTCAGACAAAAATCTGAAAAGCACCACAATGTAGAGCCCAGTGCCCAAAGGTCACATTCCAGTTTAGCCCTATAATCATCCAGTCCAGCAGGGTCCAGGTATGGCCTCCAAAACTGTTGCTGAGGTATACGCCAATCTGGATAACTGCTGTGCAGAGACTAGATCAAGCAGCAATTTTCAGGTCTTAATTGAATTTAATGAAGAAAAAATATCTACGGTAATAAAATAAAACAGTAAGTAGAAAAGGCCTATAGATGTGTTAGATGTTTTCTCAGCAGAGCTGGGGAAAAGGTGTCCAACCTCCTAGGACACTACCAAAAAATGTAAAGAGGTTCAGTCTGGGTACAAAAATGTTTTAAGTCAGCAGTTACAAATACTGTAATACAAATACTGCTGACTAATATAAGGACACTTATCTGTCCAGAGATCCAGCGCAGTCCTCACCCACGTTCCTGGCGCCGGAAGCCTAACTGTGGGCAGCCGGCTATGCAAATTTCAGCTTCACAGCTGGTTCCCCACTGTGCTTTGTGAAGGGTCCCCTAGTCTTCTGGGGCCCGTGACATGTCCCAGAACACTGCAGGGAGGGAGGGGAAAAGGAAAAACTTCCGCTTGGACTGCCTTTGCGATTGAGGCAGTAGTGGGAGCAGGTATCTGTCAAAGCTAGGTACCCGGGCCGATCCACCCCCAAAAAAATAACATGTCAAATATGGAAGAGAAGAGGGGGAGGGGGACTTAAAGCAGAACTTTCCCTTTTTGGGTGGAGTTTCACTTTAAGCATGATGGTTAGAGGTGGGGGTTATACATTTTTTTTTTGCCAGTGTCTCAAACTCCTATAGGTGGTAGTATAATCCAACTGTTTCTGAATTCCCAAGATTCCGGTGTCACTCAATGAATGATAAATGTAAAAAAAAAAAAATGATTATTTTTCTCCACACAGGAATCATGATCATCACAGCATATAATATTTATTTTCCAACCGGTGAATTCTAGTTTCAACCAAAACATTTCCTGCATATCGAGACAGAAAATGAATCCGAGACACAAAGCCTGATTTATATAATTGAACAGTGGACTGTGGTTACCACAGGGACCAATCCGTTTTCCTATTCAGCTTAGGTCTGTGAAAGAGAGCAGATAATAGGCTAGTTGATGTGGTTAACGTTCCTATTCTCCTTAGCTGCAGTTTTTTATGAAGCAGTTTGATCATCTCTGGCGCACCACAATGAAATACTCACATAATACCGTATGCTTCAGAAAAGGTACGAGTGACCAGAGGGCAGCCAAGACAGACGTGATCTTGAGTCAGCAGGGGCCTACATTTAGCACTGTGTCTTGGGCAGCTTCCCACTCTGCCCCATTGCAAAGAAAAGTTGGCAGGCTGCACCAACAAGTCCGCATAAGCACTGGGTTTTCCATGAAGTGTGAGAGCTTGTTCCGTGACTAAATTGTTCATGTGTCTAAAGTAATAAATCATTATGCTGATATATATTTGGGAACAGGAGTACAAGAAGACTGGATTATTTTACTATAAACACACAACCCTAGTGGGCTGGATGGAATTCTTTTTACAGAGGAAAACAAAGACAAAGTTGTGCATGTAAGAAAGGATTCTTCCATAATCATTTTACATACATTTATAGGAAAAACAGGTGGAACACAATTTCTTCAGGAAATTGTGACCAATGGCCCCTCTGCTTAAAGAAGAACTCCATGTGGAAGGAGGAGAGTGTAGAATGTACATTAGTGTGGAATCCTGACACCCGAAAGTCCTGGAGCCCACCGGCCGGCTACTGAATTTCCCTCCGCACATTGTCAGCCCCAGTACAGTTTACAAGAAATCAAAAAACTGAGAGATACTTTGTTTTTAAGATGCAAATGCTAAAGTGAAATAGTGAAGGTATTGTGCTACCTACACAATAAATGACTTGGATCCACATATGACTAGGGTAGCCAGTTTTTTGCACAGATCCGACTATAGACACAAACCCAAATATAAGGCTCTGAAATGTCAAATCCTAAGCCAAACATCAATGCTGTGTGGGAAACAATGGAAGCAGTTTTTATAACGTCGACAAAATGTGCCAAATAAAGTTGTGATATCATGGAAATTTCCATCTTGGTTGAGCAATTTCAATTCGATGGCAATGCTTATTATTAACAGATTAGGTACACAGCAGCCCGACATGGCTGGTAATCTGCTTCTGTATGGGACCAGTAGGAACAATGGGGGTTATTTACGAAAGGCAAATCCACTCTGCACTACGAGTGCAAACTACAATTGCAAAGTGCACTTGGAAGTAAAGTCGCTGTAGATCCGAGGGGGGCATGCAAGGAAAATAAAAAACAGCATTTTAGCTTGCACATGATTGGATGATAAAATCTGCAGATCTTCCCCTCATTTCTGAGCTACCCCTCAGATTTACAGCGACTGCACTTCCAAGTGCACTTTCAGTACAATTTCAAGTGCACTTGTAGTGCAAAGTGGATTTGCCTTTCGTAAATAACCCCCACTGTGCGTGATAAATATATGTAAATGTACAGATAGAGTGTGCCAGTCTTGGTAGCCCAAGCCTAATACATTTTGATTGGGAGCTTTCACTAACACAAAGTACGACAATTTCTGAATGACAAAATAAAAATTCAGAAGTGATGTAATGAATCTGTATTGTATTTTCAGAAGAAAATTCTACTGATTAAACTAAACTTGTACAATCTGGTACCGTACAAGAAAAATCTTCGCATTTGTCCCTTCGGCTAATTTTAGACAAAAGCTGTGTACGAACGATCAGATTATCGTACAATCGATTTGAAAGCAGTATTTTTTGTACGATATTCTGATCGTGTGTACTAGGCTTTAATCAGTGGTCTCCAAACTACAGCCCTTTGCTTGCTTTTATCTGGCCCTTGGGGCACTATTTAATTTACTGACACCAATGAAGGGCACAGTTCCTCCCAATGGCACCAGTGACGGGGCACAATTCCTCCCAATGACACCAACAATGTGGCTCAATTCCTCCCAATCACACCAATGATGGGGGATGGTTTACTCCCACGGATGCTGGGACATTTTGTACTCCCGATGGCCACAGTCCGGCCCCCCTAAAGTCTGAAGGACAGTAAACTAGCCCTTTGTTTAGAAAGTTTAAAGACCCCTGCACTAAATTTATTATCATTCTCTGAATACATTTACAAAGTTGTGCAGTGCTTCGAAAACAACAACTATATGTAAAAACTAGACTAAAGTGTAAAGTGAACTCCTGAGAATCTTCATCAATTATACCCCTCTTCTTACTAATGTCAGGGTGTTTTCTAAAAGAAGTATGCGTGAAAACCTGGCACATTTGCCAATATGGCTGTGCCCACTTGCCAGGAATGTGCAAACGAAGCAGGAAAGAACCAGACCATGCTTGGGGCGGTTTTCAGGCACTTTAGCGCCGGACATCTGCCTCTGCTAAGCGCCTGAAAATGCCTCCCATTCATTTCAGTGTGACTTTTCATACTCAGGTGGTGCACTTGTGGGATGGTAGAAAAAAGTCCTGCAAGCAGCATCTTTGGGGCGGGTTGGGAACACTGTATACAGCGCTCCACAAACACCCCTGTCCATTGGAATGAATAGGCAGCGCTTTCAAATCGCTTTGAAAGGGCTTCAAAACGGGAGCGTGCTTTAGAACCAACATGGCCCCTGTGTGAAAGGGGTCTAAACTATATTCTTGTTCTCCAAAAATAACCCATACACATTCACTACAGGTATGGATAATTATATATAGTTACATTGGTCCAGCTTAGACCAATGTAACTCAGCATATACCATACCTGTGGGATCCTCCTAGAAGCTGGAAACCAATGTAGTAGACAATGCTACTAGAGTGATCTCCAATAGTTCCCAGGTCCCATGGCAGTGGCTGCCCTGCTGCATTGAGAAAACAGAAGATCTATGCCTTTTCTCAATGAATGCAAAGTGTTCTCTCATTGCACAAGGTAAAAAAACTGAGAAGTATCGCCACGCTCTCCCACCTTGTCCAATCAGAGAACGATTTGCCTTTTTTCTTTTTTTAGTTTTGGCCAGGGTGAAGGTTTAAGACACCCGTCAGGTATTTATTGCTGTCTGTGTCCCCATTAGGGAGTTTCACCCGCTCTGTTATGTTTAATGTCATCACTGAGAGTGGAAGTAAAGGAGTGAAAGTGAAAGAAAAAGCTACAATTTGGGTTATCACTGGAACAGGAATAGAGGGGAAATCTTCCAACAGAGTCACTAATTATGGTGATTCTGGTGAAAATCAGGCATTTTCTCTCCCTTCCTGTTTTGGCTATGGGACAGGAAGTGAAGAACAATCTCACCAATGGGACACAGATGGCAACAAAAAAAAAAAAAAAAACGGACAGAGGTTGTCGCCTTTGGTTCTATTTTAAGTCCACGGGAGCCTCATATCAATACAAGCTAAACAAAAGAATCTGTTAATTTGTACATTCAAACAATGTTTAGCTGTTGCCTGTTACAAGTCCGATGGCCCCTTAACAATTCATGAATGATGTTGTTTCGATTATATAACAACATTTTTGGCCAGAAATTATGCTGCAGTAAAAACAAAACAGCTGTCGGTAGATGACCACATTTTTTTATTTTTTTTAACAAAAAAATGAAACTAAGACTACACCCAGCTTGCAAAACCTACTGTTTTCATATAATACAAGTATAAAAAGACACAACTAATGTGACTTGTGTGGAATTGCAGTACCAAACAGGGTGTGAGTGTTTTATAGATACAGCAGCCCTAGGGAATGACAACAAGAAAACTAACGTGTCACTAGGGACAAACTCACTACACTAGAGTAATCTAGTTCCTAGCACGTTTCCCATTACAAGCTGATTGACTGGCCTACAAGGCCTAACCCCACATTCAACAGCCCTAACTGCTAAACAGTGCCATGAAGAATAGATTTTGTATAAATATAAATGATAAAAGGGAATTAATTATCTAAATATGTGATGTATTTTTTATATATGTAGTACATTTAAAGCTAGCATTTTTAGGTAGAGTGGTGAGGGGTTAGAATCCCTATGAGGTTTGTATTGCAATCTGTGTGCGGCTATAGGAGATTCTCCCTGTTTATTTGTCCTAATAACCACTGTCCCCGGGACTAAAGTAAGTGCAAATCCAAGTTCAACATTTTAAGTATACTACAAAGACCATAATGTCAAACAGTCTCAATCTCATATACTAGAAGATAAAAAAAAAGACATCTGTTCTGATGAAAATAAAAGACTTAAGAAGGTTAGTTACACGTATGGATTGTACTGCAAAGTGAAAAGAGCACATAAGGCCCAATCCACAAGGCTTTATAGAAGAATCTTACTGTTAGCCATGTGACTTTCATTTTCAAAATTCATTGGACTGTCACTTTTTAGAAAATGTACACAGAAAAACATAACCACACGCCAGCTATGACCCACAATAAGAGTATGTCTTTTGGGCCTGGCCACCATGTTAGAATCAAGAACGCTATTAAACTTACTATTTAACTATGCAAGGAAATCATCATACTAAAATGGAAAAGCTTTGATCCTCTTACTTATGGAGAGCTCTGACAAATTCTTCTCTACATTTGTACAAAGGTGACTAAGCTACCAGAGGTAAAGCAGCCAAGTTTGAATGGGATGGCTAGCTTCTCTACATGGGGAGGGGAGGGGGGATTTACTAAAACTGCAGCGTGCAAAATCTGGTGCAGCTCTGCCATGAAACCAATCAGCTTCCAGGTTTTAGCCCTGGTTCACACTGGAGCGTTTTGACATGCGATTTGACATGTCAAATTGGCAGCAATTGCCACATCTGCGGAGCTGCAGCGATTTCAAAAAGTAGTTTCTGTACTACTTTTTGCAATTTCGGGCTGCGATTTACATTGACATTTGTGCAGAAATCTGCAGCTCAGTGTGAACCCGGGCTGATTGTCAAAGCTTAAGACCCCTTTCACACTAAGCCGCCCCAGGCGCCAGCGGTAAAGTGGCGCTATTTTTAGCGCCGCTTTACCGGTGCTATTCGGCCGCTAGCGGGCGGTTTTAACCCTCGCTAGCAGCCAAAAAGGGGTTAAATCCACCAGAAAAACGCTGCTGCAGCGCTGCCCCTTGTTTTCAATGGGCGGGGGTGCTTTAGGAGCGGTGCCAGCGCACCGCTCCAGTGTGAAAGCCCTCTGGCTTTCACACTGGAGTGAATGGAGCCGCTGTTTCAGGGCACTTTGCAGGCGCTATTTTTAACGCTATAGCGTCTGCAAAAGCGCCTCAGTGTGAAAGGGGTCTAATTAAACAAGCTGAAGTTAGAAGCTGATTGGTTACCAGGCACAGCTGCATCAGAATCTCAGTGCTCCAGTTTTAGTAAACCTTGCCTAAGCCACCACAGGTAAAGCAGCCAAGTCTGAAAGGGATAGCTAGCTTCTCTACACATCTCTAAGGCCCCTTTCACACTGGGGCGGTTTGCAGGCGTTATTGCGCTAAGAATAGCGCCTGCAAACCGACCCGAAACAGCTGTTGCTGTTTCTTCAGTGTGAAAGCCCGAGGGCTTTCACACTGAAGCGGTGCGCTTGCAGGACGCTCAAAAATGTCCTGCAAGCCGCATCTTTGGCTCGCTATAGGAGCGGTATATTTACCGCTCCTATAGCGCCCGGTCCCATTGAAAACAATGGGGGAGCGCGCCGAACCCGCCCGCAAAACGCAGCTGCAGTGGCGGTTTGCGGGCGGTATTGACGGTATTAAACACCCCGCGAGCGGCCGCAATGCGCTGCTAAAACGCCGGTAAAGCGGCGCTAAATATAGCGCCGCTTTACCGCCAGCGCCCCCACCGCTCCAGTGTGAAAGTAGCCTAACTGTGATAACTCACCTACTTCCCAAAAGTACACACCAAACTAATGTTAACACTGGACACACTTTTAAATACTTGACAGACGCTGACAAAGCTTCTTGTCAATGAGCTTACTGCATATATAAGTGCTAAACCACAAGCAAGATGCATGACTAGCAAAATTTGAAGTTTGAGCTGCTGTTCTCTGCAAATTACAGTAGCTAAGGAGAGCCTAGAAAACAAATTAAAAGAAGCCACAGCTCCATATGCTGGATGAATATGAAAATATAGATCAGGCTTCACTAAATGGCGGACCGCAATCCGGATCCAGACAAAGTCACTGTCCTATCTGGACAGCCACAGTCCTGCCATTTAGGAGATGATTCTTTCTCCCTGCCTCGGCTGCTGTCACTAGCACAGCAGAGCGGGAGGAAGAACAGTTCTGCACACAGAGCGGGAGGCACAGCAACACTGGATGGAGGGTGGGAGCTGCCAGAATTAACTTTCCATATATGCAGGGGGACTATGGACACTGATGTGAAAAACGGGATTGTGAAATAAAGGAGGGGGGATTGTGATGTGAAGAACCTGAATCATCACACAAACATACGATTCGGACCTCTACTGGAAGAAAATTTTACTGGTCGGACCTCCGTGAATTTTAGTACCTCTGATATAGATGCTCAAACTTGGCTACTCTCATAGAATAGCTTTAGGAATCACACTTTAGCATGGCTGTCTCCACTTATAAATATTTATACATGTGTACAGGGTGGATTTGATTTAAATCACTAGTAAAAAGGCTTGATTTAAATTATAGAGCAACTGTCATCTCTGCAGCTCCTCCTCTGACCCGCTGTTGACTTACTGACAGTCCCATTCACTTTAATGGGACGGATGGTGATGTGGCAGTGACACAACAAGGTGAGGAACGTGGCGGCAGCAGGTGAGTGGATGCCCGCTAACAGGCGCTGCCATGATGGACCTGAAATGACAGGTGATCTTTAAATGTAAGGACTGCTTCTTGCTGGTAGTTAGAATCTTTAATATTTGCAAACAAAATGAAGGTTTCCTATTGAGAATAATAGCTGTCAGGTTAGTAAAACAGCGATATCAGAACCGATTCATACAGTTTGTAGTGTACATATATTTGCAAAACAATAGGATACAGGAATATTCCTGAACATTGTTTTATCTCATGGTTACTGTGAAATTGTGTGAAAATGCAGTGCATGCTATCTCAGCTTGCAGAGTTTGGATTCGTTGAATGAGTTTACCAAAAATGTAAATATACAGCCTCATGCTACATAACCAAGCTCAATTTCCTGCTGAATAAACTAAATTATTAATGTACCTTAAATAGATTTTTACTCCAAAAGCATGTTAATAAAATACATTTGATAAAAATCGATTTAAATAAAAAAATCAGATTTCAATAATAAAAAAAAAATCATTGATGCATGTGACTGTGGGTTATCAAACTAGTCATAAATCCATTAGAATGTGGTTTCTACATAACTGCATATCAACACAATGTTGCATAGGATAATGGCACACGTGTTCTAATAATCCTGAACAGGTTCAAGCAAAGTAACAATTATTGCTTCTGCTTTCATTATTCGGTCACATGAGACAAACCACATCATCAGTACCTGCTTCTCTATGACATCATTTGCTTCTCAGGTTCAAAGCTGCTAAGAGGTTATTTAAGTGGCTAGAATACCAGTTAGCTCAAAATAGAGATTTTTACTTTTTCTGCCAGGAGTTTGTTCTTCTATAGGAGTTAAAGCTACGTGGTTCATTTCAGGTTTTGGATCTATAAAATGATTAATTTACTTTCTAACGCTGTGGAAGCACACAAGCAGCTAAAAGGAGGGAAGCGATTACTGACAAAACCTAAGGCCCCTTTCACACTATTTTTAGCAGCGCTTTCTCGTCGTTTTTGCGGGGGTTTCCGTACGCTAGCAGGCGCTTTCACACTGAGATTGCAGGGGATCCGTTTTTTAGGCGCTTTACAGGCGCTATTTTTAGCCCAAAAGCACCTGAAAAAAACGCCTCATTGTGAAAGGGGTCTAAGGAACGTCTATGAACTTACATTGTTACTGACAGGAGGCATGACTGGCAGATCCCACACTAGACAGTATAGCAGGGAAGGTTTTTGCAGAGGTGCCATTGGCTCCCGCTGCTGAGACACAGCAGAGGTGCCATTGGCTCCCGCTGCCGTCAATCAGTCAGCTAGCCAATCAGGGGAGAGCTCAGTGTCTGAATGGACACAGGGAGCTGTGACTCAGCTTGGGTGCCCCAATAGCAAGCTGCTTGCTGTGGGGGCACTGAAAAGGAGGGATTGGCCAGGAACACAGAAGAGAGATCAGAGAAGAGGAGGATCCAGGCTGCTCTGTGCAAATCCACTGCAACAGAGCAGGTATGTATAATATGTTTGTAATTTTTATCGGAAAAAACAAGCAAGACTTCACTATCACTTTAGAAATGATTTTAAATGAAGAATATGATTTACAATAAAGAGGTCCTGAACTGCAGTTGTCCATCAATGCTCTTTCTTCTGTTACTACATAGGTTCCACTTCAACTACCAATTGAACTGCATCACATTATCAGTTAAAGCTGAATTCAGGAATTCATTCACTTTGTAAAAAGTAAAGGCCCACCATGAGTTAAGTCCAAGGAGGCGCATGACATCTCCTGAACTTAGCTCTATTATTTATGCCTGACACAGCTATTGCTCTGGCAGAGCATGCACCAACAGCAACAGCTCGGACTGTGAGAGCAGAGAGAGGCACACAGAGCAGCTATGCCACCCATCCCCTTTGCTGCTGCCCATTCAGAAAAAGCCTTCGTATTTTGTGAATGAGCTCACAGAATACAAAGGCCTCTGCGATTGGGCAGGAGGAGGGTGGGGCAGCGGGCACAGCAGCTGCACCAACTCTAATGTTGAAGATGTTTAGACCTGAAGTAAGGGGTTTCCTGAAATACAGCAATAGCTGTCCTCTGGGACTCCAATAAAACTGTCAGATTTAAAAAAAAAAAAATAAATAAATAAATTAAGCCCAGGAGATGTCAAGCAGCTCCCTGGACTTAACCTATAGCATGCCATTACTTTTAACAAAGGAACTGAATTCCTTGAATTCAGCTTTAACCCTTTATAAACCTAAATACTGAAGCAAAAATTGAAGAATATGAATTTGGGCCCAAACAAAATGCAAACAAGCCACCTTTTTGGTAGCTCATAATTGGAAACAGACAACCATATAATCATAAACCAATAAATTAGTAAATCTAAAATAATAGTACAGGTGATTAACCGGTTAGGACAAGTGGTTTCTGATCACAAAACTATCTGTCTTTTTGTCAGAACGCTCCTTCAACATACTCAGATTGTTATTGAATGCAGGAACCTATGCACAGGCCATCAATTGCAAAAATTAGACCATTTTAGAGTCGATCTGATAATTATTAACCACTGTACAAGGCAAAGCAAAATCCAAATTTCCTATCAATATTTGCTTAGCTATCAAACAGGAAGGATGCGATGTCCTAAAATGTAATGAACTCCATCTTCTACTCTTTACAGTCTTCATGCAACCACTTCTATTATTTCCATACCAAGATCTATTGGCTTTGGGCTGGCCATATATATACCTAATTAAATTCAATTAAAAGGTATGAGCCAAGGCTGGTAAGGGCAATGTTACATTTTATGGACACTTTAAAGCCAAACTGCACCCTTAGACCCCTTTCACTCTGGGGGGAGGGGGGGGGGGGTTCAGGTGCTTTAACGCTAGCAATAGCCTCTGCTAAGCGCCTCTTATTCATTCCAGTGTGCCTATTCACACTGGGGTGGTGCGCTTGTGGGACAGGAAAAAAGTCCTGCAAGCAGTATCTTTGGGGCGGGTTAGGAGCACTGTATACAGCGTTCCCAAAAAGCCCCTGCCCATTAGAATGAATGGCCAGCGCTTTCAAAGCACATTAAAAGCGCTGCAAAACCCCCTTTTATGGGGTTAAAAGTGCCCCACCAGCGGCCGAAATGCGGCGCAAAAGCTGTACTGTGAACGCAGCCGGGCCCCAGTGTGAAAGGGGTCATAATGAAAACATCATTCATACTGGAATTTTCCAGAATACATAGAATGAATGGCATTGTTTGTATAGGCAATGCGTTCTGAGAAATTATACCAACCAACCCTTCTCTGCAGCTACTTCAGTTGGGTGGGCACTTTTTATACTAATTTCTATTGCACACCAAGTGCTGTCGGTAAAACATCCCCTTTAGTTTTGAAGGTGAGAAACAATCCCAGCCCTCCTGCTTGTGAGCAACTCTCTAGCAATAAAAAAGACAGCATGCGCTAATCCCACCTTTTGGCACCCTCTGCCTAACAATCAATATGCCACTACATAAAGCTTCGTACACACGATGAGAATATCGAATGACTGTTTTTTTTTTTTGCATGCTAGTTTCATATCAAAAACCAATAGGTTACTAAAGTTACGAAAATTCTCGTACGACAGAATACAATTTCAGAAGTGATGCAATGTATTGTATTGTAATGTATTCTTTCGTTTCTGAGCATGCGCGGTCCTGGTCACTCAATTTTTATTTTTTATGGATAAATACTATACTGAATAAACGAAAATCATTCATTCTGGTGTTGTACGAGAACATTTTTTATGCTTGTCCCTTCGGATAATTTGGCATGAGAGCTCTGCTCTCAAACCTGTGTACTAAATGATCAGATTATCGGATGATCGATTCGAAAGCGGTATTTTTAGTCGGATTTTCTCATCACGTATACTAGACATAACAGTTGCAGTTCCAAAATGGTTGAGTGTTCTGATAGGTGGTGACAAAAGGACTGTCGTATGTAAATTCCCCTACTGATGCATTTTTTAAAAGGATTTGTAAGAGCCAATTTCTAACAATTAAAAGCGAGCTATTTTAGTTTTCCTGTGTGTCTGAAGTTTAGCCCTAATAATCTGTAGTCTAATGCCGCGTACACACGTGCGGACTTTTGCCGGCGGACCTAGTCCAGCGGACAATCCCGCGGGACTTTCGAGCTAGGTCCGCTGGACTTTCCGAGCGTGTGGACTTGCCCACACACGCACGGACTTCTCCAGCGGATAAGTGAGAGCAAAAAACCGCGCTACCCTGACGTACACAAAAGGTCATACAATAGGATGGGAAAAAAAGGGAGTAAAATAAATAAACAAATGAATAAATCAATAAATGATACCTAAACCGGCTGCAGAATGGTGGGATAAACACGCATGAAATATGGAAAAAGGAAAACTGCGCCAGGTCAAAACTAAAATAACAATAATGAAAACCAATGCACATGAATGACCTGTGTATCTGATTGATAGTATTTGAGATACTAGTAACCTGAGGAATGGGGTCTGCACACAGATTCAAAAGGACATAGGCAAACAATGATGGTGTATTCACAGGTTAACAAAACATAAATGGCAGATATTCAACTGAAATCGTTCAGATATAAAACTGTGAACAATGGTAAATAATATTTGTCAAAGTCTCTATGTGAGATGAATGACCGATAGTGATGGATCAGGGTCCTCTTATGCAGAAGGTTCCACTACACCAATGTGCTCCACTTCTAGTTAAAGTGCCACCACCAGTAAGTAGGCTCCTTACCAGATATATGTAAAACAAACGCACTCAGATACGAGCTTAGGCACGAAATTCCAAACGTCAGGATATGGTTGCCCCTCAAACAGTGTCCTCCAAGATGGATCAAAACTCCAAGACCGAAGGGAGGAAGAAGCACACTTCCAAACGCCAAAATGGACAAATAAGGCACTCGGAGGTGCGTTCACAGATCCCCATGTAAATGACAAAGGCAGACCATAGTGTGATATTGTAAAGGACTAAAGAAATATTTATTAAAAACGGATATTACTCACATTCTTGTGAACAGAATAGGCAGTAAACAATCCAATGATGATTTTTTAAAAAGAGCGCCGGCCGGCATTCAAAAGCACCCTTTCTCCTTGTAACACGAACGTGGTGACGTCACTGCGCGTCCTCCCATACGCGTTTCGTCATCAACAGACGTTTTCAATGGGGATAGGGTGCGCAGTGAGCCACCACATTATATACTACCAAGCCTCGTTGCGAGAGGCAAGGAAGCGGCCATTCGACCATCTTAACTATGGGAAAGGTTGCCCATACACTGAAAAAGAGCGGGAGAAATAGAAAAGAGGACTCTTATGCCCAGTTTTCATTTAGAACATATAGATTGGGTATGTTAACAAAACCATACCCCAGTTATAAACCCATTATAGGTACATATAGCGCCTCTGTTGGAGAATGTGCTATGCATGAATAGAGTGAAAGGAATACAATGAAGTTAGAAATAGTAAAAGTGCATGGCCTATTGAGGTCGAGTGTTCATGTATGTGACTAGAAATAAAAGGAGACCCAGGCCCCTCGAAAGCGGGGAATTGGGCTCCATTAATGTGAATGGAGTCAAAAAAAATAAATGAATATAGAAAATTACTTTGAGTGAACCCATAATAGGTTAGTGACTGGTTGCCGTGTGAGTCGTGAAGGCTATATAGCATGATGGTGATAGTGATGGACAAGTGTACATAGGGAAGGGAAGGGAAAGAAGAGGAACGATACACCTTACATGTTTTAAGGACAAAAGAAGGGAAAAGACCTATCTTCTGATGAAATGTGAAAATGGGAGGGATATAGCGAAAAGAAAGTGTAGAATGAAAAATAAAAGAAGAAAAAATAAGTGAAAAATAAACGGAAAATAAAAATATTGGTGAGAAGTGAAAATGGAAGGATATTAAATATAAAAAAAATAAAAAATGAAAATGAAAATAAAAATAAAAATAAAAATGAAAATAAAAATAAAAATAAAATTAAAAATAAAAATAAAATAAAAATAAAAATACAGATAAAAATAAAAATAAAAATGAAATAACTTAAAATAAAATGAAAATAAAAATAAAAATAAAAATAAAAATAAGTATAAAGATAAAAATAAAAATAAATATAAAGATAAAAATAATAAAATTAAAATCAAAATGAAAATCAAAAGGGAAATAATAAGTAAAAACAAATATAAACAAAAA
Source organism: Lithobates sylvaticus (assembly GCA_028564925.1). Taxonomy (NCBI): domain Eukaryota; kingdom Metazoa; phylum Chordata; class Amphibia; order Anura; family Ranidae; genus Lithobates; species Lithobates sylvaticus. The sequence continues at coordinate 303,937,580 of CM053029.1, forward strand.
TATTAATGAAAAGAAAATCACTAAAAATAAATAAAAAGATTTGTAATTACACTAAATTGGAAATAATGATACAAAAACGAAATAAGAATAAGAATGAAAAGTAAGCGAATAAGAAGTGGATGGTGAATAAAGAAATTAAAAAATCATGGTGATAATGAAAATGGGAAAGTGGAAGAGGGGTAAAAAAGGGGGAGTATGTGAGTGTGTTGTCAGTGAAAGGAGGAGTGGATGGACCAAAAGAAAAAGATAACTAAGTGGATAGCATGCCAATTAGTGTGGACGAAAAAGATCGAAGGTAACAAAAAAAAGGGTGATCATGTGATAAGAAGAGATAAATGTGATAATGTGTCATGGAGACACCTATATGATACATAATGTAGCATGAAGGGGAAAAGGTTTAATATGTTCTCACTAAGGGGGTGTGGGTAATAACCTCGGGATATATACTCAATTAAGGCCCTTCCCTGCATGTCGCAACCCAGACATTGATAGGAAGAGAGGGAAGTCCATAAATTACATTACAAAATATGTAAAAACAAATATATCACAGTATGGAATACACAATTAATAGAATCATTGACCTAAGCTGATATCAAATTTATAGATAAAAACATAAAAATATATGTATACCTAAAACCTGGGATAAAGTCACGCATTATTGATAAAAGCATTTACATCTGTATCCACATTCATCCCGTAGGGGACATAAGTCTTGAGTTTATGTATCCAGGACATCTCGAGTTTGGAGATCTCTCTCACTAAATGTCCCCCTCTCCAATTGGGCTTATACTTATCCAAGCCCAAAAATAGGGTGTTGGCTGGATCCCTCTTATGAAATTGGAGATAATGTTTGGAGACGGAATGATTTTTAAAACCAGAAATGATATTTGTGATATGCTCATTTAAACGTATTTGTAAAGGCCGTTTGGTGCGGCCCACATATTGTAGGCCGCACGGACATTGTAAAAGGTACACCACGCCTGTAGAAGCACACGTAATGCAAGGTTTAATTTTGAATATTTCTTGTGTGGCAGTGGACTGGACCGAAGTGGTTCGTCTCGTTGTGCACGAGTTTAGACGGCACACTCTGCAACGCCTACATTTATAATAACCACTTAACTGGTCGAAAAAAGTTGGAGTTGGAGAGCTTTATGAGTAACCTCAACCTCAACCAAAGAGGGATTATTCTCAAGTTCGAAGCGAGCCAGTCTGAGGTCCACTACTTAGACCTGAATATATGTATTAGTAACCATTTGTTTACCACCTCCACTTTCTTTAAGGAAACTGACAGGAACTCCTTTATCCCTGTCGGGAGTTGTCACTATCATCCGTGGTTGAAAGCAGTTCCGAAGAGCCAGTTTTTGAGGCTACGGAGGAACTGCTCGGACCATAAACAATTCCTGACACAGGCTGAAGTCCTGGTTAATCGTTTTATTGAAAAAGGTTACCCAGAAAATACCCTTAGAAACACCTTGCAGATGGTGAGCACCACTAAGAGAGAAGATCTACTGACTGAAAAGAGTTCTAGGGGAGAAAACAATTTTCCAACTGGGGTACCATTTGTGACCACGTATTCAGTACAACATAGTAGCATTAAAGCTCTAATTAACAAACATTGGCACATCGTGACCAATGACTCAGCCCTTGGTGAGATCTTACCCCCGAAACCTAGAATAATCTTCAGGGGGGCTCAATCCTTACAAGGACAAATAGCTCCTAATGTTCTTAACCCTCCAGTTAGGAGTGGGGGTTTTTTCGACCAGTTAAGTGGTTATTATAAATGTAGGCGTTGCAGAGTGTGCCGTCTAAACTCGTGCACAACGAGACGAACCACTTCGGTCCAGTCCACTGCCACACAAGAAATATTCAAAATTAAACCTTGCATTACGTGTGCTTCTACAGGCGTGGTGTACCTTTTACAATGTCCGTGCGGCCTACAATATGTGGGCCGCACCAAACGGCCTTTACAAATACGTTTAAATGAGCATATCACAAATATCATTTCTGGTTTTAAAAATCATTCCGTCTCCAAACATTATCTCCAATTTCATAAGAGGGATCCAGCCAACACCCTATTTTTGGGCTTGGATAAGTATAAGCCCAATTGGAGAGGGGGACATTTAGTGAGAGAGATCTCCAAACTCGAGATGTCCTGGATACATAAACTCAAGACTTATGTCCCCTACGGGATGAATGTGGATACAGATGTAAATGCTTTTATCAATAATGCGTGACTTTATCCCAGGTTTTAGGTATACATATATTTTTATGTTTTTATCTATAAATTTGATATCAGCTTAGGTCAATGATTCTATTAATTGTGTATTCCATACTGTGATATATTTGTTTTTACATATTTTGTAATGTAATTTATGGACTTCCCTCTCTTCCTATCAATGTCTGGGTTGCGACATGCAGGGAAGGGCCTTAATTGAGTATATATCCCGAGGTTATTACCCACACCCCCTTAGTGAGAACATATTAAACCTTTTCCCCTTCATGCTACATTATGTATCATATAGGTGTCTCCATGACACATTATCACATTTATCTCTTCTTATCACATGATCACCCTTTTTTTTGTTACCTTCGATCTTTTTCGTCCACACTAATTGGCATGCTATCCACTTAGTTATCTTTTTCTTTTGGTCCATCCACTCCTCCTTTCACTGACAACACACTCACATACTCCCCCTTTTTTACCCCTCTTCCACTTTCCCATTTTCATTATCACCATGATTTTTTAATTTCTTTATTCACCATCCACTTCTTATTCGCTTACTTTTCATTCTTATTCTTATTTCGTTTTTGTATCATTATTTCCAATTTAGTGTAATTACAAATCTTTTTATTTATTTTTAGTGATTTTCTTTTCATTAATATTTTTGTTTATATTTGTTTTTACTTATTATTTCCCTTTTGATTTTCATTTTGATTTTAATTTTATTATTTTTATCTTTATATTTATTTTTATTTTTATCTTTATACTTATTTTTATTTTTATTTTTATTTTTATTTTCATTTTATTTTAAGTTATTTCATTTTTATTTTTATTTTTATCTGTATTTTTATTTTTATTTTATTTTTATTTTTATTTTTAATTTTATTTTTATTTTTATTTTCATTTTTATTTTTATTTTTATTTTCATTTTCATTTTTTATTTTTTTTATATTTAATATCCTTCCATTTTCACTTCTCACCAATATTTTTATTTTCCGTTTATTTTTCACTTATTTTTTCTTCTTTTATTTTTCATTCTACACTTTCTTTTCGCTATATCCCTCCCATTTTCACATTTCATCAGAAGATAGGTCTTTTCCCTTCTTTTGTCCTTAAAACATGTAAGGTGTATCGTTCCTCTTCTTTCCCTTCCCTTCCCTATGTACACTTGTCCATCACTATCACCATCATGCTATATAGCCTTCACGACTCACACGGCAACCAGTCACTAACCTATTATGGGTTCACTCAAAGTAATTTTCTATATTCATTTATTTTTTTTGACTCCATTCACATTAATGGAGCCCAATTCCCCGCTTTCGAGGGGCCTGGGTCTCCTTTTATTTCTAGTCACATACATGAACACTCGACCTCAATAGGCCATGCACTTTTACTATTTCTAACTTCATTGTATTCCTTTCACTCTATTCATGCATAGCACATTCTCCAACAGAGGCGCTATATGTACCTATAATGGGTTTATAACTGGGGTATGGTTTTGTTAACATACCCAATCTATATGTTCTAAATGAAAACTGGGCATAAGAGTCCTCTTTTCTATTTCTCCCGCTCTTTTTCAGTGTATGGGCAACCTTTCCCATAGTTAAGATGGTCGAATGGCCGCTTCCTTGCCTCTCGCAACGAGGCTTGGTAGTATATAATGTGGTGGCTCACTGCGCACCCTATCCCCATTGAAAACGTCTGTTGATGACGAAACGCGTATGGGAGGACGCGCAGTGACGTCACCACGTTCGTGTTACAAGGAGAAAGGGTGCTTTTGAATGCCGGCCGGCGCTCTTTTTAAAAAATCATCATTGGATTGTTTACTGCCTATTCTGTTCACAAGAATGTGAGTAATATCCGTTTTTAATAAATATTTCTTTAGTCCTTTACAATATCACACTATGGTCTGCCTTTGTCATTTACATGGGGATCTGTGAACGCACCTCCGAGTGCCTTATTTGTCCATTTTGGCGTTTGGAAGTGTGCTTCTTCCTCCCTTCGGTCTTGGAGTTTTGATCCATCTTGGAGGACACTGTTTGAGGGGCAACCATATCCTGACGTTTGGAATTTCGTGCCTAAGCTCGTATCTGAGTGCGTTTGTTTTACATATATCTGGTAAGGAGCCTACTTACTGGTGGTGGCACTTTAACTAGAAGTGGAGCACATTGGTGTAGTGGAACCTTCTGCATAAGAGGACCCTGATCCATCACTATCGGTCATTCATCTCACATAGAGACTTTGACAAATATTATTTACCATTGTTCACAGTTTTATATCTGAACGATTTCAGTTGAATATCTGCCATTTATGTTTTGTTAACCTGTGAATACACCATCATTGTTTGCCTATGTCCTTTTGAATCTGTGTGCAGACCCCATTCCTCAGGTTACTAGTATCTCAAATACTATCAATCAGATACACAGGTCATTCATGTGCATTGGTTTTCATTATTGTTATTTTAGTTTTGACCTGGCGCAGTTTTCCTTTTTCCATTCTCCAGCGGATAATCCGCCGGCCAAAAGTCCGCGGGACTTTTGAAAATGAACGGACTTGCCCACACACGGAGCAGTCCGTTCATTTCGAACGTAACTTCAGGTTACGTAGCTAGCGTAGGCAGTAAATGCCGCCGCGCTAGCTCCGCAAGCTGGCATGGATTTAAAGGGAATCCCCACGCCGAAAAAACGGCGTGGGGGTTCCCCCCAAATCCAAGTCAGACCCTCATCCGAGCACGCAGCCTGGCAGGCCAGGAAAGGGGTGGGGACGAACGAGCGCCCCCCCCCCCTCCTGAGCCGTACCAGGCCGCGTGCCCTCAACATGGGGGGTGCCCTGGGGAAAGGGGGGCCGTGCGGCCCCCCCACCCCAAAGCACCTTGTCCCCATGTTGATGAGGACAAGGGCCTCTTCCCGACAACCCTGGCCGTTGGTTGTCGGGGTCTGCGGGCGGGGGCTTATCGGAATCTGGGAGCCCCCTTTAATAAGGGGGCCCCCAGATACCGGCCCCCCCACCCTATGTGAATGAGTATGGGGTACGATGTACCCCTACCCATTCACCTAAGGTGTAAAATGTAAAGTACAAAAACACACACACTTTTGAAAAAATATTTTATTTCACTGCTCCGGGGGTCTTCTTCCGTCTTGGGGTCTTCTCGCCGGACTCCTCCGCTCTTTTACCTAGCTCTTTCACGAGCGGGGGGAGTCCGGCTACCTTCTTCGTCGTCGCCGTCGTCTGGGGGTCTCGATCCGCCTTCGGGGGTCTTCCGGGGGTCTCTTCTGTTCTTGCGGCGGTCGTCGTCTTCCGCGCCGCCGGCGCCGCCTTCTTCTTCTTCTTGTCCTTCTTGTTCTTCTTCTTCTTCCGATGTTGACCCGTCGCTCTCTCTGCCCGGAATGCCTGTGCCGCTCTGCGCTTGGACTTATATAGGGACATGGGGGACAGGGTCACATGTTCATGTCACATGGTGACCCCGCCCCCTTGCGATGTCACAGTCCCAGCATCCTCCGGGACTGTGACAACACAAGGGGGCGGGGTCACCATGTGACATGTGCATGTGACCCTGTCCCCCATGTCCCTATATAAGTCCAAGCGCAGAGCGGCACAGGCATTCCGGGCAGAGAGAGCGTCGGGTCAACATCGGAAGAAGAAGAAGAACAAGAAGGACAAGAAGAAGAAGAAGGCGGCGCCGGCGGCGCGGAAGACGACGACCGCCGCAAGAACAGAAGAGACCCCCGGAAGACCCCCGAAGGCGGATCGAGACCCCCAGACGACGGCGACGACGAAGAAGGTAGCCGGACTCCCCCCGCTCGTGAAAGAGCTAGGTAAAAGAGCGGAGGAGTCCGGCGAGAAGACCCCCAAGACGGAAGAAGACCCCCGGAGCAGTGCAATAAAATATTTTTTCAAAAGTGTGTGTGTTTTTGTACTTTACATTTTACACCTTAGGTGAATGGGTAGGGGTACATCGTACCCCATACTCATTCACATAGGGTGGGGGGCCGGTATCTGGGGGCCCCCTTATTAAAGGGGGCTCCCAGATTCCGATAAGCCCCCGCCCGCAGACCCCGACAACCAACGGCCAGGGTTGTCGGGAAGAGGCCCTTGTCCTCATCAACATGGGGACAAGGTGCTTTGGGGTGGGGGGGCCGCACGGCCCCCCTTTCCCCAGGGCACCCCCCATGTTGAGGGCACGCGGCCTGGTACGGCTCAGGAGGGGGGGGGCGCTCGTTCGTCCCCACCCCTTTCCTGGCCTGCCAGGCTGCGTGCTCGGATGAGGGTCTGACATGGATTTGGGGGGAACCCCCACGCCGTTTTTTCGGCGTGGGGATTCCCTTTAAATCCATGCCAGGTCACGGAGCTAGCGCGGCGGCAGTAACTGCGTACGCTAGCTACGTAACCTGAAGTCACGTGCTAAATGAACAGACTTGCCGATGAGCGGCAAGTCCGTTCATTTCAAAAGTCCCGCGGACTTGCCCACTAACGGCGGGATTGTCCGCTGGACTGCCAAGTCCAGCGGATAATTTTAAAACCAAAAACTTAAAACTTTGGTCCGCCGGACTTTGGCGCCAAAAAGTCCGCCGGCGCCCACACACGAGGGGATTATCCGCTGGACTTCAGTCCAGAGGATAATCCCGCGGGATTGTCCCTTCGTGTGTACGCGGCATTAGAGCCTTAAACAAATGGAAATCTTTATGCCTAGAGATCAATAAAATATACTATTAGCTTTCAGTTCACAATCATGCCATTACGTTGAGGCCCAAAAACATAACTATAACTGCTCCCATGGCATCGTCTCTATATTTCGTGGAAAATATATCTCAAATCAGATTGTCACCAGACCCACACTTCCTTAGGTGATGGGAACGCTTTAGTAAGCAAATGAATGCTTACTGACACTCCTTTAAAGTTCTCACAACAGCCAAGAGAAAAAAATAGCTATCCGAAGCATTACACGTGTTGTGTACACGCTGCGGGCACTAGGCGATTTCAGTGTTTGGGTCCGAAGTACACGGCCAGCTGCAATTCACCCAACCAGAAGAAGAAATACAATACACTGTAATACAGTGCTGCAATCTGCCTTCTGCTACAAAAACATTTAGGCTGCATTCACACCTCAGCGTTTTCAGCTCATAAAAAGCTTGTAAAAATAAAAAAAAAGGGTAAAAAAGGGTCCAAAACCTTATTCAGCGACCACATTGTTACAGCAAAAGCAACGTTTCACATCATCACGGGACCCCTTCATCAGGCGTGTGGTCACATGCCTGATGAAGGGGTCCCGAGAGGCTCCGAAGTGTTGCTTCTGCTGTAACAATGTGATCGCTGAATAAAGTTTGACCCATTCTGATGATCCATGCTGTGCTGGTAACGTTCTCTTGCTCTGACTATCTACGGGTCCAGCTGGTGGACGATGCAGCACCCACTTACATACACAGCCATTTCTACATACACGTGTGCGTTGGGAATAGCGTGTAGGAATCTGCAAAAGAGAAGCACATTTCTGTGGGGGTCAGGTGATTATGTACTTATTCCTGACCCACACATAAATGTATCTTGCAACACATTCATAAAGAAGCACTGCCTTATTAGTGATAAGAAAAGTGGAGGTCATTTTTCATTGTGTACTGTAACGTTACTTGTTGCCTCAAAAAGAAAAAAAAAAAGAAAAATTTTAAAGAGAGTCCCTGCAAAAGAAGACTTTTAATACTCTCCTATCCCGGCACCTGTTCTTTGGATATTTGCTCTCCCGAAGAGCTATGCCCATCCATATAATCTTTAGCATCCGTCTCTGATACAGAAGTCCTTCAATGCGTGCTGTGGCCCCTACGTCACTACAGAACACAGTAATGATGTCGGTGGTAGTCTGATAGAATCTCAGCATGCAGCGAGGGACCAGACACGTGGCACACCAGGAAGGGTGTTGAATGCAGAAAATTCAAGAGTCTCAGAGCAATGGGCAGCAGAAGAGGAAAGTTTTAATAGGCTTCTTTGACAGGGATCTCCTTTTTAATTATTTTTTTTTTGCAGTTGTCAGCGAAACTTTAAAAGAAAACCATCCTGAGAGAAATATGGAGGGTGTGATTTGTCACTTCTTTAAAACGCTAATTGCCTGGCTGCTATACTGAACCCCTTCTAGCTTTCAGAATTAAAGACACAACCTAGAAAAAGTATGCAAATCAGTACTTCACATACTGCATACTAATTTCAGGTCAGTGCATAAAAGTATTGCAGAGCTGAGAGAGAATTTAAATACTGTAAACCCCCCTCCATCGCTGGGGTTATGTTACGGACCCACCCGCGAAAAGTGAAAAACCGCAAAATAGAAAGACCCTATTTAAATACACCCTAGGCATGTTTTGTTAATTTTCTAATAGCATTTAAAGGTCTTTAAACACACTTTTATGCAATAGAAACACATTAAAGATAGAGAGATCAAGAGGATTTTTAAAACACAAAAATATTGTCTTAACAGTACAGTATACTGTACAGTACAGTAAAAAAATAGAGTACATAACTGCGAAAATGGCGAAATATTACCACAATATCAGAATAACAGGTCCTAATTAAAATACCGCGATATACCGGGACCGCAAAAACTGAACCGCGATATAGCGGGGGTTTACTGTACCAGCATTTTTGGAATATTGTCACTTTTAGCTGTATTTCTCTTGTGGTGGCTTCATTTAAGGGTAAAGACAATCATCTTCAGTCAAACTGAAAAGCATCCCTTTGTGGTGCTTTGTACAGTCATGTCAGATATTGCGATCGGCAGGATTTCAGCCTACACGCCATGTATATGGCTTCCAGCAGTTTCACCAACTGCATTCCTTAGAGATACCGAGCAATCATATTTTCCGGTAGGAAATAGGAGACGCAAATGTACTCATTAGTAACAGTTTTACATTAATTAGTTCAATTGCTATTCTGTGCATGACCTGTTAGTGGTAAACATGAACACAGGAAACATTACGGTACACATTACATTTTATTAAAGCCCAACTTCGGGTACATAAAAATGTAACCCTTGCAGTCGGGCAGTGCCCATACTTAATTGCTAGTTTTTGGTCTAGGGCAACAATAAAAGGAATTATACTTACCTGATCCTCAGCTCCGCCCCACAGCTAGACTGGTCGTCGAATCTTCTGCACCCTCTACGCAGGAGGGTCTACCGCCAGATCGTGGGGGAGCGGAAGATCAGGTAATTAAAAATGGTTTCTCCTTTCCCCTAGACAAAACAAGCTATTAACCCCTTAACCCCACAGCTTCACTGCAAGGGATATTTTTTTTTATCTTCCTGGACTTTGGGCTTTAAGGCTAGGTTCACACCTGTGCGTCTGCATTTTCATGCACTCACTTTGAAGTCTATGAGGCCAAAAACACACTGCTGCACCAAGAGCGCCTGCATCTTTTCTCAAGTCACACAGAAGTCGTTGCATAGATGTGAACAGGCCCCACTGACAAAAAGGTATGAATGGCTAGTCAGCCAATCAATCCATGATGGTGGTCTATTCTGAGAATATAGCTAGAACTGATGTCCAGCAGCGATCATCACACATAATCATTGTCTTAGGCGGACAGCCGCGGATATCAGGGGTTGTGCTTTGTGTTGTTGCAATGCAACACACTGCTTACTCTTTACTGAAGTGCCACAAAATGGACACTTTGTTCAAGTCTCTGCACCATAGTGATGAAGTGACATGCGATAAAGTGAGTTGCCACAACGTAACCCACCTCAATACAGACATCATATATATATAGGACACATAAAAAACAATTGTTTTCTACATGCCCTTGCATTGAGCCTGTGTTGATTTGCATAGAGATCGTGTTTGCAAGCCCTTATAATTCCACACCCCTAACAGAAGAGAATACCAAATCCTGATATAAACAGTAGTAGTGGTGAGTTACCCATTTTTTTTTGCCTAAAAATAACAAAAAATATGTTATACTTACCTGCCCCGATACTCCTCTTCTGATCCCTCTTCGGCTCTCCTGGCCCCTTCCCCTTGACGAGTGCCCCCACAGCAAGCAGCTTGCTATGGGGCAACCGAGCCGCAGCTCCGCATGTCCATTAGGATAAGGACCCCCGGGTAGGCCCACCCCCTCTCACCTCACTGGCTCACTGACTTTGATTGACAGCAGCGGGAGCCAATGAGGAAGAGTATCCCAGGCAGCCGAGTCTCTCCCTCAACTTCACTGGATAGAAATTGGCTCAGGTAAGAATTGGGGGGGGGGGCTGTTTTTATCTTAAAGCGTTTCTTAACCCAAAAAATTGGATCCTGTCCCTATAACCACTTGCCGGCCATGTCACGCAGAAATACTGTGGCACAATGGCTCTCCTGGGCGAAATTCCGTACGGGTACGTCCTACTCTTTTTCGGCCACCAGAGGGGGCGCACATCCGCTGCATGGCAGGGGACCCTTTGCGCGCGGCTGGTGGGCCCAATCGCCACTGGCCATGCGCCATCGCATGCACGTGCGCCAGCACGGGATTTGTGTAAACACACAAATCCCTGTGCTGTCAGAGGAGAGGAGCCACATCGTTTGCTCCTACTAAGTAGGAAAAACTATATGTCTCCTCTCCTAGTCAACCCTACCCCCATACAGTTAGAACACAGTGCATTTTTTATAGCACTGATCACTATATAAAATGCCCATGGTCCCAAAAAAGTGAGCAAAGTCGCAGTACCGCTTAAAAAATAAAAAAAAACGCAGATCCATGCCATTACTAGTAAAAAATAAATAAAATAAAAATGCCATAAATATTTCCATTGTTTGCAGAAGCTATAACTTTTGCGCAAACCAATCAATATACGCTTAATGCGATTTTTTTTACCAAAACTATGTAGAAGAATATATATTGGCCTAAACTGATGAAGAAATTTGTTTTAAAAAAAAAAAAGGGATATTTATTATAGCAAAAAATAATATTTTTTTTCAAAATTGTTGCTCTTGTTTTGTTTATAGCCCAAAAAATAAAAATAAAACGCAGAGGTGATCAAATACCACCAAAAGAAAGCTCTATTTGTGGGGGAAAAGGGATGCAAATTTGGGTACAGCTTAGAACGACTGCGCAATTGTCAGTTAAAGCGACATAGTGCCAAATTGTAAAAAGTGCTCTGGTCAGGAAGGGGGTAAAATCAATAAATCCAAGCTCTGCAAGCTGAGATAACATGCACTGCACTGATGCATTCACACAATTTCACAGCAACCATGAGATAAAACAAAGTTCAGGAATATTCCTGTATCCCATTGTTTTGCAAATCTATGTACACTACAAACTGTATGATTGAATTGGTTCGGATATTGCTGTTTTACTAACCTGACAGCATTATTCTAAATAGGAAACCTTCATTTTGTTTGCAAATATTAAATATTCTAACTACCAACAAGAATGAGTTCTCCTTACATTTAAAGAGCACCTGTCATTTCAGATCCATCATGGCAGCGCCTGTTAGCGGGCATCCACTCAGCTGCTGCCACCACATCCCTCACCTTGTTGTGTCACTGCCACATCACCAGCCTTCCCATTAAAGTTAATGGGACTGTCGATGAGTCAACAGCAGGTCAGAGGAGGAGCAGCTGCGGGACAGAGATGACTGTTGCTCTTTAAAAGTTATGATTTAAATCAAGCCTTTTTTCTAGTGATTTAAATCAAATCCACCCTGCCTTAATGCTTTCTCTGCTTTACGGTAAAAAAAACTTTTGTGCACAGAATCCCCCAAACCCCCCCTTTTACTTAGCTGAGCCCGATATCGATCTAGTGCTGTGCCTGAGAACAGCCGCTCTCTCTCCTTACTGGCCATGAAGGTAGCAGTGAGAGCCATTTGTTCCTGTCAATCACAGCCAATGAGAGAGTGGGGGGGGGGCATGCTAAGTGTCTCCATTGACACACACAGGTCAGCTCAAATCGAGCCAGCAGGAATGCCCTAAACCAAGCGGCTTGCTTTGGGGGCAGATGGGGAGGAGCCAAGACCGCAGGTGGGGGACCCCAGAAGAAGAGGATCAAGGCTGCTCTGTACAAAAACCACTGCACAGAGCAGGTAAGTATAACATGTTTGTTATTTCAAAAAATAGGTTTACAATCACTAAGATGTGCAGTCAGGTTACAGATTTATGTTAATGTCCGCTGTGACAGCTGGGAAAGCCTTTAGGAGAAAATAAATAAAAAACGCATTCTGTTATTTTAACACAGACTTGACAATACACTCAATTTTTATGATACTTTCATTGTTCTCCAATTCAGTGAAATAGTAAAGTCAAAAAGGTGAAGCATCTGACATCAAACAGCATTAAATAAACTTTGCACAAAGCATTCTGCACAGACAAAAGTCTGTTTTGGTTTGCCAGTACTTCAGTTACAACATCCTTGCGTTGGATCAGTAAAGACCACGTAGAGAGGGGGAACTTTGATATCCAAGGTCCACCATCCAGAAAATGAATATATAAAAGACCCACCATATAATAGAAATCAGTATAATGCAAAACAGATAAAACACAATCCTAGCAGTGAACATTTAACTTGTAAGGCAATGCAAGGAAAATATCAATGTTTACTTGTAGTAGAAATATCTGACTTGGGGTACAAGTAAAGGAAACCTGTCCTAAACAAAATATGAACTGCCACTCTGGAAATGCTAGTTGTCTACTTTCTGAGACACTGCCTGAAGAAGGACATTCAAAGAAAAAACATGAAATCTATGTTAAACCTCATGTTAGGATTTTTGGCCTGTGTACCATTAGGGAGATTCCCCTTAATTTCCAGTCCAGTAGACGCAATAGGCAGCGAGAGGAACTCTCACCGAATTGAGGGAAAACCCCTCTTATGGCTGATTCACATCTATCCAGTCCATTGGGGTGTATTAAGATACTTTGTGTATATGTGCCATTTTTTCAACAGGACTCCAAATTTTGGATTTCCTTTCACTTTCAGTCCCCATGCCAATACTCTCCTAGGGAAATAGATCTCCAAGCAGGGGCAAAACCCCTTAGGCCTCATGTACACTGCTGCTGGTAAAAGGAGGTTTAGGCGCAGGTGGGCATTTTTTTCAGCTGCCCCTGAACTCTCCTCTAGGTTATCTTATCAGTACATGTACAGGGGGTCCCCGGGTTACAAACAAGATAGGGACTGTAGGTTTGTTCTTAAGTTGAATCTGTTTGTAAGTCGGAACAGGTACATTTTTTTTTTTTTAAGTGTAGTTCCAGCCAAAAAAATCTATTTTTAAGTTTTTTAGATAACACAGAGAAGGGTTATCACCCTGTAACATTTGTTTTGCTGTCTGTGCCCCTGTTCAGAAGATTTCACCTCACCTTCTGTCCCAATGACAATTGGATTTAGAAAATTTGGGGTTGTTAGGGAAACATGGACTGGTGATAAAGCATCAGTGGAGACACCTTTTTCATACTTTTTAAAGTATAATTTATGGCCAGAGTTAAGTGCATACCTGGTACTGGTCAATAACTCTGAAAGCACTTCAGGTACTGGATCAACATAATAAACAAGCATTTTCAGGAAAACTTATTGATGTCAACTAATACAGCTTTCCTTTTAGAACACTTTTTTAGACCTTGATTGCTGTTAGGAAATTTTATAATGTTTTAGGGCTTTCTGTTGTAACAGTCCTATAGGTCTCTCTTAATGATGCAAGTACTTTAGCAACAGAATCTTCCAATATTGCGTAGATGCTGATATTTTTAGAATTTCCTCTAAGGGCTGACAGAAACACCTACTGCTTTTGAAGTACAGTGTAAGCAATAAAACATATATAATATTATATATAAATATATATATATATATATATATATATATATATATATATATATATATATATATATACATACACACATATACACACACACACACACACACATATACATATACGGCAAATTGTCTCAAATTGTGTTATTGAGTCGGTTCATGAAGTTAAAGGAGAATTTTTGGTGCTAGATCTTTTTATGTGATTACAATAGGGCTTTGAAAAAAAAAACCCCCAAAAAAAAAAACATATATAAATTTACAGTAACAGAATAGTTTGGTAGCAAATAGGCCAAGAATTTCAAATTTCCACAACCTTCCACATAAATATAATAGTAAAAGGTTGATTGTTAGTAAAGTGCAGAGTCAACGTATTACATTTATTCTGCCAAAGCACTCCTAAAAGAAGCAGCCGGAGAAAACAAACAGCTTGCTGCACATTTTATATGCAATCTCCCCTGTGTAATATTAACCAATTCTGAAATTAAACCAAGCGACAACATCAATTTGTACCAGAACATTACACTGGAAGTTTACCAGGTAAAAACACCACTCGGGAAATTTAACCCCATCCCTGCTGGGAGGAGTACGCATACAACAAACAGCAAGAACAAAAGATCGTATCTATTCACAACACCATTAGAGCATTTCCTCTTCAAAATGGTACACATAAACAGCGATAACTGATTAAAATATGGGCCAAAATTAACCCTTTGGTAAACCTGACAATATTTTACACCATTCACCACACGGGGATACAAGGCTGTCAGCAACTTTTTACATTAACAACTCATGCACCCACTGTAGAAATGACATTAAATGCATTTACAGCAATATTTTACCCCAAGCACATTTTCAGTCAAGCAAAAAATGTATAAAAAATTGATAAAACAAAAA